>CAUYUJ010002116.1:0-65000 GCA_963575745.1 Prorocentrum cordatum
TGACGTTTGCTTGACGTTTGCCTGACGTCTGACTGACGTTTTACTGACGTTTTACTGACGTTTGGCTGACGTCAGGTCGACGTCTGGCTGACGTCAGGTCGACGTCTGGCCGACGTCAAGTCGGCGTCTGGCTGGCGCCAGGTCGACGCCAGCCCGACGGGAGGAAGAGAAAAGAAACCCCATGGTGATAGGGGGCAGGGTGACGGTGCCGTGTAAGGGGCACTGGCAGGACAGCGGAGGAGGAACAAGAGGAGGAGAAAGGGTGGGTGGACGTATGTGCCCCTAGAGGCGCTGAGCATCTGCGACCAGGAGCAGGCCGACACGATTCGCTACTACCTGCACTTGATGGGCGTGCAGGTGGCCCAGGTTCCACATCGCACATCAGATGCAACGCCTGCCAGGACTCCTGGGGAAATGGGCCGACGATCAGGAGGACGAGAGAGAGGATGATGATGATGGTGAGGGTTGTTAGTGCGGATGGTGGTGGCAATGAGGATGAGGAGGGTACGGGTTAGGAAGGGGCTGGTGGTGGGAAAATGGAAGACTGGCATCGGCGCCATCCTCATCCACCGCACCCGCTTCGTCCAGTCCTCCCCCGTGTCGACCTCCTCGTCCCCCTCCTCGCCTTAATCGTTGTCATCATCGCCATCCTCCTGGTAAGTCTCGCCCCCCTCCTCGTCATCCCCTTCGTCTCCCTTCTTCGTCCTCCTTCCAACCTCCGCCTACTCATCCGAACTCACACTCGCTCTCGTCGCGCCGATCGCGCGCCTCTCTCGCGGTTGCGACGCCCATATGCCCCAGGAGGCCGAGGTCGTCGCCCGTGAGCGGGCCCAAGCGCAGGCTCGGGTCTGGCTACTACCCGCCCCAGGCCATGCAGGCCTTGTGCGACCGCGACGACGACCTCTCGACCCAGCGCAACTTCGACAAGGGCCTGGCCGACGACGACGACCTCTCGGACAAGCGCAACTTCATCAGGGGCATGACCGACGACCTCTCGGGCAAGCGCAACTTCGGCAAAAGCATGGCCGATGACGACGACCTCTTCTCGGACAGTGGCAACTTCGGCAAGGGCAGCGGCGACGACGACCTCGCCTCGGACAAGCGCAACTTCGGCAAGGGCAGCGGCGCTGCCGACGACGACCTCTTCTCGGACAAGCGCGACTTCGGCAGGGGCATGACTGACGACGACCTCTCGGACAAGCGCCGCTTCGGCGAGGGCATGACTGACGACGACCTCTCGGACAAGCGCAACTTCGGCCAGGGCATGGCTGACGACGACCTCTCGGACAAGCGCAACTTCGGCAAGGGCAATGACATTGACGACGACTTATTGAAGGACTCTCCCGCTCGGCGGGGAGGGACATGGAGCAGGAGGAGGAGGTGGATGATGAGGATAGAGATGATTCGGAGGAGGAGAAGGAGGAGGAGGCGCAGCAACATCAGGAGGGGGATTAGGAGGAGGTTCAGCAACAGCAGGGGGATGAGGCGCAGCAACAGCAGGAAGAGGAGGATTAGGAGGAGGCGCCGCAACAGCAGGAGACGGGGGCGCAGCAACATCAGGAGGAGGATCATGAGGAACAGGAGGACGATGAGGGTTAGGAGGAGGAGGACTAGGATGATGACGAGGAGGCAGAGGATGGCGATGATGAGGAAGAGAAGGAGGTGAATGGGGGTGAGGGTGATCAAGACGAGGAACGCAAGTGCGAGAAAACCAAATGCCAAGAAGACGAAGATCACGCATGCGAAATTTGAATACACTTCAAATCTCGCGTGCGTGACCGTCGCCTTCCTGGAAACAAAAACTACCGCATGCACAAACCAAACCACACGCAACCAAAAAAACGAATGACCTTAGAACGAAATCTTTTTATACGTTACCGTCATGTTACAAATCCTTAGTCGACCCTGCAACCAACACTTCAACAATTCACAAACGGGGTGGTATCTACCGTGCCGTCCTGGGCCATCCTGGGCCATCCTGGGTCATCTTGACATTGTTCGGTGCGTATCGTGTCATATTGTGGCCCTCTTCGGTGTGCACTGTGCCGTCCAAGGCCATCCTGGCAATCTTGGCATTGCTATACTTGGGTAACTGGTTCCGTCGTTGGGTTCTCTTGGGGCATCTTGGGCACAACGGCCAACCGCCGTTTTGAACAGCGTTGAACCGTGTAGACCGACTTGCCCACCCCACGCAACCGCGCGGCAGAGCACGCCCGCAGCACCCTTGCATCACCCACCGACTCCGTAGCCAATTTGGCCCTGAACAAGTTCAGTCGCGGCCCTCAGCCCTGTGCGCGGCGACGATGCAGCTTGCCGACGCGAGCGTCGGCGCGGGGATTCCGCTCGCAGCCCACCACGGGCAGGCGGCGGCCAGAGAGGCCACGGCCTCGGCGGCCAGCGCCGCCGAGGCCAACGCCGCCGAGGCCAACGCCGCCGAGGCCAGCGCCGCCCAGGCCAGCGCCGCCGAGAGCAGCAACGGTGGCGACAGTGAACCAGAGGAGGCGGTGACCCCCCCAAGCAGCAAACGCCCTCGGCGGATCGTCGGCAAGACGCCCAGCGAGCTGTGCAGCCCGACGTGCACGCCGAGCCCAGTGGACACCCCGACGCCGACGATCCCAGTCGACAAGGCGCGCCGTGGCGTTCGCGTTGGTCGGCAGCGTTTGGGGCGCGGGATCGTTATCAGATGCAGGCAGGGCGCAGTGGATGGTCGAGGAGCATTGGGGTTGGTGACCTCACAGCTCCGACCCAACGAATAGTGAGCAATACTGATGCGCCCAAACCTTCAAGTGATAACGGTCCTTGCTGCCCAAACGCTGGCGACCAAAGTCAACGCAGGAGGGTCGTCCAATGTTCATGCAGCCAGCCGGCGATGACATGGTGGAACGAGTGGGCGTCCCGCCCGTCGAGTACCCGAACTACCCAGCCGTGGGAGGTCATGGCGCCGCCCCGTTGCCGACGCCGACGCCCGTCGAGAGCCAGACGCCGTCGCCCGTCGAGAGCCCGACGCCGACGCCCCTCAAGCTCGCGATCGAGGTCTCAGGGGCCACCGATGGGGAGCCGACTTCAGACAGTGAGAGTCTCCCCAACGATGACGAATTGCTGAAGCTGGGGAAGTTCATTGTTGGATTGGCCAGCGACGTGTCACGTGAGATGACGGCTGTCTGGGGGTGAGACAGGCAACGTAGTTTTCCAGTGAAGTAAGTTTGGTTGTCGCGTAGTTCAGTTTGCTCAGCGCATGCTTAGGTCGCCTGTCGAGTGCTTCTTACTCGAGGTCGGCCATCTGGGGAACGCATGCTTCCGTTTGGTAGAACAGCGACAGCATTGCTTGCGCAACCTTTCCGTTGGAAAACAAAACTGAAGTCTGAGCGCTTCGTGTATCCCCGCCAGCCCGTCCAGAAACGAGTCCCAGGGGGGTGGAGATGATGAGGGAAGCGGGGGAGCATGCAGAATCACAAAGGGCGGGGTAAGCCGCCATATACCGCAAGCGGGGGAGGACGTAGGAGGAATCGTCGCCGTCGTCGGAGTAGGAGGACGAAGAGGAGGATGAGGAGGAGGAGAAGGATGAGAAAGCTGATGAGGAGGAGATGGAGTAGGGCGATGACGTGGGGGACGAGAATGAGGAGCAAGAGAGGGAGGAGGATGAGGAGGAGAAGGAGGAGGACAAGGAGGAGGATGAGGATCCCCCCCCTCCCCCCCCTCCTCCCCCTCGAGGAGGAGGAGGAGGAGGAGGGGGAGGGGGGAGGGGTGAGGAGGAAGAAAAAGAGGAGGAGGATGATAATGGCGAGCTTGGGGACCTCTTGGGCTGTCTTGGGGGCATCTTGGCGGCCCTGGTGGCCTCTTGCGTATCTCGGGGGGCCCCATTGGGCTTCTTGGGGGTCTCGTGGGAGCCTCTTGGAGGCATCATGGGCGCCTCTTGAGGCCTCTTGGGGCCCGCTTGGGGCCCTCGTGGGAGCCTTCGGGGCGCTCTCGGGGCCATGTTTGAGGAGATCTATCAAAGAAGGGGGGGGTGGGGGGGTGGGAATTAGCGCTGCCCCTCTAGAGTGCCTCTTGGGCCCCAGAAGATGCCAGCCATGTGTTGTTGATTCCCCGCCTTTTCGCCACTGGATCCGTCTTGGGCCATCGTGGGCGCCCCAACGGCCCGCGGAACCCTCCGTCCAGGTCCAGGGGAAGGGGTAGGAGGAGGGGTAAACCCCTCCCCGAAGGGTACGAGAAGGGGTTAGAAGAGAAAACTCTCTAGACCACCGACGCCCAGAGGGCTGGTGGGATTTGCAAACCGCGCCCTCCCGTGCCCACCCCGCCCTAAACATAGCCGAAGGATCTCGCGAGCTGGTTGTGCGCTGAGCACCCCGCCAAGCCGCGCGAGACGCCTCGGCCGCCCACCGACCAGCGCCCGCCGTTGAGCCTCGAGGATTCCGACGACGACGGTGACATTTTGGAGCAGGCGGGCAAGGTTGACGTCGTCCCTGCCTCGAAGCGCCAGCTTAAGGCAGTCGGGCAATAATCAGCACGCATTGAATTCCCATGCTCATGTTCGCCACAATTCGCCCACCAACGCCACGCCACGCCATGTGCATCCTGAGACAGCGGCACGGATGCACAGGTCGGGCGGTGTTGGTGGTCGTGTGGCGAAGATGAGCAGGGGAGTTCGACCTTGCTCGCATGTCGGTTTCTTCCCCGTTCCTCCTTCCATTTTCCTGGTTGTTTCCTGGTTCCTCATCCTTCTCATCGGTCCTCCGTATCTTCTCTCTCTCTCTCTCTATCGCTCTATCACACTCTCCATCTCCCCCTCTCCCTTTCTTTCTTGCTTTCGCTCTCTCTCTCTCTCTCTCTCTCCCTCTCTCTCTCTCTCCATCTCTCTCTCTCTCTCTCTTTCTCTTTCTCCCTCTCTCTGTCTCCCTAGCTCTATATATACATATATATAGATATAAATATGTCCACCCGCCACTCTCGCCGTCTCATTCCCCCAGTCGGACAAGCATCTCGAACCTCACCGTTTCCTAACCTCGCCCACCCAACCCCGCCAATTCAGAGTCAGGGGTCTAGACAAGGCCTCGGGGCTGGATTCTGGAACCACTGGGCATATAACTACGTCTTCGTTTCCCCAGGCTGCAATCAAACGTGGCAAGGCTGCGAGCGCTGACAAGCCGTCTCCAGGAGTTCTCAGGGGCAGGCCTGCTGCGAAACCTTCTGGCAAGCTTCTCAAGGGGCCCTCCCAAAAATCAGCTCCGAATGGCCTGCCACGTCGGGGAGATCACGATGTTCTGGGCCCAATGTACGTCGCCTACGGTAGCAAGGCATCTTACATCACTTACAAGGACTCAGGTTCTGGCAAGCCCAAATTACTCATCCAGATCGGTGAGTCCATGTCGAGCGACCACGCGTCCGTCTGCGCGAAGATCCTGAAGTTCGCTACCGAGAACAGCAGTTCCAAGGAGGAGTGTGTCGAGTATCGCTCGACGCTTCTCAAGCGGGGTTCGAAGGGGTGAGGCGCGACATCAGGAGGGGGAGGATGATAAGGATGACGAGGTCGAGGATGGTGAGAAGAGGAAGTTGAGCAGGAATAGGATGGTGAACCGAATGAGCAGGAACAAACGGAGGAGGATGGTTGCAAGATGGGCGCGCGCGAGGGACGCTCGAAACGCCGTTGCCAGCCTCGCAGCACGTGCTCGACCTGTCTTCGGCAACCGCGCCCCAATCCGCGACAGGATGGGGGCCAGGGTTCGACCGAAGACAGGAAGCGGTGATGGCAACGGCGCCTCAAGTGACCCTCAACCATTGTCGGTGTCACCAGCCCCGCCCGTTCAGTTCTGAAAGTTAAGATGTCCCTCCCCTCTCGAATATTGTGGGTCCCCCCTGCCATTGCGGGGGGGTCGCTGTCTTGCAGGCAGCGCGGGTGTAATGCCAGTGCGTGTGCGCTGCGTTACGGTTTCAGACGTCGGCGTGTGGCGCCGAGCCGAATGCACATTGACATGCTGGCGGGTGTTAGTCAAAATCGGCTGATGTTTAGATGCGCTTGACGCAGTGATCGTCGACCTCCCCCCGCAAGTTGCATTCGCGTATCTCCCCCGTCGCGCCCCTCCTTTCCCCTCCATCTCCTCATCATCATCTCCTCCATATCCTCATCCACATCGTTTCGCAGTTCCCATCCATATTCTCGTCATCCCACCGTTCCGCACCCGTCCAAAGGGGGGCGGCTATGCATTGTATGAGGGATACGACTGAGGCGCGGACGTGAGAGGTGGAGGAGGATGGCACGGTCGAGGGTGGTGACGGTAGAGGGAAGGGGGAAAGAGGTGAGATGAGGATGGCACACATGCAACATATGGTGGCAATTAAAAGGGGTTTTTGCTGTATGAGGGAAACCAGGATACATAAGTTGGTTACTCGGCAGCCAGGCCCCTGGTCGCATGTGAGGCTGTGTGTAGGGCCCTGATCGGAGGAGCACTTTCCAAAATCGTGTCGGAGTCGTTTCGCAGGAATGGTTCCCAAACTCTCATCCTGCCTGTCTGATTCAATAGTTTCCGAAATCGGTTTCTAAATGCCAGAGTTCCTTGGGCGGTTTAAACACCATGGTTTGGGGGGTGGTCCTGATGACTCGATCTGTCTTTGAGGTCGCATTGGCTGTCATGTCAGATGGTGGTGAATAATGAGGTGTCAGAGCACATGGCGATGAGATGACGAGAAGGAGGATGCTCAGGACGAGGAGCAGTCAGTGTAATCAAGTTGCGCTGTGAATATATACAATTCTAGGCCAAGCTACCCTTGCATCTCCAATCCACGGGGTGGACCAGCTGGCGCTGGGCAACTGGTAATTGCATCTTTACCGAGTGTCAGCAACATGTCGCGGAGCTTGAAGTGCTGGTCAAGGTCATTGCAATCGTAGGGCGTTCGAGGTTCACAGGCTTGAAATACGGGCCACGATCATAGCAAATGCCTACCACTCGAATGTCTGACTGGAGATTTAGGATAAAAATACCATGACAGGATACAGGTTTTGTGTAACACATTGTTTCAATTGCGATATGTACAATCCTGACGTTTGCCTGACGTTTTGCAAACGTCAGGTACATAGCCTGACGTTTGCCTGACGTTTGGCAAACGTCAGGCAATTTGCCTGACGTTTGCCAAACGTCAGGCAAACGTCAGGCAAATTGCCTGACGTTTATAAAACGTCAGGCAAACGTCAGGGTGACTGTATATCGTGTCGTGTTTTGTGTTTGATACAACTGCCCGATTTTACAGAATTGTGTTGCGATCGATGCCATGTTTGTGACCTCGCGGTGTCAGTTTGAAGCAGAATCGGACCAGCAACTTATTGCATTTGTATTGCAGCCTTGGGTTCAAGAGATTCGCGGCCTCACCTTTGAGCTCTGGACACGTCTCCTGTGCTGCGGCAATGGCACCCAAGGGCATGAAACACGTGATGAAATCTGTCATGAAGGTGAAGATTTCCCTGAAGAAGAAACCAGCTGCTGCCGCGAAACGCCCCCGCGATTCCCAAGAAGATACCGATGACATCAACACTTCATCCGTGATCCAGAAGGGCCTCAAGGGGAAGGATGTCAAAGACATGTGGCCCGTGGGCAAAATTGACCAACCCATGTGTCTTCTTGTTTCCTCATCATCCTCTTCTCCCTTCTCCTCCTCCGCCTCCTCCTCCTCCTCGTATGTGCCCCCCCCATCCTCTCTGTGCTCGCCCCCCCCCCCCCCCCCCCCCCCCCCCCCCCCCCACCCCCCCCCCCCCCTCCCTTCCCTCTCATACACACCCCCCCCCCCCCCCCCCCCCCCCCCCCCCCTCCTCCTCATGCGTGCCCCCCTCCTCCTCATGTGTGTCCTCCTCCTCCTCCACCTCCTCACCCCTCCGCTCCAATGCCCACCTGCCACCTAATTAGTTATGCGTCGCATCCTCCGAAGTTGGACGGGCGAGAAGCTCGCGCACAAGGCGTCGTTGTGCAAGAGCCTCGACGACAAGATCGACTTATTCACCGCCCATGCTGACAGTTCAAATGTGTCGCACTTGAAGGCGGTGTTCCACGCCAGCGAGATCAGGATATTCTTCACCCAACAAATGCGATGTGTGAATGTCGATTGGGAGGGCGGGTGGCGAGATGGAAGAATGGGGTTTGAAACGGGAGTTCTCTGGACCACCGACGCCCAGAGGGCTGGTGGGATTTTCACATAGTATGCTCTTCACCCATTCTTTCCAACACGCCACGTATGCTCTTCCAAACGTCGTTCGCACCTCCAGCCCAGGGCGCTGTACGGGCGGTGCGCCAATGCGAGGAAGAAGAACGAGCAGGCAGAAGAGATGTTCACTGAGGCAGCGTAGGGTATATCAAGTTAACTCAGCACCAGTAGCCCTCGCCCAAACCATCATGATAAGCACTACCTTAGCAACGCCCCCGTCCTCCTCCCCCCTGCGCCATCACCCCGCATCTCCCACTGCCCCCCTGCCATCGCTGCCCCCCCCCCCCCCCACAAAGCCCCCCCCCCCCCCCCCCCCCCCCCCCGCAGATGACGTGGTCATGCTCGGATTGCGGCTGATGTTTCGAGGCGGTTCGCCGCGATGGCGCTCGTAGCGCAAGTGTCAGACGTCGCCGAGATCAACCCCCCAGCCCGCGCGAGCATGACCATGTCCATGCATGTTAGTTGGCACCTCTGCCACCCCCCTATCTCTCTCTCTCTCTCTCCCTCCCTCTCTCTCTCTCTCTCGCTTTCTCTCTCTCTCTCTCTCTCTCTCTCTCTCTCTCTCTCTCTCTCTCTTGCTCTCTCTCTCTCTCTCTCCCCCTCACCGCAAATCACCCCCCTCCCCGTGCCGCCCAGCATCGGCCCAGGCGCAGGCGAGCGCTGCTGGCAAGAAGACGGAGACGAAGGCGCAGCTCTTGATGGCCTACCTCGAGGACCCAGGTCTCGGCCAGCGCTTCCTCGAGATCTCTCACAAGATCAGCTTCTCTGAGAAGGTCAACAGGGACGAGGAGTGGGTCTCCCACAAGAAGCTCAAGGACGAGTTCAGCAGCAGCGAGGCCGAGGAGATGATCCGAGATGAGCGAATCAAGGTGTGATTGCACCAACATGTGAGCAATGGTGATGATGATGGTGAGACAAGAGTTGGATGAGGATAGTGAGGAGCTGTATGACCCCCAGGCGGGAAGGGGATGTTGAGGAGGAGAGGTGGTGATGACGTGTTGGTGGTCGATTCGATCCCCGCGCCGTTCTCCTCCTCCTCTTCCTCCTCCTCTTCCTCCTCATCCTCCTCCTCCTTTTCCCCATCCTCCCCATCCTCCTCCTCCTCGCGCCCTGCCCCTCATCTCTCCCCTTCTCCCCCTGCCCCAGCATTGCGCCCTGCCCTGCCTCGCGCCCTGCCCGCCCCCCTCCTCCTTTCAACCCCCACTCATTCCCAATCATTCCCCACCATCGCCCTGGCCCCTGATCGCCGTCCGCGCACGGTTGCCGCCCCCAGGGGCGCCCGAACCCCCAGAACCCGAGGCGCAACCAGTATTGCATCGTTCGCGACAAGAAGTCGCGGGCATTCACTCGCAGCAGGGAGCAGGGCGGCAAGGCCTCGAAGGCTCTGAGCGCCGACGACTTCAGCAGCATGGCCGAGGGGATGGGCGGCCTGCAGTTGTCTAGCGACTTGGCTGCTTACGGCACTAGTGGCAAACGAACCGACGACTGTGAAGGAGGGGGGAGGGAGGGAGGATAAGGGAGAGAAGAGGGAGGAGGACGGATGGGACGACAGGGGGAGAGAAGAGGGAAGAGAGGAGGGAAGAGGGGTAGGGGGAAGGAGTGGACGGATGGCGGATGGAGAAAGGAGGGATGAGGAAGAGGGGATTTGGAAGATAATGGGAGACCCCGCCTCCACCCTCACGTTCCCTCCTCCTCCTTTCTCCTCCATCGTTGCTCCTCCTCCCCCCTCATCCTTCCTCGCTCCGTCTCGACCCCATCGTCCTCTCTCAGTCGTCGCCCGTCTCTGCCCCTCCCCCATCGCCCGCGCTGCCCCGCTCTGGACGCCCCAGGCAGCATGAGCCACATGGGCCTGGACTTGCTCAACGCGCGAGCGCTCGAGGGAGATCGCGGCTCTGGGTCGACCAGGGGCCGCGGCGGGCGCGGCGGCGGTCGCGGCAGCGGCGTGGCAGTTGCCTCGGAAGCTCGCTGTGCGAGATCGCCCCTCGTGCCCGATATATCTGAAACGTTCGGCCCTTCTTCTGTCCCACGATCCCTCCGCCCTTTCCTGCGCCCCCGCCGACTCGGAGAGGCCCGATCCACGGCCCCGCCCCCGCACCCTTTCATGATTCCCTCCTTTCCCGCTCCCCCTCCTTTCCCCTCTCCCTTCTCTTGCCCCCGCCCCGTTCATGATTCCCGACTCAGGGAGACCCGCCCCTCTCCCTCTCCCCCTTTCGCTCATGGTTCTTCCCGTGGCTCCGCCCCCCCGTCCTGCCCCCCCCCCCCCCCCGACTGCTGCGATTCTTTTGTCATGCGCGCCCAAGAACCCCGCCGCGACAAGCGCATTAGCCCGCGCATCGCGGTGGGGCACGAGGCCGCGCCACACTGAGTGCCAATCGGCCGAGGCCTTGCCACTGGGGATATTGACTGGGGGAGCGTGTTCTCGGGCTTCGGAGGGCTTGTCGGTTCTGTCCGCACCCTTCTTAGCCGCTTGAATACCTCCTTTCTTACAGCCAATCGAGGGGGGCAAGCGGCATCTTGTGCCTGCTCCCCCAGTCCCGTGAGCGCACAGTGCCCCGCGCTGTCTGGTAGAGCGGCATTCACGCCCATTCTCTCGGGGCCCAGCGTGTGTGCGTGCGTGTTGGATATAATATGCATATATATATAGGTGTATGTAAACATTTGAATGTACATGTGTATACATATAGTTACGTACATGCAATATATATGTATATATACAAATATATAGAATGTGAGTCAGCTATCTAATTTGCCTGACATATGTGTACCACGTATCCGAACTATTACATGGTATATAGTGTTTTTTGTTTTGTTTTGTTTTGTTTTTCTTGTTTTTGATTTTTCGGCGCGCAGCCACCGAATGCATCTGCCAAACTTTGGCCCTCGGGGGGCCCATTAAGCCCCCCAAAGCCTGCAAAGTCAAGCGTGCACGCCCGAAGTAAGAGGCTCGGCCACAAAGGCCGCGGCGTGTCCCAGGCCACGACCGCGCCCCCTCGGCGGGCCGATCCCCCCCCCGACAGCCCAGGTCAAGGACAGCAAGAAACACCAGAAGACCTTCAACAAAAACTACGACATCATGAAGGGCCTGAAGGTGACGGACATCAAGTCCGCGGCCAAGGGGGTTGAGATTCTCGAGAAGGTCGAGGCGTGCTCCAAGGAGACAGTCCTTCTCTTTGTTGTTTTCCACCCTCTTCCTCGACCTCCCCTCTGCCCCCTCCTTCTCTCCTGCTCCCCCGCGCCTCTGCCCGTTCCCCCGTCGCACCTCCGATGCCCTCATCCTTCTCCCCATCCCCCCTCCCCTCTCCTCTTGCAGTCCCCCGTCCCTCCCGCCCCCCCCTCGTCGCCCGAGCGCGATCCCTCGCCCCCCCCCCCCCCCTTCAGGAGGAGAGTGAGAGATCGGGTTTGGGCGACGAAGGGAAGGTGGAAGGAGAGAGAGGGCGGTGGGGGGGGAGGAAGGATAGGGCGAAAAAATGGAGAGGGGAGGGATCCACCCACCCGTCTCCATCCCCTTTGCCGCCCTCACCGCCCTCCGCCTCTCGCTAACCGTCCGAGAGGAGTCGGCAACAGCGCTGCAGGGCATCATCCGCATTGCCAATCGCAACGAGGGAACGTTCGCGGCCAAAGACATCGAGGCTGGCAAGAAGGCCCGTGCTCATCCCAAGAATCCTCCTCGTCCTCATCCATCCTTCTCGCCCTTTTCCCGCTGCCTCCTCTTCGTGTTTCTCCTCATCTTCCCCACCCCCAGTCTGGCCACATGTTGTTGCTGCTCCTCCTTCGCCCCGTCGTCGCCCTCTTCCCCCTCGCCCCCCTCCTACTCCTCCTTCTCCCATCTCCAGCGCACGCGTGCCCCCATCGCACGCGTGCCCCCTTACGTAAAACAAATGCCCATATGCTTTTGTTTGACGTAAGGGTGCACGTGCACTATGGAGATGGGAACAGGAGGAGTAGGGGGAGGACGATGGGGGAAGGTTCAACGGGGGGTAAGAGGTTCTGATCGGACCAATACCCCTATCCCATTGCAGCCCATCGTCCGACACCCCCGCCCCCCACCCGCCCCCCTTCCCCCCCCTCCTCCCTGGGGAGGGGGGGATCCGGATCGGACTTGAAGGGGGGGGTGGATTGGAGAGGACTGGCGGTGAGGGCGAACGACGAAGGGGGGGAGTTTTTTTGGTCACGCATCAGACAGGTGATGGAGGCGCTCCAGACCCTGGTGGCGCACATCTCGAGCACGCTGGTGTCAGACAACCTGGACTTAGAGAAGGCCAAGAAGCTCGCGGGCGCGGGCGTCGGGATGTTCCAGAAAGCCTGCGAGCTGATCATCTTGCAGTAGGTAGGCCAAGCACCCAGCCCCCGCAGCCCAGAGCGCATCTGCCCTCCAAGCAGGTGCCCCAAGGCCATGATGTTTAGTTTATGCAGCGTACCGTTGCATCCCTCGGGCACCGAGATCGGCGTCGGTGGTTCGTCTGCCTCTGCGCGCCCGCCAATCCTGGAGAGAAAGAGGGCCTTGCATCCAGATTTGTAATCCTGACGCTGGCTCTGGGCTGCGCTCGGCTTGCCCGCGCGGCGTGCGCGTGCTTTAACGGGCTACCGTGGGCGGTAGCTGCGGGCGACGGCGTCGCCAGTCTGCGCAGGCGCTGCTGGGCCGACAGTAGTGCCGACCGACAGCGGCATCTCATCGCCAGGCGTCGCTTGAACGCAGTCGTGGGGCTCGTTTCTTATGTAAAACTGGTGCGATGGTTTCGGACTACGCCTCGGTGCATTCCTTCCGTTGAAGGAATGCGCCAGGGCGTAGTCCGACAACGCTCGTGGGTTTCCAGTCTCGGACCTGGTCAGACCCGCGCTCTCGTTCAAGCCAACGCTGCCACGCCGTCGGGCAACGCTGGTCTCCCGCGAGTCGGTCTGCATTGCTGCTCGCGCGAGCCTGCCATCGCAACCAGTGCGCCGTGAGATCGCAATGGCGATCGCTCTTGCTTCTTCTCGCCCCTCGGCCCGTCCATTCACCTTCGCCGATCCCCGCCACGTCGGTCATGCTTAGAAGCGTTCGGGCTCGAAGTGCCGAGAACGCCCCCCTCTCCCCCGCGGCCCCGTGATTTTCCTCGATGGTCAAGCGGGGGCATAAACGTCGGTTGGAAGCACCCCTCGGGAGCGCTGGCGGGGATGAGCCGCCTCGCCCTCCAGATTCTGAGTATTCCAACCTCGGGGCGCACCTTCTCAAACAATGGTGCTGGGGCCTCGTGGCCGCCACGGACGTCCAGCGCATCGCGATGGCTGCATATCGGGACGGCTTAAGACATCGTGAGATTTCACATCTAGCGTCACTGGGCTCCTGGGGTAACTACCCAGGAAACATCCACGGGCAGCTCGCGACCTTCCTGGGTAAGAATTGGCTGCCTGAACCCCTGGTGTTCCCCGTGTCCTGCATCGACCCCAAAACCACGCAGCCTACTGAAGCGTCCGCTGCGGCACTGCTCCCCCATGAATGGTTTTCTGCGCTATATCATCGGCATCCCGCGGAGTTCCAGGAGATCTTCGGGATTGAGCGCCTGAGGGATTTCTGGGACAACGCCTCCAGGATGTGTTTTTTTTTTTTTCGGGAATGTAAAGCCCCTCGATCCCCGCCCCTCCACCCCCGCCCCTCCCCTCACCTCCCCCCCAGCCCGCCCCGCGACCTTTGCCTTCCCCAATGTACTCCTCAACTGAGATTTGGACAAAGGTTGGGGGTGCGAGTCGCTGGCGGTGGAGGGCGAGGGGTGGGCGGGCGTGCCGCGTTGCAGTCTACAGCTGGAAACACATCTGCACAGTAACAATAAATACCACAGGGAAGACCGACGGTTACGTGGCCACCCAGTATGGGGCATCAGGGACCGTGCGTCCACGTGCGTGCCGTTGAGGATTCATGGAGATGGTGCAGAGTTCCTTACCAGAGATTCATTAGTGTCGTTAAGTGCCACAGGTTTATTGGGTGCTGGCTCCACAAAGGGCCTCACGATGAACTTGATATCCTGGCCCCTAAGCACCTTGACGAAGGAGAAAAAGCACGGGGGCAAAGACACGTTCTTGGAGATTTGGCAGGTATTGCATTGGAGTTTTCAAGCCTTGGCGGGGGGCAAGCATCCTTCTGTCAATATGGTTGGCTGCGCCTGCCCAGGCGTGCACCCTATAGGAGATCACCCCGACGGAAAGGTGGGTCG
Organism: Prorocentrum cordatum; assembly: GCA_963575745.1. Classification (NCBI taxonomy): domain Eukaryota; class Dinophyceae; order Prorocentrales; family Prorocentraceae; genus Prorocentrum; species Prorocentrum cordatum. Next base: position 14,376 of record CAUYUJ010002116.1, read on the forward strand.
TGGCGCGTTCTCTTGTCCATGTCCAGCTCGCTCTCGTCTCTCTCCACTCGCGGCTGCCTTTTTTTCTTCGCCGCCAGGGCCCGCGCCGATCGGCGTCTGGCACGGCTAAGGGGGGGCGGAGCGGCAGCCTGGGTCCATGGGCGTCAGTCGGCAGTTCTTTCCATCATTCCTCTGCCCACCCCTCACCTCTCCCCACCCCTCATATCCTCCCGCACAGGCCCCGCCTTACCCCGACCCACTCGCGCGCCCCTTCCTCGCCCCGCCCCGCCCCCCACCCCACCCCACCCCCACCACCACAAACCCAGCACATTTTGTTCAGAGCGAGCGGGCCCTCGGGCGGAAGAGGGTGTCGGATTGGAACGGCGAGCCATTGGACCCAGATCGCCAGGTGCTCGCGGGCCAGTATCTGTGCAGTCCCAGTGAGCCGTACAGGGGGTTCATCTATGCTATCCAGGGGGACCTTGAGTTCTACGCGTCGCACCTAGGAATGCCATATCCAGCGGACGAGCACTTCTGTTGGCTGTGCACAGCCGACAGAACAGGAAATCCGTTCAACAAGTTCAAGGAGGAGTGGTTGGGGGAGGGTAAATTTATTCACCATGCACGCGGTGCCCCTCCCCCCCCCCCTCCACCCCCCTACCCCACCCACCCACCCCCCGCCCCCCGCGCCCAGGCCCGCCCGCCCCGCCCCCGCGCCGATCCCTTCTGACCCCAGGACGGGCCGCACCATTGGAAGTTCCATGAGCGTGATTACGACGCTGGCCACCCAGCATTTAAAATATGGGGCGTGAGTGTGCACACGTTGAGTTTAGACTTCATGCACACATTTGACCTCGGTGTTTCGGGTCACGCAATCGCAAACATATTTTACGAGATAATATTTGAACACGAGCGTGGGCCCAAGAATGTTCGCGTGGAGAGATTATGGAAACGTATTCAAGAGATTTATGCAGAGCAGGGAATCAAGCACCGTGTGTCCCATTTCAAGCTTAGCTATTTCGTCAAGGACCCAGACTCACCGCACGCCAACTTCCCAGTGTTAAGCCACGCCATCAAGGCGGCGGAGGCGAGGTGGCTCTGTCGAGTCGCCCTTACGCTCGTGAGGGAGTACGACGACAGGAGCCCCCCATCACGGACCAGGGTGCTGATGATGAAAAGCTTATGTAAAGTGTACGACCTCGTCGACACAGGTGGCATGTTTTTCAGTCCAGATGAGTGTGTGAATATACGCAAATGGACAGATGATTTCCTCCAGTGTTACCAATCGTTGTCTAGCACTGCGTTTGCTCAGAATAAGATGAAATATTCTATTGTCAACAAGCACCACTTCGCGTGGCACCTGGTGCGCCAGGGGCAGATAAATCCGAAGCACACGTGGTGTTATATGCCTGAAGATTATCAACGTTTCGTGACATCTGTAGGCAGTGCCTGTGCAATGGGCACCCCGATAAACAGCGTGTGCTGCAAGCTTGCAGAGCGGATGCGGTGCGGCAGACATATAGGTGACTTCGTCATACCCAAGCGGCGCCCAGGAGGATGAGGGCGAGGATGAGGAAATAAAGCGTGTAGTAACAGCACCAAAAAAACAAGGAGAAGGAGAGCGAAACTGGGGGCGCGGGAGGACGAGGGGGAGAGGGGGGGGAGCGAGGAGGAGGGCGAGGGGGGAGAGGGGGAGGAAGCGGGGGGAGGAGGGGGGAGGAGGAGGGCGAGGAGGAGGAAGCGGCGACGACGACAAAGATACAATGGAGACGCCTGGCCCAACGGGGGGCAGCGGATCTCGAGCTCACGCGTGGCACGCTGGAGTAGCGTGCGTTCTCCCAGCGAGCATTGCTTCTATCTTCGCAACCCCTGCCTCCCCCCCTTCCCCTCCTCCACCCCCCACCCCTGCGAGACAAACGACGAGGCAGGGCGAGAGTGCGAGGGCAGATTGGCGGGGGAAGCGGAGGAGGGCGTGGTGGGGAGATGGGGGCGGCTGGGGAGCGGCAAGCGGGATGCCTCCTACTCCCCCTCCTTGTCCTCCTCCGTTCTTTCCCCCGCCGTTCCTCGCCCTCCTCGTCCTCGTCCTCCTCCTCCGCCTCTTCCTGCTCTTCTTCCCCCATTCCACCCTCCCCCATCCGACACCTGGGAGCAATGGATGGAAGCAATGCTGGCTGGTCCCGCTGCACGGCGTTGCGTGGCCGACGGCGCGCCTGCAAGCCTCGCTCCCGATCCCGCTCCTGTCAATCTACCCTTGTTCCGCTCTACCCTATCTCGCCAGGACCATCCCATCCCTACCCTGGCCTGTCCGATCCTTTCCACGCATCCCATGCCCTATCCACTCCTACCCTACCCTATAGTATCCTACCCTACCCTACCATATGTTTATCCCTATCCCTATTCAAATACAACCCTATCTCCGTCCCTACCCTACCCTACCAACGGTTGTTCTACCGAATACCCTGCCCGCTCGGTTTCATCATCATGTTCGGTTGTGCTCCCATGATCACCATCGCCATAACCACCATGAACTTTAGAATCATCATCATCGTCATCGCCGCTCACACCTCTCCCACCCTCGCCGCGCAGGGCTGCGCGCGACGCAAGCGCCAAGGAGTGGCGCGGAAGAGGCGCGCAAAGTCGCCCTGGCCCTTCGCCTTCCGCCTCTCATCGCCCTTGTCTCCTTCCACACATATCATTATTTTCCCCGCCCCGCCCTCTCTCCTTTATCTCCCTCCATCCCCCCCCCCCGCTCTTCCTATCCCCCCCCCCATCCCTCTCCCTCGCGGCGCTGGGGGCGATGATGCTGAAGATGGAGATGATGGGGATGGCATTGGTAATTCAGCTAATGATGATGATGGTGATGATGCTGCTGATGATGCTGCTAATGCGGATGATGCTGGCGATGCTTCAGATGATGATGATGTTGATGATTGCGATGATGTTGATGAGGATGATGATAAGGATGATGGTGATGATGATGGCGACGAGTACGACGGCGATCATGATGATGCCTACATAGTATTGTATCATCTGCGCCGCTCGTACTCTCGTATCGACGCGCAGCTACGTGTTATTGTTTTTATCTGAATAATTACAGGGTGCGCCCGACGTGCATGGCCTGGCACAAGGTATTGTCACCAGCGTTAGCACGCATGCCGCGTGCGTTTGAACTGATCGTCCTGTGTAAGTAACGAAGCGAAGGGTGTGATGATGATGACGATGACGATGACGATGACGATGATGATGATGATGCTGATGATGATGATGATGATGATGATGGTGATGATATGGTGAGGAGGAGGAAAACGAGAAGGAGGGCGATAACGATGGCGATGATGTTGATGATGCTGATGGTGACCACCAACGATTGTTCTATCTACTTCCCTGCCTTACCCGCCTCATCATCATCATGTTCGGTTCTGCTCTCATGATCCCCATCACCATCACCACCATGATGTTTATCAGCATCATCTTCACCGCCGCCCACACCTCCCCCACCCTCACAGCGCTGGGCTGCGACGCAAGCGCCGAGGAGAGTGGCGCGCCAGCATCGTGCTGCAAAAATCGCTACCGTCGGTCGCGAAATTTCGCTCTCGGGCGCGACCGACCGCGACCGATCGCTACCCAAATTTCGGTCGTAACGGTCGCGACCAGTCGTTCCCGATCGCTACCCAAATTTTTGGGTCGCGCATGATCTGGGTATGGGACGCACAGGGACATGCCAGCACTGCAACGAATACTGCATGTCCTCCTTGGAGGCGCGCGTCCGACCCGAACATCTAGTATACCAATATTGCAACAGCTTCTCGAGCGGTGCGGCCAGAAAGCGCTCGCCACGACGCATGTACTACAAGATTCCTCGGTGCGCCCATCGCCCCAGGGGGGGCGACGCACACATAGTATTAGAATGTGGGGGTGACGCCGATCCTATACGGTCGGACACCTCCGCCTTTAGCGTGTCGCGGCGGCGGCCCCGGCAACACGCTGTGCCCTGCGAGCTGACGGCGTGTCGCTCCGCTCCGCGGCGTAGAAAGCTGGGGACGTAAATTGACGCCAGGACGAAGACACATCCGGGTGAGGACGAATCGGGAATCGCTGAGAGCTGGCGGGTCCTGGAGGACGTGTCGGGCGTAGCGGCCTTCTCGGAGCGTTCCGGAATGCTTTGAGCGGTTCCGGAACGCCCCGGCACAGATGTACCCTCGTCCCAGCCCCCTCCGAGAAAGGCTCGGGCCGCTGACGCTCGGGGACCCGGCAATGGTCAGCCTGCCGCGCCGAACCGAGGCGGGCGGGAACCGGCGGCGCGACACGCTGGCCAAAAGGTCCCTGTCGTCTCATCGCCGTACCCAGACCCCCAGACGTCAGGATTTGTTCATGACGCCGACCCCCAGAGGTTGCGACCTTTTCCCCGGGACCGGTTTGTCATCCTGAATCTTTCTTTGACGGTCGCGAGGCCCGGTGAGGGCCCCTAGAGGCCGAAAATGGCGAAACACCTCCCGTCATGTTTTTGTTCACTGCTCGAGGGGGTCTGGGCAGGTGACTGAGCTTCGCACAGCTCGCCCCGCGATCCGCGACACGAGCTTCTCGTCGCGCCCTCACGCCGCCGCCCTGGAGAAGGGCGCCCTCCAGCCCAGGCCGCGAGGCGCGAAGCGCGGCTGCCCTCGCGCCCCCCAGGGGTGGACCCGAGCATCGTTGCCATCGTTGTCGTTGTTATCGTCCTTATCGTGGTCCTCGTTATCGCTGTGGTCGCTGTGGTCGCTGCGGTCGTTGTGGTCGTTGTGATCGTCGTGATCGTTGTGATCGTTGTGACCGTTGTTGTCGTTTGCATCCACGGCCTCGCGGCTTGGACTCTCAGGCCGCGAACCCGCGCGGAGCGCACCAATGGCACCGCGCGGAGCGCACCAGTGGCACCGCGCCTCGGGGTCCAGACAGCCGACGTCGTGCGCAGCGTGGCTCCCCAGAGGTCTGTCTCCCCGGGACCGTTTTCTCGTCGCATCGCATCGCCGGCGGCACGAGAGCTGTCCGAACCACCACGCGGCGCCTTCACACCTCGTGGCCAGCATCTGGACGCCTGCTGCCGAGAGCTATGTGGCCGAAAAAGCTTGGCATCCCGAGCTGATGCTTGACGGCCCCAGGGCCCGGCGAGGGCCCCCCGAGGCCCAAACTGAACAGAAGCAGCTCGCCGTGGCTTCTCTCTGCGCAGCGGCAGGACCTCAGGAGCGATGCGGTGTTGCGCGCGCAGACTGCTTCCCCAGGTAGTCCCAGGGCTGGCCTCAACCCGGCCCCCCGGGTAGTCCCAGCTGGTCTCAACGGGCCCCACGAGTAGCCTTAAGTCGGGCCTGTCCCCCTACAGGGGGAGTTTCGACAGAAAATGAAGAAAATACCCCTAAAAATAAATACAAATAATTTTTAAAAATAGTCTGGGGACGATGTTTTTTGCATTTGTTTGACCATTTTGGGGTATTTTGGGGGTATTTTTTTATTATTCGTCGAAAATCCCCCTGTAGGGGGACACGCCCGACATAAGAGTAGCCCGGGGCGGTCTCACCACTCCACCCGCGCCTCCCCCGGGGGCGCCGCCGCGCGCCAGGGTGTCGAGACCGCCGCGGGCTACTCGAGGGGCTGGTGTTGCGGCCGGCCAGGACTACGCGGGGCGTCAGCCAGGACTACGTGGGGGATGCTGCCCGCGCGCAACCCGAAGCCTTGCCGGGAGGACTTCGACATGTTCCAGACGAGAAGCATTGTATAAGCATAAGCTGTTGGACGTCCGCGCGGACTTCTTGGATCGTCGCTGGAAACCCTTCCTTGGCGCGCGGAGCGCGCCAGATGCAGCGCCAAATGCGCTGCCAGGGGGCTCCATCGCCGTTCCGAGAAATCCGCGAGGACCTCCGGAAATTTATGTTTATTAACCGGGCTCGAGCATGTCCCTATCCCTAAAGTTCCCCAACGTCATGATGACAATGTAAAGAACGCGCGCCCAGAAACTGAGGGAATCCCTAAGATCAGCAGCGAGACAAGGTGATGCCCATCACAGGGATAGGGATCTACTTCAGGCTGGTAAGTTTGCGGTCGGGGACTTTAGCTTAGCGTGTCGCCGCGGCGGCCTCGGCGACACGCTATGCCCTGCAAGCGAATAGCGGGTCGCTCCGCTCCGCAGGGCAGAAGACTGTGCAAGGCTCGTGACGTCGACGCCTGGGGGGCCTGGCAGTGGATAGCGTGCCGCGCCGAAGCGTGGTGTGCAAGAACCGGCGTCGCGACACGCCTTCCAAACGTTACCGACCGTACAGTCGGGGTTGATTGGAGAGGACACGCGAGAGGACACAAGGCCCTCCCGAGGGCCACGTTGCCATGGGACTGCAGAAGGCACGGGGTCGCGAAGCACAGGACACAAGGGTACCCTTGATTTGGTAGGGTCGACCTACGAATCAACCTCGACCGTACAGTGCGGTCGCGGCCGCAAGAAACCCTCGCAAGAAACCGAACCCCAAGAACCGGTGCGCGAGGTGCACCTGAGGGGAAACCCGGAGCACCCTGAGCGCAGCAGCTCCTTCCACGGCTGCGGGAAGTCACCGCGAAGCGCGAGGAGCGAAGAAGCCCAGGATAACCTGACGAAAAGCATATGGTTTCTTGATGCGCGCCCCCACTGTAATGCAGGATGACGATTAATAAAACAAATGGGAGAGAACGATAAAACAACAGTTTTCTGCTATTTCTGCTTAATTCTCTGACTGGAGGAAAACAATTAAAAAAAGTTGTCCAGCCCGCGGCCGGTTCTTTCTAATCGTCATCCCGGGCGCCGCCGCGTGAACACGACCCCCGGTCATTTTAATCGTCATCCTCCATTATGCCACGGCTTGATCCCCGACGTTCGTCGCCCTGTGGGCTCCAGCGCCCCGTTGAGCTCCGCCAGCGCGCGGCGCAGCAGCGCGGGCGCGCCGCCCGGGGGCAGGCCCAGCTCCTCCAGCAGCAGCGCGGCGGCCTCCACCGTGCTTATGCGGCCCTCCTCGAGGGGGCAGCGAGGAAGGCCCCGTCGCTCGAGACATCGGGGGGCGCAGGTCGGCGCCGCGCGGAAGGGGGGGACATTCGGGGCACTGTCGGCCTGAGGTGTTCGGTCGCTTTCGGCGGCTTTCCGGCCTCGGGATACGCTCCAGCGGCTGCGCCTCGCCGAGAGCATGCCGGGGGTGCTCGGCTCGTCCCGAAAGGCCGCTGGAGAGCAGAGTCATGATCCGAAAACCAGGGGGCAAGGTCCATGAGGGGTGGGCTCAAGGAGGGGATTCGTCGAGCTGGAATCGGCGATGCAGCGCTGGTCGGGGCCTGATAGCCCACCCCGCCCAAGAACGTGCGGATTCGCTCTCGGGAGCCTATCGCTGATCTATGGGAGATGTATCGCCGATTCCAGCTCGATGTTCCCCCCAGAGCCTGGCTATCGGGAGCCCATCGCCGATCTATCGGTGACCCTGGCTCGATGTTTCCTGGGGAAGCCACAAGGCACCGATAACACTACTCCCCGGACCTCTCCTGGGGTGCGTTCTGGTCAGAATTTCATGGAGAATCCAGCGGTGGCGACGAGGGCCTCCCAGGAGGCCCCCAGAAGAGAAAACGGGCGAAGGCCAGCGGTATGGGTACCCTTTCCTCCTCCGATGCCCCCCCCCTGAGCCTAGCCCCCCCCATCGCTGCCCCGGGCCTGCGTCTGCCGCCTCCAGTGGAACTGCGAGTGACCGCGCGGCGACAGCGCGACGGGCCGTACGGCGGCGAGGGCGCTCCTGTGCACCATGTGCTGTGCCTGCCTCCACTGGGGGGGGGGGGGGGGGGCAGGGCCCAGCTCGGCGGCGCGCCAAGGGGGAGAAGGAGGAGGAGATGGGGAGGAGGAGGAGGAGGAGGAGGAGGAGGGGAGGAGGAGGAGGAGGAGGAGGAGGAGGAGGAGGAGGAGGAGGAGGAGATGGGGGAGGAGGAGATGGGGGGAGGAAGGAGGAGGAGGAGGAGCGGACGCGCCGAGGGGGAGGGGGGCAGAGCTTCTCGGCAGGCGGCGGGGCTTCCCAGAAGCCCGCCGGCTCTTCTGAGAAGCCGTCCGTGGCCTCGGAGGAGGCTCAGGAGAAGCTTCCCCGAAGGCCCAAAAGGCCTTCTGGGCCTCCTGGGCAGGCCCACCCGCCCCCTCCCCTCTGGCCCTCATCCCTCACCCCTCCTCCTCCTCCTCCTCCGCCTCCTCCTCCTCTTCCCTCCTCCTACTCCTCCTCCTCCTGCTCCTCCGCCTCCTCCTCCTCCTCCTCCTCCTCCTCCGCCTCCTCCTCCTCCTCCTCCTCCTCGTCCCCCACCTGTCACCCCTCCCCAGCGACCGAGGGGTGCGGTGGTGCCCCGGCCCAGGTCTCTGCAGAGTGCTAGGCTCTGCGCAGCCCCGAGGCCCCGCGGGCCTCCAGAGGCCCCCTAGCTGGAGGCCGGTTCTTCGCCCCGAGCCGTCGCTCGACGGCCCGAGGGCCCGGAAGTGGCCCCCTGGAGGCAGAACGCAGACTTACGTCGGACATGTCCCTCTGCAATAATTAATATCGGGAGCGACCAAGAGGGGGGTGTCCAAGAGGGGGGGGTGCAAATCATGACCAGCGGCATGTGCGCGGCCCAGCGGGGGGGCAGGGAAGTAATGAAACAAGAAGAGGCGCCATGAAATCTGGGGAGATATCATGGCCCCCGCCATGATATCCACCCCCCTAGTCATCACCCCCCTCATTGCCGACCCCGATGATAAAACATAATTTGAAATAGTTCAAAAAATAGTTAACCCCTAGAAGTTAGATGAAAGTTCAAAAACAGTTTAACAATAATCGGGGATCGATGTTGTGGACTATGTTTGACCATGTGTGACTCCTTTTCAGTTTTTCCTCCAAAATCCGCCTGAAGGAGGAGGACATGCCCGACTTAGACGTCGAGCAGTGTGCCTTTCGACTCCAACAAGTTCACTTGCATGGAGGAGGGGGCGCGGCGAGGCCCGAAAGGCAATCTGGACTTCACGCACGTCGGGACTCGCTTGCACGCCTTTTCGGCCCAACGCTGTTTGAAATGGCGGCGGGCGGGGATCGGGCATGGACAGACCTCCCTTTGGTAAAACGTGGTGTAGTGAAAACAACCTCGGGCCCAAACTTGGCGGGCGCAAGCCCGGAAAACAACGGCCGCGGCGCCCTCTCGAGAACCGACAACGGACAATTCACTAATCGACGTGTCAGGGTAGGAGGTCTGTCCACACCCCAGGGGAGGCAAAGGGGGGTTGAGAACTGCCCTGTACCCTCGCCAGCCCAACGGGCCAAAGGCGCCCTGAAATCTCTGGTACGAGCTTGAACGTGTTTCCAATTCTCGCGCGCGTGGCGGGCCCCGGGGGGGGCCGGACGAACAGTACCCTTGCAAGGTTCGGGCAGGTTTGGATCAGAGATGCCGGAACTCCTGGGCGTTGCCTCGGGGGCCCCCGAGCGCCCCAATGAGGCGCCAAAAGGGTGGCACGCCCCACGGCCGAAGGCCAAGAGCGTTCACAGATGGCCCACGTGGGTCCCAGAAGCGCCCAAGACGCTCCAAGAGGACTCCGGGAGGCCCAGAAGACGCACAAATTATTGAGTTAGCGAAGGTTTTCGGACGATCTTTTCGGTACTGCCTTTTCGAGCTGCCAACCGCCCTGCACGGCCAAAGAGGCCACAGGATCGCTCCAAGACGGCCCGAAAGCCTCCAAGAGGGCCCCAAATGGCCCAAGGTGGTACTAAGACGGCCCAAGAGGCGTCCAAGACGGCCCCAGGATGGGCCCAATTTGGGGCCCAGTGGGGGAAGCCGAACACACATTCCGAGATCTCGGCCCCAAGAGGCGCCCAGGAAGCCCCCAGAGGCCCCCAAGAGCCCCTCAAAAGGCCCCAAGAGGCCCCCAAGAGGCCCCCAAAGAGGCTCCCAAGACCCCCAACAGGCCAACAGGAACCCCCAAGAGGCCCACAGGCCCCCAGGAAGCCCCCAAGAGCTCCCAGAGGCCTCAAAACTGCTCCCCAAAGGCTCCCGAGAGCCCAACCAAGAGACCCCAAGAAGCATCCATGAGGACTCTGACCCATGACCTAAGTACGTCTCGAAAATCTGATGGGGCTCTCTTGAGCCATCTTGGCGCCCTCTGGGGCAGTCTACCTGCTCGCTTCGACAGGGTGCGAGCCACATCTCCAACGATCTCCTCCAGGCTAGTCCTGCCTGCCTCACCGTTCCCCCTGGACACGAGCACACCACCGCGCAGCCACAGCGATGCGAAATGGACCGGCGGACTGAGCGAAGCGATTAAAGATATCGCCAGAATCTACGATGTTCGATGGGACAATAATCCAATTGAAAAGAATCCCCGGGCCTCCCCCCAGAATGACCCGGGCAACCCACGCTGTTGAATGACGACAGGATGGCCTACCACGGACAACCCCTTGAACAACCCAGCGGGAATCCGGACAAGACCCCTGGACAACCCCCTTTGGACAAGCCTCCCCGAGACATTTCTTCCATAAGATATAGTCCCGGACATGCGACGTCCTGATTTCTTCAGGACGGCGTCCCCTGAAGTCCAGCCCCTTTCCCTGGGGCCGGTTCTTCATCCTGCGTTGTTTTTCGACGGTCGCTGGGCCTGGCCAGGGCCCCCAGGGGGGCCCAACGTGTAGGGAAAAGCTGGCCGTCCTGATTTTCTCACACGGCGCGATCATGTCTGGGATAGGTTTATGTCGGGCACTTCCCCCTACAGGCGGATCTTGGAGGAAAAATTAAGAGATAGCCAAGAATGCGCAAACATACCAACAAAAATGCTCAACAAATCGTCCCCCGACTATTTCTGGTCTATGTTTTGAATGCTCCTGTCGAGGGACAGGCCCGACTTGAGGGTAGACGCCAACGCTCATGGCGACGACACGCCCGCAGCAGCTCTTCGAAACGTCGCCTGGCGCCAGGTGCCGTCGACGAGCACCGCCAGGAAGGGCCGTGCCTCCGCCCCTCCGGGGCTGCCGCAGGCACTGTGGGCGGCCGCCGCGGGGCGCAGCTCGGACGCCGGGGACGCCTCCGGCGACGGGAAGAGGACGAATGCTCGCTCACCTCGGGGGGGGGGCCCAGACCCCCTCGAGTCATGAAAAAATCACGGCGGGAGGTCTTTCGCCTTTTTCGGTCTCCGGGCGCCCTTACCGGGCCTCGGGGCCGTCAAAAAACGACTCAGGCTGACGAACTGGTCCCGGGGAACGGGTCGAGATCTCAGGGGGTCGACGTCATGAAAAAATCATGACGTCGGGGGTCTGGGAAAGGAAGGGGGGAAACATAAGCACAGGGATACGCTCCGCTACCTCCTCCCCATTCACCTCCTCCTCCTCGTCCTCGTCATATTCCTTCTCCTCCCCTCCTCATTTCTCGTTCCTGACCCCTCACTCTTCACTCCTCACTCTGCACTGCTCCTCCTCACTCCTCCTCCTGCTCCTGCTCCTCCTCCTCCACCATCGTTTTTCCTGGTAGTTACTTTCCCTGTCGCAGCCCCAGACGTGACGGTAGGACGGGTCGGGCGTTTCGCCCCAGACTTCCTCACCATTCATGCTCCTGACGCTTGGACTTCGCAACGGCTTCAAGGATGGAGCGCGGGTGGTTTTAGATTCGTGATTCTCGCCTTAGCGCCGCGCACTTTCGTCTGGAAAGTTTGCGGCTGCTTCAAGGATGGAGGACAGCCTGTTTTCCAATGGCGGCTCCCGCCCGGGCGCCGCACACATTCGTCTCAAAATATTGCAGCTGCTGCAAGGATGGAGGGCGGCCCGCTTTCGCAGTGTGGCCCTCGCCGTAGGTAGCACGGGGCACCGTCGTCTCAAGCTATGGCAGCAGCTTCAAGGATGGCGGGCGACCAATTTTCAAGGCGTGGCTCTTGCCATAGCGCCGCGCACATTCTTATAAAACGTGTCTAACTTGTTCAAAGGTGGAGGGCGGTTCCTTTCCAAACTGTGGCTCTTGCCCCATCTCGCCGCGCACATTCGTCTTAAAGTTCGCAGCGGTTTCGAGGATTCGTGTGGTTGAAATCCCAGGACTTGTTTTCTGGCACGATTTAGGATCGGCTGGTTGCAACAGACACGTGCATTCGATGTGTTGAAGTCCCAGGAATGGTGTTCCGGCACTCTCTAGGATCGGCAGGACGCAACAGTCACGTTGATTCGCAGCGCTGAATTTCCAGGGATTGTGTTTCGATGCGAGTGAGAGTTCTCATACAGTTGTCTTCCCATCGGGCACTTCCCGCACTGAGCGACAATCCTTCAGGGACATATGGAAGGGAACTTGGGGGGAGGGTTTATGGGAACATCGTTGAGGCGCATTGAGTTTACACTAAACCTCCTCCTCCTCCTCCTCACTCTGACTCCCTCCACCTTCTCCTCCTTCTCCTCCTCCTCACTCTTCCTCCTCCTCCTCCGCCTCCTCACTCCTCACTCCCATCTCCTCCTCCTCCTCCCCCCCCTCCTCCTCCTCCTCCTCTCCTCCCCTCCTCCTCCTCCTCCTCCTCCTCCTCCTCCTCCTCCTCCTCCTCCTCCTCCATTCCTTTTCCTTATAAATAACATCTCCCTGTCGCGCCCCGAGGCTTGTTTTTAGGGCGGGCCGGGCGTTTCGTCGTTTCGCCTGAGATTTCCTCACCATCTTCTGACTCTGAAGCTTAAACAATGGCAACCGTTTAGCAAATGGAAGGCGTGGTGATGTCATAATGTGGCTCTCGCCTCAGCGCCGCGCACATCCGTGATGCAAATTTGCAACAGCTTCACGGATTGAGGGCGGATCGCTTTCAAAATGTGGCTCTCGCCTTAGCGCCAATCGCATTCGTTTTAAACATTTGCAAGAGTTTCACGGATTGAGGGCGGTTCCTTTTCAAAATGTGGCTCTCGCCTTAGCGCCGCGCACATTCGTTTTAAGCATTGCCAGGGTTTAACGTGTTCCCATGATCAACGTACCAGGTATAGTGTATGGGAAGGATTCAGGATTATGCGGGTGCAACAGTTATACTGTTTCGCGGTGTTGAAGTCTCTAAAATCGCGTTCTGGCACGGTTCCAGATCGTCAGGACGCGGCAGTCAGGCTGATCCGTGGCGTGGATTTCCCGAGAACCATGCTTTGACATACTTCAAGGTCTTCAAACGGTTGTCTTCCAACGAGGCAGTTCCCTCAATGGAAATGAACCGTTGTAGGGGCTTACGAAGAGGAGCTTAGAGGGAGGGTTAAGTCCGACATCGTTGATGACTCTTGATTTACCCTCCTCCTCCTCCTGCTCCTCCTCACTCCTTCTCCTCCCTCCTCTTCTCCTGCTTCTACTCCTCATCATTCCTCCTCCTCCTCCTTCTCGTCCTCCTCCTCCTCCCCCATGCTCCCTCTCCACCCTACTCCCCCCAAGACATCCGACAGTGTGTTTTGTTCGCAGCGTGGCTGCCCAATGGGATGGACCTCCTTCCGGGGACATCCTGAGTCGCGCTCTGACTGTCCCAATGCCCAGCGATGTTCCCTCGAGGGCCAACATATATATATATATATATAAATATATATATATACACATATATATATATAAATACAATATATATATTCACATATACACATATATATATATACACATATATATATATATATATAAATAAGTAAATAAATATATATATATATAAATCTATAGAACATCTTCGGGCCTCGCGAAAAATCACGAACGTGGCCCTAGACCACATCTTTCCCTAGCATTGTGCGGGCCGCGTCGGCCTGTGATGGTCCGGGGGCCCGACACCGGGCGACAACGCCCGGTGTGAACAACTGGCCTTCAGTCGGGCGTGCCCCCCTACAGGGGGATCTGTGAAGAAAAAAATGAAAAATCCTAAACGAAAAAAAAATGAAAAAAAAGGGGGGGATCCCCAAAATGAAAAAATGAAAATGAAAACGAAAATGAAAAATGAAAATGAAAACGAAAATCCCAAACGAAAAATCCCAAAATCCCAATCCCCTACAGGGGGATTTGTGAAGAAAAAATGGAAAAAAAAAAAAAAAAAAAAAAACCCAAACGTATTCAAGAATTGCCCAAAAGAAACACTCCACACACCGTCCCCATACCGTTTTCTGACTATTTTGGGATACTCCTCCTGTAGAGGGGCACGCCCGACTTAAAACTAGTCTGCGCGTGTCCGCGGGCAGCCCCTGCACCCCCGGAGCGCTGTCGGCGAGGCGCGGCTGCTGGAAGGCACCCCGAGGCTGGCAAGCCGCAGCCCGAACACCTCGCGCCTCGAAATCCCCCTGAACCATCCCCCCCCCCGCCCTCGGACCTCGAGCCTCGAGACCTCGAGACCTCGAGACCTCGAGACCTCGAGACCTCGAGACCTCGAGACCTCGAGACCTCGAGACCTCGAGACCTCAAACCTCGAGCCCCGAGACCTCAAACCTCGAGCCTCGAGACCTCGAGACCTCGAGACCTCGAGACCTCGAGACCTCAAACCTCGAGCCTCGAGACCTCGAGACCTCGAGACCTCGAACCGAACCTCCCTTCGGGCTGCCCCGTGGCCACCCGCCGCGGCCAGCAGGCTCTCCAGGCGGCGCGCGTCCGCGGGCAGCCCCTGCACCAACACCTCGCTGCCCGGTAGCACGTGCTCCAGCAGCTTCCCAGTGTTGGACGCGCGCCGGCGCTCCTCGCGGGCGACGAGAATCGCGTTTCTGATCCCCAGACACCCCCTCGAGGAAGGAAAAAGTCACGACGGGAGGTTTTTCGCCATTGTCGGCCTCCGGGGGCCCTTACCAGTCCTCGGGACCGTCAAAAAACGACGCAGGATGACAAGCTTGTCCCAGGGAATGGTCGAAAACTCTGGGGGTCGACGTAATGCAAAAATCATGACGTCGGGGCCGTCGGGGGTCTGAGTCAGATCCTGGGAAGTTTGCCTGCGTGGAGGAGGGTGGGGGGGTCCTCTAAGGGGAAGCTGGAGTCACGCCAGCCGAGAGTTACTCGAACGCTTGTCGGGCCCACCACCGAAGGAATGATGTTCGGCGAGGGGGGGGGCGGGGTAATCCCATGCAAGTAAACTTGCCAGAATCTGAATGGAGAACGTGTTCCTGCTCTGCAGCGCCCCAGACATCCCCTTGGGCGTTGCAGCTGCTTGCTCGCGCCGGGCGCTGCCGCCTGGTGCCGGCCCTGGGACCACCACGGACCGGTGCGGCGCGCAACACCTGGCGCAAAGACTGGGTCGACTTGGGGCATTGTTCGCGACGTTGTTGCTGTTTCGCGATTGGGTCTGTGGGGGGTCACATGCGAACCCTGCCCCTTCCCCCTACAATTTCTGAGGGGGGGGTGGGGGTCACTTCGTTCGGGAGCTCCCGAGCGAAGTGAACCCCACCCCACCCCTCAGGAATCGTGGGGGGTAGGGGCAGGGTTCGCATGTGGCCCCCCAGTCTAGGGCATGACTCGCGGCGTCGTTCTCTTGCTTGCGCGTCGTAGTCCGAGCCACGACGGAGAACATGTGCCTCGGGGGGGGGCGGCGGCTCCGCGGGAGCCCCCGTCCTGTGAAGGAGGAGGAGGAGGACGACGAGGGGGAGGAGGAGGAGGAGGAGGAGGAGGAGGAGAGGAGGAGGAGGACGAGGAGGAGGAGGAGAGGAGGAGGAGGAGAGGAGGACGACGACGACGAGGGGAGGAGGAGGAGGAGGAGGAGGGAGGAGGAGGAGGAGAGGAGGAGGAGGAGGAGGAGGAGGAGGAGTAGGCCTCGTGGGGGCCTCGCCGTGCCACGACGGGGGGCCGCCCAAAGAGACGGCTCGGGGTGCGGAGAGCCCGCCCGCGGGCAGCGGGCCGGGCCTCCGGGGAGCCCCGCGCCGCACAGAGCACGGTGGCGGACGTGCCCGGGCAGCGCGGGCTGCTGGGGCCGCCTCCGGGACCCCCCTGCGTGGACTCTTCAAGGATGGCTTTCCTCGGCCTCCTCCTCCTCCTCCTCCTCCTCCTCCTCCTCCTCTCCATCTCCTCCTCCTCCTCCTCCACCTCCTCCTTTTCTTGGGCAAGCTATAAAAACGAACGCCTCTTTTTCCTCCTCCTCTCTTCCTCCTCCCGATCATCCCACTCGTCCTCCTCCTCCTCCTCCTTCTCCTCCTCCTCTCCCTCATCCCGCCCATCCCAGTCCTTCCCCACCTTTCCAACCGCCCGTCCCGGACGCACACCCGCGCCTCTGCCGGCACCCCCCCTCAGGCTGGCTGTGGGGACGACCCGCCCGCAGCACCCTCACTCCTCCTCCTCCTCCTCCACCTCCTCCTCCTCCTTCTCCTCCTCCTTTGTCCTTCTGCTCCTTCTCCTCCTCACTGCTGTTTCTCCTCATCCTCGTCCTCCACGTCTTGCTCCTCCTCCTCCGACTCACTCATTCCTCCTCCTGCTCCTACTCGTGCTCGTCCTCACCCTCGTCCTCGTCCTCGCCCTCGTCCTCGCCCTCGTCCTCACTCACTCCTCAATCAGTGCAAGCGACCTTCGCCGCCTGGAAGGTGGACAAGCTATCTCTTTTTAAGGAAAACAAAGCTGCGACGCGAGGGGGAATAGCGGGTAACAGCGAATGGACGACGAGAGGGGCTTCGGGCCGAAAGAGGGAAAGTGGCAGACAACGGCGTGGTGGCGATCTCTCCAACTCCTCCTCCTCCTCCTCCTCCTCCTCCTCCTCCTCCTCCCCCTCCTCCTCCTCCTCCTCCTCCTCCTCCTCCTCCTTCCCCTTTCCCTGTCGCATCCCCAGACGTGTTGGTACGGCGGGCTGGGAGTTTCGCCTCAGACCTCCTCACCATGTGCGATCCTAACGCCCGAAGAATACAACGATTTCAAGGATGGATGGCGGGTCGTGTTCAAAATGTGACTCTCGCCTGAGCGCCGTGCACATCCGTCTCAAATGCTTGCGGCAATTTCAAAGATTGAGGGCGGGTGGCTCTCAAAATGTAGCTCTCGCCTGAGCGCCGCGCACATTCGTCTTAGAAGTTTGCAGCAGTTTCAAAGATGGAGGGCGGGCGGTTCTCAAAATGTGGCTTTCGCCTGAGCGTCATCTGTCTTAAATGCTTGCAGCAATTTCGAAGATGCTTCTTTTCAAGAAGATGCGAGTACCCGTTGCGGCGACGAGGGTGAGGAGTGCTCGGGTCCTTGCCCCAGAATGGCGGGTACGACAGCCGCGGAAGTGTGAGTCCCATCACCGCTCCAAGAGCGCCTCGACGTAGCCTTAATGCTTCCGCCCTGGCCTCCACGCTGATGCAGCCGAGCAGCATGTCGCCTTCTCACTCCTCCTTGCTGGCCTTCTTCTTGTCCATCTCCTTCTCTGTCTTCTTTTGCACCAGGTCCTGAGCAGGGTGGTGCCTCATGCTCAGAAGCGAGATCAAGATGGCGAATAACAGTATGTGAGTGAGATTGAACGAGAACTGCTTCTTGGGAAATGGGAAGATCTTGTCAAGGATCGTCGAGAATGCTCCCAAACTGCTGGCCTTTGTGATGACACACATCGTGTGGAATTCTCCGAAGACCATCAGGGCAGCCCCAGAGGCAAACATCACGAACACTGCGAATACCACACCATCGAGGAAGTTGCCCGGCGCAACGATCTGCATGGCTGCCAGCGCCGGCCGCGCCTGGACCGAACAAGACCGAGAGCTGCAAAACGCTTGAGCCAAAAATGGCTACGGTTTTGCGGCAATTTCAGAGATCGAGGGCGGGTGGCTCTCGAAATGTAGCTCCCGCCTGAGCGCCGCGCACATTCGTCGTAAACGGATGCAGCAACTTCAAGGATAGAAGGCGGATCGTGTTCAGAATGTGGCTCTCGCCTGAGCGCCTTGCACATCCGTCTCACATGTTTGCGGCAATGTCGAAGATGGACGGCGGGTGGTTTTCAACATGTAGCCCTCGAGGCTCTCGCCTGAGCGCCGCGCACACTCGTCTTAACAGTGTGCAGCAGTTTCAAAGATTCGTAAGGTTGAAGTCCCAGGCATGTTGCCCTGGCACGATTTAGGACTGTCAGGGCGACACGCACCCGTTGACCTGCGATGTCGCAGTCCCACGAATGGAGTCGTGGCAAGATTGGGGCATAATTCCAGTGTCTTGACTTGATCGATGCCTCCCCTCTCCTGGAGCTCTGGATTACTTCCTGGGGACTGGTTCTTCATCCCGGATCGTTTTCTGGCGGTCCGGGGGCCCGGCGAGGGCCCTCAGACGTCGAAAAGGACAAAATACCTCCGTCTTGATGCTCGCAACCCGTTGGAGGTCTAGGCGATAACAGGGCAGCGGCAGCGGCACCGAGACCTCTTCCTCCCCTGAGCCGAAGGGGCCGAAAGGGCCTTCTAGAGGCCTCCCACATGGGGTCGGAGTAGATGGGGTCGGGGGATCACGTTGCATCATCGATGCATCGCCGATGCATCGTCGATGCATCACCTATGCATCGGCGACGTTGGCGATGCGTCGGCCACGCCGGCGCGGAGAAAGTCGGAGGAAGTCGGGGTTGCATCCCCGATGCATCGGCGACGCGGCGCGATCCGTCGACCCCACCTACCCCGACCCAACCTCGGAGGCCTAGACCCTCTCAGACCCCCTTCCCGTCCTGGACGCACATCCACACCACGAAGTGCACCAGGCGGCCCGCGAGCCCCGCGGCCGCGGCCGCGCGCAGCTCGCCCAGGCGCCCGCAGATGCAGTGCGGGGCCTGCAGCATGCACCGGCCGCACTTCCCGTTGCGCCTCAGGTCGATGGTCAGCTGCTCCGCCCTCGCGAGTTGGCTCTCTCTCTCTCTCTTTTTTTTGGGGGGGGGCTCCGCCCGCGCGAGGGGGAACGACAGCTTGTGCCCCGCGGGCTGATAGCTCTCTTGCAGCAGCAAGGACCTGCGCACGGGTGTCCCTGACCCAGGCCGAGCTGCGAAACCGAACCGGCAGGCAGCCAGCGGCGAGGTGCCGTCCAGCCTCACGGGGGGGCGGCTGTCTCGAGGTTCGGGGTCTCGGGCGTTCGAGGCTTTCTGGCGCCCTGGGGTCCTCTTGTGGCCATCTTGGGATGTCTTCGGGGCCTCCTGGAGGAGGAGGAGGAGGAGGAGGAGGAGGAGGAGGAGGAGGAGAAGGAGGCGGAGGAGGAGGAGGAGGGGGAAGAGGAGGGGCCCTCCGTGGCGCGCGGCCCCTGCCCGCGCGCGCGCGCCGAGCGCGGGGCAGGGCTGACGGGCTCGGGCGTGGCCCACCGCCTGCTCCTCCATGTTCCCACCCGATCGGACCCGCTCTCCCTGCGCAAAAACCGGCTGTCGCGGGCCCACGACTAGCGAGGATGCCGCCCCAATTGTCAATCGTCCTTGTCCGCGTCCTTGTCCTTCGTGAAGAAATTGAGAACGTTGAAAAAGATAAAGGCAACGAACAGCCCGCCGAGGACGTACGGCAGCCAATCGGTCTCCTCGGGCTTCTTGCGGCGGCTGGTCCGTCGCTTGGCCTTCGGCGCATCGTCGTCCTCGACCGTCTCGCCCCGCTCCCGGGCCTCCTCCTTCAGCTTCCTCTCCAGAGCCGCGTTGTGCAGCCTCTCTTGTTTTCTCTGCTCCTCGTTATGCCGCCTGATATCCTCTTTCTCTTTTATCCGCAGCTCGTAGCCTTCAGGGTCCTCCTTCTTGAGCCGCTCGAGTTCCAGGCGCTCCCTCTCCTTGTACGCGTCCGAGTCTTTCACCCTCTCGACGGCGGCCGACCGCGCCTGCTTCCGTTTCGCCTGCCAGGCCTTCTTCTCCTCGTAATCCTTCTCGGACATGCCCAGCTCATCAACCGCACCCTCGTCGGACTTCGGGATGGCCCACTTCATCACCTTGCCGCACTTCTCGTCCAGGTTCGACGGGTCGACCCATTTGGTGAGGCAAAGCACCGTGTCGCCAGAGAAGAATGCCTCCTCGCAGTGCTTCGAGAGCGTGCCAGCGCACGCCACGTTGAGCGCAATAAAATCCGTGCACTCGGAGGAGATAGTGGTCTGCTGCTGGTGCTCTGCCGGGTCCTTGAGGCACGCCGCCACGCTCGGGCCGGGCTTGTCTGGGCACGCGGACTCCACCTCGGCCTGACACGGGTGCTCTGCCAGAGCCGCCGGCAGCAACACCATCATCAGCGCCAGCGAGGGGTGCTGCGTTGGCCTCCTCGCCATCGCCCCTGCGCGCGCCATGGCGCGCCGCGCGGCCCCGCGCGGCCCCGCGCGGCCCGCACGGCCCGCTCCCCCGCCCGGGAGCACCTCGCTTGAGCCAAAATGGCTACGGAAGAGGAGGGGGAAGAGGAGGAGGAGGAGGAGGAGAAGGAGGAGGAGGAGGAAGAGGAGGAGGAGGAGGAGAAGGAGGAAGAGGAGGAGAAGGAGGAGGAGGAGGAAGAGAAGAAAGAAAGATCCAGCTGGAATCGCTTGTGCAGCGACGACAGATCCGCGAGAAGCTCCCGACGGCGACACCGCGCGTCCCTGGGAGGCGTGGGCCATGGGGCCCCTGTCGGTAATGACTGGGCGATCGGGGGTCGATACATCCCCCCCTGTCGGCGGCGCGCAAACATGGACTAGCGATCCATGGATTTGGCGCGCGGTCACCACATCCATGGATCGGAGGAGGTGCCCTCCCCAAAATGCGGCTGGTGCCGCCGCGTGCGGCAGCGGAAATCCGCGATTTCCCATGGAAACGGGACCCGTCGCAAATCTGCGCCCCCTCGATCCATGTCTGCGATCGCCTGACCCTGAGCCCACCCTCCCCTGGCTCGGGGGCTGCCGCAGGTGCCCCTGGCCCGCGGGGCCCCCAGCTGTTCCCTCGATCTCGGAGCCCCCGGGGCCCCCTGGGCCTCTCGCGAGATGGGGTGCTCTGGAGGCCGCGAGGGCCTCCTCGGCAAGCCGGGGGGGCACCGTGGGCCGGGGGGCACCTCTGGCGACTCCCGGCCATAGCTTGCGTGGCCCGTGGCCTCAGCACCGCCAGCGACGCATACCTCTCCGCTGGCGGCAGGCTCAGCACCGCCTCCTCGTCCCGGCCGCCCCACTGGTGCCTGTACCTGGCGAGCGCAGCGGCGTCCTCCAGGACCGCGGGCGCCGCGCCGCTGCACATCGGCGGCCGCCCTCCCCATGGGGGGCAGAAGCAGGCCGCGCGGGAGCAGAAGTGGCAGCTGTCGCAGGAAGAAGCGGGGGACGAGGAGAGCGAGGAGTTGGACGAGGAGGGCGAGGGCGAGGAAGAAGTGGAGGGGGGCGAAGATGAGAAGGATGAGGGGGAGATGGGGGACGAGGAGGTGAAACTCGTGGCACCAGCTCTCCTCCCCCTACCCGTTCCCCTCCCCTTCGATCCTCCTCTCCCTCGAACATCTTCCTCCCCCAATCACCCTCCCTCTCCACCAACTCCGATCATGCTCGAAGGATCCATCATCCCTCGAGCGCGTCCAAGAGGGCACGCCGATACTGCTGACTGAATGGGCGTTCATCTATGTGCCAGAGGATGTGGGGAAGAAATTCGCCGGCCCAACGGGTCAGAGGCGTGCTAAGATCTCCGGTAACTGCTAAATAATACTTCTACTTCGCGCGCGCGGGGCGGCCCCTGGGGGTCCCCGGACGAAAAGTACCCCGGGCGATCCCCGGCAGGGTCGGATCAGAGATGGTTTTCCTCCTGGGCGCCGCCCCCGTGGCCCTCCAGAGAGCCCCAAGAAGGGCCACGAGGCCGCCAAGAGCCCTCCAAGATGGTTCAAGAGTGCTCCGAGATGCCACACGATCGTTCCAAGACGCCCAAGATGGCCCCCAGACGCCCCAAGAGGCCTCCAAGAGCACTCCCCAGAGGGCCCCAAGAGGCAAAATTCATTACTTGTCCTTAGGTTTTGGGCAGATTTTGGCGTGTCCATCTTTTCGGTTTCCCGACGCCCCAAGACGGCCCAAGAGGCCCCCAAGATCGCCCCAAGAGGGCCCAAGGAGCTCCCAAGAAGGCCCCAAGATGGCCCAAGAGGGCTCCAAGACGGCCCCAGAGGCATCCAAGACGGCCCAAGAGGGGCCCAAGAGGGCCCCAAGCGATGCCCCAAAGGGGGAACACAAAACAAAACTTCGAGCCCTCGGCCTTAAGAAGCCCCCAGGAGGCCTCAAGAGGCCCCTGAGAGGCCCCAAAAGCCCCCAAGAGGCCCTCAGGAGGCCCCCAAGCGACGCTGAAGAGGCCCCCCAGCGGCCCCAAGAGGCTCAGTCATGCGAAATGTGCCGGCGGAATGAGCAAAACGATTCAATAAGAGCGGAGGATTGGAGGCAGGGATGGCGGAAAGGGAGGGCTCCGTCGCATTTTGCGCGTCCCCCGTATACATATAACACAGACACGCCGACACACACAGACACACACAGACACACACATACACACAGAGACACACAGAGACACACAGAGACACACAGAGACACACAAAGACACACAGAGACACACAGAGACACACACACACATACGCAAACGACAACACAGGCCCAAACACAAACAAACGAACACACAAACAAACAAGCAGGCAAGGAAGCAACCAAACAAACAACACAATAATACAAACATGCAAACAGCACAACACAACACAACACAACACAACACAACACAACACAACACAGCACAGCACAGCACAGCACAGCACAACACAACACAACACAACACAACACAACACAACACAACACACACACACACACACACGCCCACACGCAGCACGTCACCGTGCTGCGAGGCACTCTGTGGGATGCCCTGAGGTCCCCTCACGCTCTCTGCATTGAATTGTTTTGGACACCTCTGTGAAGGGCCTGAGCCACCTGTTCCAGGCGCTCTGGGGCGCTCTCGGGCGCTCTTGGGGATCCCCGTGTGATTTCCAAGGCCTCGGGAGCGTGGTTTGGAAGATTCACATTTCCAGCATGCCCCAAGCTGGTCCCGCAGGGCTCTTTTGGGCCTGCTTGGAGGCCCTGGGGGGCGACCCGTGTGCATGTATGACCCAGGGCCCCGCCTCCCCCCCAATGCTAAGAGGAACAACCGCACCCCCGCCCGCTGGATGGGTACGCCCGTGAGCCTCGCGAAGATCTCGCGAGTGGGATCGCCCCACCCACCCTGTGGTTGTGGCCCTGTGGTCGTGGCCCTGTGGGCGTGGCGTGGTGGTGGGTGGTGCCCCCCCCCCCCCCCCTGTGGATGGGTACGTCCGTGAGCTTCGCGAAGGCCTCGCGAACGGGATCCCCCCACGCACCCTGTGGGCGTGGCCCTGTGGGCATGGCCCTGTG
Source organism: Prorocentrum cordatum (assembly GCA_963575745.1). Lineage (NCBI taxonomy): Eukaryota > Dinophyceae > Prorocentrales > Prorocentraceae > Prorocentrum > Prorocentrum cordatum. Next base: position 37,527 of record CAUYUJ010002116.1, read on the forward strand.
GGCGTGGCGTGGCCCTGTGGTCGTGGCCCTGCGGGCGTGGCCCTGTGGGCGTGGCCCCGTGGGCGTGGCGTGGCGTGGTGGGTGCCCGTGCCCCCTCCCTCCCCCTGTGGGTGGGAAGTCGTTCGTCGGCGTCGTCGGCGTCGTCGTCGTCGTCGGCGTCGTCGGCGGCGTCGGCGGCATCGTCGGCGGCGTCGTCGTCGTCCCATCTGTGGGGAGGGGGCGGCCTGTGGAACCCTGGGGCCCATCGCATCTTGGGGGGGGAGGCCTGTGAGCCCCCGACCAGGGATCCAAAATGTGATCTATATCTGTCTCTCGCTCTCTCTCCCCTCTCTCTGCCTCTTTCTCCTCTCTCTCCTCTCCCTCCCCTCTCTCTCTCCCCTCTCCCTGCCTCTCTGCCTCTCTCTCCCACTCTGTCTCTCTCTCTCTCTCTTTTCCCTATCTCTCCTCTCTCTCCTCTCTCTCCCCTCTCTCTGCCTCTCTGCGTCTCTCTTCCACTCTTTCTTTCTTTCTTCCTTCTTTCTCTCTCTCTCTCTCGAGCGTCAGCGCTCAGCCGACTGTTTGCCGCAGCGGCAGCGGCGGCCTTCCGAGCAGGGCCCGGCACTCCGACGACAAACTCCAGAACCTCCTCCGCCTCCTCCTCCTCGTCGTCCTCCTCCTCCTTCTCCTCCTCCTCCTCCTCGTCCTCTTCCTCCTCCTCCTCCTCCTCCTCCTCCTCCTCCTCTTCCTCCTCCTCCTCCTCGTCTTCCTCCTCCTCCTCCTCCTCGTCCTCCTCCTCCTCCTCTCACCCTCACCGTTCGCTGGAGTGACAGCAGCATTTCGGCATGGCCACAAAGCCCCTCGCAGGCGCGCGCTGCTTTCTTGGGTCGGCGCTAAGCCCCCCCTTCCGTCTCCGTGGAGGCGCTTCTGACGCCACCCCAAGCGTGTGGGGAGGGGTGTCCAGCGGCGCCGGCCTAAGAAATCCGTGCGGATATTCAAACGATAATGGTCATCACGCTGCGGTGAGGGCGTTGGATAAGGAACCCGTGTATATGGAAGCCAGGGTCTGGAAGCCGGTGGAACGCCAACTGAGGCATGGCCTTGGACGTCACCGTCGCCCTCATCAGATAAAGGAACCATCCAGGGTCTGAAGCCTCATGGGCACATGCCTGACCAAACGCCCCCACTTTATGGTTCTCACGCTACCCACCCGAAAACGAACTTCCCGACGGACCGCGTCGCCGCAACGTGCGCTGGCTGTCATCGACGAGGAGGGGGAGACGGGGAACGAGAAGCGAGCAGACCACAGAGATCAAAGCCGATGCCACTGCGCACAGCATCCGCTCAATTGGCAGCAGTGGCGCCACCGCTGCAACAGGAAACCGACCACAAGAAACCTTCCCCAAGAAACCCAACCCTGATACTCCAGAACGTCCATGGATTTTTGGTGTGGGAGCGTTACGCTTTCCATCGTAAAACCATGGAAACCCGAGAAACCCAGGGCACCCTGGAGGCAAGCAGGGTGGTTCTTGGCATGGGTTCCAGTGCACCGCTGGCATTGCACCCTGGCCCCCCTTCCCCCCTGGGCGTTGCACACGCCGCGACGATGGCAAACGCCAACCTCCCAACGATTCTGGCTAGGCTGTTCCTGTGTCTTGGATCGCCCGAGGTCCTGCAACCCCGCTGCGGCCTTCAGGAAGCTCTTCGCGCCGAAGGCCACGGGGTTCCTGCCGATGTAGCGTCTGGGCCGAAGGTGTGGGTCACAGGGCTCCTCCGGCTCCGGCCGGGAAAGGTCAACTTGCATCTTTGGGGGGCCTCGCCTGTCCCATCGCACCAGCCATCCGTGTCGCGTCCATGTCGAGTCCGTGCCGAACGCGTCGAATCCGTGTCGAATCCACGTCGAATCCCACCAGCCCTCTGGGCGCAGGCGGTTTAACGAGTTTGGACTTCTCTCTGCCAATACCCCTCCTTCCCCTGCTCGGGGGAGGAGCCCACCCCTCCTCCCCTACCCCCTTTCCCTGGGGCTGGATGGGGGGGCGCGAGGCGTTAAGAGCTCCCAAGATCGCTCAAGATGGCCCAAGGAGGGCTTCAGAGACACCAAGATGGCTCAAGATAACTCAGGATGGCTCAGACTAGCCGCCGACGCACATTCAAAAGGTCTCAACAACGCGGTCCCGAGATGGTTTCAAGTGCCCCCGAGCCCTCCGAAGACCCCCCCACGAGGCCCAACAGGCTCCAAAACATAAGGACAATTGACGACGTTTGCCTTCAAGCCTTATCGCTTTCGATGGGCCTCGGAGGCCCCAAATGGCCCCGACATGGCCAAAGGAGGCCCCGAAAGGGATCCAAAAAGGCTCCAAGATGGCCCAAGAGCGCCCAAGATCGCTCCAAGAACGGCTCAAGAGGGCCTCAAGACGACATGTTTGAGCCTTGGGGGAGGGGGAACCTGTTACCCCTCTCTTGTTGACCCTCTGGGGCCAAGGTGGCCACAAGAGGCCTCCCAGACCCCCGCGAAGAGCCCCACGAGGGCCCCAAGAGCGCCGCAGGTGGCTCCGCGATGACCCAGAGAGAAACCCAAGATGGCTCCAAGAGACCTCCTAGAAAACACTTCCAAGACGGATGCTTCTACACTTCTCTGATCAAGGCAACTCGCCTGGCGATATGTTTCTGGATGGGCTGGTGGGGAAACGCGAACCTCACGTCGAACCCACATCAGGGTACAATAACCGACTCGCATGTTCAGGACACCCGAAGATACACCATAAGATATGAGGATGAGGAGCTCGCTGGCCAAGAGAGGGGACGGGCGGTCGCGAGCAGGGGGCGAAGCAGACAACGCCATGGGAAACACCAAAAGAGATCCTCGGCCCTTAGCCGGGGCTTTCTCACGCGCGACAGCGCAGCATCCGATGCAAGCATCGAACAAGAGCGTTGCGGCTGACTGTGGACGGCACGCACTCAGAGCACCCCGCGTGGGCATAGTGTGCGGAACACGCGACACACACCATAAAGAGAAGGAGGAGGATGAGGATGAGGTGGAGGATGAGAAGGAGGAGGGGGCGAGGAGGGGGAGAAGGAGAAGGAGGAGGAGGAGGAGGTGGAGGAGGAGCAGAAGGAGGAGGAGGCGGAGGAGGAGGAGGAGGAGGACCAGGAGCAGGAGAGGAGGAGGAGGAGGAAGAAAAGGAGGAGGGGGGAAGAGGACGAGGAGGAGGAGGAGGAAAAGGGAGGACGAGGATGATGAGGAGGGGGGGGAGGAGGATCAGGGGAAGGAGGAGTAGGAGAAGGAGGAAAGAGGAGGAGGATGAGGAGGAGGAGGAGGAGGAGTACGGGGAGGAGGAGGGAGAGGGGAGGAGGTTGGATGGAGGACGGGAGGAAGAGGAGGCGGAGGGAGGAGGAGCCCGAAGAGGAGGCGGAGGAGGAACAAGGAGGACGTGGGAGAGTAGGAGGAGGATGAGAAGGAGGAGGAGGAGGAGGAGGAGGAGGAGGAGGAGGAGAGGAGGAAGGAGGCGGAGGAGGGGGAGGGGGAGGAGGAGGAGGAGGAGGAGGAGCAGGAGGAGGAGGAGGCGGAGGAGGAGGAGGAGGAGGAGGAGGAGGAGGAGAGGAATAAGGAGGACGTGAAAGAGAGTAGGAGAAAGTGGAGAAGGAGGAGAAAGAGGAGGAGAAGGAGGTGGGGGGGTGAGGAGGCTGAACCAGAGAACGAGGAGGAGGAGGAGGAGGAGGAGGAGGAGGAGGAGGAGGAGCAGGAGGATATGTTTGTTTTCCCCCTCCGCGCATGCCTTCAGCCCGCAGGGTGTCGCCGCGCCGGCCGCAGCGGCGCGGCGCCCCGCGCGCGCGGCCGGCGGGCGAGTCCGACCCAACGACATGGGGAAAAACGACGGGGGCCCCAAAGGATGGGCTGCGCGGCGCCGCGCCACCCGCCCTCAGGGACCCCCAGGACCGAACTAAAAAAAAGCGGCACGACACGAAACGACACGACGGGGGGACGAAACGGCCACGACACGACACGCACGACACGACACGGGCGAACGACACGACGGAGACGAGCAGCCGGTCCCGCCCCAGGGCGGCGAGCGCTGGGGGGAAACCAGCACCACCCTGGGGGAAGGCACGGAGGTTCGGCGAGGTTCGGCGATGACGACGACTCACGCAGGCAAGCTGGGTGAAAAACCAATGCAACAACTATAAAGTTAATAGAGTCTATGCGCTATCCCACTTTGTGGGATTGATCACTCCTGCACTCCATGCAGCTCATCATTACTGGTGCAGCTGCCTCTCTGTAAAGCCTCTCGGGCCAAAAGGCTTCAAGCGCAGACTCCGTGACAGCCATCACGGTGCCCGATCTGTGCACTGGAGGTGGGAGGAGGATGGTAAGAGTTGCAACGTACAACCCACTGGCGGCAGACCACGACAGATTATGTAATCTACGATGGCCTCCAGGAGTCAGTCTATGGTGCGAGACGGCGTCGCAACGAAGTGCTCTAGGCGGCCCACCCTTTCGGCCAGGGCGGCCAAAACAGCAACGCTGAACGCACCTCAGCCACTATTAGTAGCTACGGCAGGTGCCCAAAGCATCAGCGGCGTACAGGCGTTGGTCGCTCGCTGTTGGCGAGCCGCTCCCCGTTGGGGCCCTTGCCCTGTAACAGGTAGCGGCGTTTGTAGAATCGGCTAGTGCCAGGTACAGGAAGTCCTATACATGGCTTAGCGATTAGATGCGCGCGCGTCTCGCATCGCGCAGCGCATTGGGCACAGAAAACAAGAGGCCCGTTGCGCCATAGTCTATGAGAGCTATGGGCAGCACGCACTCCCATCGGAAGCCCCTGACACGGTTGTGCCAAGAGGCCTCTGCGCGTGTGTCGATTTCTACCGCAGGTGTCGCAGTAGTATTTCATGCCACGCTTTATTATAGTGTGCCCTCTCGTGTCAATCAGCAGTGGTCTTGCACGAGTGGGCCCTTCATAGGGAACAGGGTCAGCGTCGGCGAAGTCGCAGCTCGCGCAGCGCCTGAGTATCCTCAGGGCCATGCGCAGTGTGAAAACGGCAGAGCACTCTCTTGCGTGGCGAAGCGCTTCGGCATACCCATTTTTGGGATGCATCAAAGCGCCCTGTTTGGCAAACTCGTCAGCTGCTTGATTGCCCAACCACATTGCCAGAGGTATCGCATCACGAATTCTCTGACTATCGCTGCGGTGGCTGGGTATCCAGATCACATCAATGCCTTCACGCCCAACGTCGTGCACCAGGCGCCAGAATTCACGCCAGAGTTCCCCAAGGTGATTTCGAACGTGAGCACCTGAACCATCGCCACGATCCCATGCTTTCTTGAGTTCCAGGTAGTCGGTGACTATGACGATGTTTCTCGGCCCCTTGTGTCGGAGCGCTATGATCGCTGCCCACAGTTCGCCTGCCCCCGAGCACGTCCATGGGAAACGTACTGGGCCATATGCAGCCCCAAGCACCCCGCCCCGATCATCGATCATGACGGCTGCCCAGCCGGCACGCGCCAGAAGAGGATGGTGAGCTTGCTTCCCCGATCCGTCAGTGCACACCAGCCCTTCGAACCCTCCATTGGGCGGTTCGCGGAACCAGACAACACGGTCATACTGATGTGGAGGTGGGAAGCCGTAATTCGGGTCGTAAGCTGGGTCAGGGAAGAGGCCCTTGCACGTAATGTACGTCATGGGGTGATTGTCACCGTGCTCCACACGCCCTTGTGCGAGTAGCCTACGTTCGTCACCGCACCAATCTTGCCTTTCTGCTGCATGATAAAGACAACGATATAAGCGATGTGACGGGGTACCTTCTTCATGTTTACATAAGACACACATGGGATTTGGTGCCGCCCCATGTCGGAAGAGGCGATCCTGCGTCCAAAACCCTCCTGCAACCCATGTCCGAATCAAACCCGCACCTTGGTAATCTTCTTTTTCCCTGAGCTCTTTCACCAATTTGGCAGCGGGTTCAAGTAGAGGTACTCCCTCGAAACCTTCTAGTCGGCACTCGCTTAAGATCTTTGCAGTAGTGGCTTGGTCCACCAACTTCCTCAGCGTGTGAACCCCATATCTCATGCAAGTCTATGAGCAGACCTTGGGGTGAGACAGACTGCATCGCAGTCTGCCTCGAACCCTGTGCTGTTATAAGGCTGGCCATATTACTGGGTATGTACCATTTGTCCCAACTGATGGCTTCCCACCCCAGCCGTTTAAGAGTAAGGAGTACGGCTCCAGCTGGTCCAAGTACTGCTCCCCAGTTGGCCGGCCTGCTCACCGCGTAGCTGTGGGCCATCTTCATCTGGTTTGGCGTGGCCCATCCAAGCCATAATGCTTTCAGCCAGGTAACCAGAGGCAGCGCGTTGGCGTCATAAGTCGGGTCGCACTTCGGGTCGTCGACAACATAAACTCGACTGTCCGAGATCGCCCACGAGGTGGCCCGAAGATAGCAAAGGCAGCGGTGGCTCGAAGACTAGCAAGTTGCGCATCAGGAACGCCATGCACACGCATCCCATAAGTAACAGCTGGTAGTCCTCCCGCTCTGTAAAGCCGACACACTGATCGTCCTCCACACGCGAGCCTGCGAAAGCGTGTAATACGAACTTTCATGTTAAAGGCCCGTTTGCTCTGAACAGGCCTTCCAGCTCTCATCATTCGTCTGTCAACCCCGAGCTGCTTGACGATCCTTTTGGGCTGAAATCGATAAGATGAAAGCTGCACCGCAATCTGCCTGGCAATTTTGTCGTGGCTAGCAACTACTTGACCTTTGTCCAGGCTTACTTTCATTCTACGCTGCTTGAATTGTTCGCAAGCAAACTGAGCTGCCTGAGTTACAGTTTTGACTACGTCCTTTGTTTGTCCTCCAGCCTGCACGGTGGAGTCGTCGACTACCACCGAGAGGTCGATACTAGGCCATAGGTAATACATTCTGTCATATATGTCCATGGTAAAACATTTCATGACGCTTACAGCGAAACCACATCCTGCAATCACTCCACGGTTGGTCATGATAACATTGCTCATGTGGGATCCAAATTTGATGGACCTTCTACCCCCATAACAATGTAACAGCATGGCCATTCTGCGTCGTGGGAATCCGTGACGCACAGCAGAGTCCCAGAGAAGATCATGATCGATGGTCTCGAACGCTTTGGCCAAGTCTATTAGGACCGCTGCTGTGTGTTTACCCATGGACTTTGTGGTCTCCACCATCAGGGCTTGCCTCCAAACTGCTTGTTCCGTGCTGCGGCCAGCACTGGCATATTCATAATGTCTCTTATGCCCTGCATTCCATCTGTCCTGTTGTGGCTTGCGGGCTTTATTGTATACGCGCAGCGCGTCGGGGAGCAAACCTATCAGGCGATGCCCCCCGTCGGGCTTGGGTAACTGAGGCAACAGAGTGTTACGTAAATGCTCAGGTAACTTGCCGAGGCATTCCGCTTGATGCATCACTTCAGCAAATGCCGTGAGGCACTCATCCGAAAGCATCGCCATCGAACGAGGCCGTATTCGGTCAGTGCCCGAGGCAGTTTTGCAGCTGAAAGTTCTGGCAGCAAACCTGACATCCTGAGGAGTAAGCTTTGGTGGAGGCTCCTCATCGCCGAAGTCGTGTATCTCTTTCGCAGAAGGAAGCAGCACCATCAGTATGCTCCCAAACCTGCTTCCAGACATCTAGATTTTCTTGGAGCCTCTGTGCGTGAGCAACTACACCTCGTCCTTGATGCTCTGCGCGTGCAGGCACCCAAGTTTGCGGCGCCTTGCTCCAAGCGTGCGCCTTGGCGGTGGTGTTTTGGACTTGCGTCTGTACCTCGCGTTTCCAAAGGGTGAGTCGCTTCTTGGCACACTTGATTTCAATGCTGGTTGCTTCTTTTGCCGCAGCCCAGCTCATGTCTCGCAGCCAGTCTACGCATAAGCACCATTCCGCCGTAGCGCGCATGATCCAGGTATTCCAAGTAACATCTGTGTTTTTGATGTTCCGGAGCTTTCTGATGGTGCGGAGGCGATCCTGGATGAACTTGGTGGTGACTGCCATCCCACGGTGCAATGCATTAGCTAGGTCAATGCACGTGTTGCCCGCCTTGCGCCACCAGCGTGATAGCTGACTGCCTTCAGCCACTGCCTTAGAGGTACTGCGTATTGCTGCCACTAACTTTAACTTTGGTTTATCAAGATCTCCACGCCCTTGATACGGCCTAACCTGATCAGGAGGAAGTTGATACCTATCAAGGAGCTCTTTTTCGGCCTGCATGGCCCATAAGGCGTAGGCCCAAGTCAGATCTCCCTGATCACGAACAAGCTCGGTTTCTTTTACAACTTCCGTATAGTCAGGTGGAGGCCGCGGAGCTCCCATCGGGAGCTCCGTCGGCAGTGGCTTAGGTAGGCACATCTGTTGTATCAAGTTGGATCCTGCTCCTTTCTTTAAAGTGATCCCAACACCCCAATGCGTAGCAATAGGCAGGCCCTCAATCCTGTAGACTGACTTGACCATGCCACGCAAAGTATCAGAGACGAGGAAATAGTCTATGGCCCTCCCTTTTCCTGCACTACATGTCCAGACATTTGGCGCCACAATAGTTGCAGGGAAAGTCCTGAGCTCCCCAAGGTCTACGAGCTCCTGAGGCGTCATGTTCCAATCGGCCCCTAGGATAAACGGTCGCCCCACGGCCCTGATCCATCCCAAGACGTCTCTGAGGAGGTGTTTGTTGTACAAATCAACGCCAGTACCTGAGTAAAAGTAGCAGGAGATGAAAAAGAAGCCTCCTGGTACCATTCCTTCGCAGAGCTGAGCATGGAACCTCTCCGACTGCGGGTACTGAAACCATCGTCCCAATGAGGGCGGTGCTGCCATGGCTATGTCAGCCGTCATGGCGACCCCAACCCCTGCAGACGCAGCATGGATCGTCTTGCCTTCTTTCGCGGAGGTGAGTGCTGCGTGCCATCCTTCGTGTTTTAACCTGGCAATTACATCTCCAATCTTTTGCTTGAGAAGTTTATGCTCCTGGATGGCCATACCGTCGAATCCCAGCCGTGCAAGCATCGCTCCGACTGCTGAGATTTTCTGTCCCTCCGCTTGGGCCGATGTAAGATTGACCGTCGCAAGCTTCCAAGTGTCTTCGCCTCGCGCGTGCACGGTCCTAGTTGGGGCCGTGATCTGAGAGTGCAGTTTGAGGGTATACGGCATCTCAATCTGACTCGCTAGAGGTATTAAGGGTTGGTCCACACTACTTGCTCCATCGGAGAATGCAGCAGTTACCGCCACTGTCGGAAGCAAAGCTTTACATTCAGAAGTGAGGTCAATCGTTTCTGGACTGCTTTCGTCAGCGGTCAAGTTAACAAATCGTTCATGCACCAAAACTTCATCACTTGTGAGGTCAATGCTCTCCAAGACTGCAGAAGCTTGTTGCAGCGGCACGGCAGGCTCCAAGGTCCCTATCAGGGAGACGGTGGGCTGCGCCCTGATCGCGGGGACTGGGAAACCCGTATCAGGCCAATCAAGGTCCACTATATTATGGGCCCAAAACTTCGACGTCGCACTCGAGATCGTGCAACCTTCGAAGTAGTCGTTCCCTGGATTGGCTCCAGGGCAGCCCGCCGCAAAGGGCATGATGCCCCAGACGGCGTTCCCCCCTCCATGCATTGCTCCACCTCCCTACCTGAGCGCGAAGCTTCAGGCCGGGCAGGATCGTAACGCAGAGGTCCTGAGGCATTCGAGGAACCAGTACCCGTTCCCCCCTCCACACGATGCTCCACCTCCCGCCCCGAGCGCGCAGCTTCGAGGTGGGCAGGATCGTATCGTGGAGGTCCTGGGGCGCCTCGCGACGCGTCGCTGCTAAATATTCTTCGTCTCGCGCTCCTGGATCGCAGCCGCCAGGCGCTCTTCGAATGTGGGCGCACCTTCATCCGCGTGCTTGGTTCCCTCGGCGGCAGCCGGTGCGGCAGCAGCTGCAGCAGAGGCCGCTGGAGCAGAGCCAGCACCATCGTTGCCGACCGCTGCGGTGCCTGGCACAGGGTATCCTCCTCCAATCTTCCTCTTCTTACCTTCGAGCCGTTGGAGTTGCTCTTTTTGGGCCGCCTGGGCAGCCTTGACTTTGTCGAGGGAGGCCTTGAAGTAGTCGGCCAACCCCTTCTGGATTTGCTGCGCCACTTCGTCCTTCCTCTTCGTGAGCTCCTCCACCTCCTGAGACTCGAGGTCATACAGCTCCTGTGCCTCCTGGGTCCCCAAGAAGTCATCCATGGTGAGGATGTTCTCCAGATCCAGCCGTCCCTCGCAGATCTCGCGGATGCTGATCTTGGGGGCCGTTTTGGGGGTCTCGGCGGCGTACTGGGACTGTAGATCCAGCACCGCCTGCTTGTGTTCCTGCCTGGCGTGCTCGAGCTGGTCCTTGAGGTTGGCCACCCGCTCAAGGACAGCGTCTCGGGACTTCGCCCAGCGGTCGAGCTTGTCGAGGTCCTGCTGGATCTGTTTCTGGATTTCCAGCTGGATGCCCTCGAACTTCTCCAGGCGCTGCTTCGTGGTGGGTGGGCGAGGCTGGGCAGCCTTGGCCAAGGCCACCAGGCCCAAATAGCGCTGTTCACCCACCGGGTCTCCAGCGTCTCGGGCCATATCCGCCAGCTTCTGAGCTTTGTCAGCATCCATGAAGGTGACGAGGCCTTGAGGCAGCGGAGCCTGAGCGGTGCGCCCATCGGGTACACCTCGCCTGTCGTCTCCTCCTTTCCCACCCGCTCCCTCACCTTTGTCTTTGGCTTTTCCTCCGCCCTTGGTTCCTTTGACTGGCCCTGGGAGCAGAGGAGGCCATTCGAGAGCGAGGGGTGGAGCAGACAGAATCCCTCCATCGGAGGTCTCCTGTGGATACTTTTTGCCCTTGCCCGTAAGTGATGTCCCGCACTGACGACAGAAGATATATCCTTTGAGATTTTTCTTGCAGCCACAGTTGGGGTTAGGGCAAGTGACACCGCGCTTCGTCCCATCGGAGATGCACCAGTCCCAGTCCTCATCCTGGCTCGTATCACGAGGCCAGGTGCGAGTCCAGGTTCCTCCCCAACGGCGACGACGCTCCTCCGTCCATGGTGGCACTGAAGTGCGCCGAGCAGAAGCAACAGCAGCGCCTTTGCCAGCCGCCGCGCCTTTGCCGCCACCGCCGCCATGAGCCATGGAATCTCCGACAGGAGTCTTTGAAAGCTTTGGCCCGCAACGACAATTAGCCGTTACGAGTGTTTGTCGCTGCGTACGCGCAGGGTCGCCACCTGCGCCGTAACGGCTCCCCTGCGGAGAGGAGGAGGAGGAGGAGGAGGAGGAGGAGGAGTGGTAGGAGGAGGTGGCGGAGGAAGAGCAGGAGGAGGACCAGTGTAAACCCAAGAGGCATCAACGATGTTGGAATCAACCCTCCCTCCAAGCTCCCTCTTCGCAGGCCCCTACAACGGTCCATCTCCATTGAGGGCACTGCCGCGTTGGAAGACAACCGTTTGAAGACCCTGCAGCATGCCAAAATATTGTTCTCGGGATTCCAACGCCACGGATCAACCTGTTGCGTGTTGACGATCCAGAATCGCGCCAGAATACCATGCCTGGGACTTCAACGCAGCAAGTCAACGTAACTGCTGCGCCCGCTTAATCCTGAATCCTTTCAAAACACCATTGCTGGTACGTTGATGATTGGAACCCGTGAAAGACTTGCAATGTGTAAAACTAATGCGCGCCGCGCTAAGGCGAGAGCCATCTGTTGAAAAGGAACCGCCCTCAATCCGTGAAGTTCTTGCAAATGTTTAAAAGGAATGTGCGCCGCTCTAAGGCGCTAAGGCGAGAGCCACATTTTGAAAACGACCCGCCCTCAATCCGTGAAAACAAATGTGCGCCGCGCTGAGGCGAGAGCCACATGTTGAAAACGACCCGCCCTCCATCTGTGAAATTGCTGTCAACTTCTATGCTTCAGAGTCATAAGTGGTGAGGAACTCTCAGGCGAAACGCCCAGCCCGCCCTGAAAACTTGCTTCGGGATGCGACAGGGAGAAATTATGTATAAGGAAAAGGAATGTAGAAGGAGGAGGAGGAAGAGGAGGAGGAGGAGGAGGAGCAGGAGGGGAAGGAGGAGGAGGAGGAGCAGGAGGGGGAGGAGGAGGCAGGAGGGGGGAGGTGACATGAGGAGGAGGAGGAAAAAAGGGGAGGGCAGGATGAGGGAGGAGGCAGGAAGGAGGAGGAGGAGGAGGGAGAGGAGGATGAGACGAGGAGGAGGAGGAAGGAAGAGGAGGAGTGAGGAGGAGGAGCAGCAGGAGGGAGGAGGGAGGATCCGTGGCGTCTTCTCGTCTCTGCCGCTGGGGCCCCACTCCTCTGGTTCCGAAGGGCCCTCCAAATCTGTGCCCGGGACGACGCGCCTGCCCCCCAGGGCGGGGGCGGGACCCCGTTTGGGGCCGAGAACGAGAAGCTGGGCCCCGGGAGCGAGAACGAGGAAAAACGAGGAAAAGCGCCGGCATCGGCGCAGCATGCTTTGCCATGGAGCTCTGGTCGCCCCCAGACGTAACAAGATCCCAAGACGCGTGAGAGCGTCGCCCTGGCGAGGAGAAGGAAGGATGAGCGGGGGAGGAGGAGGAGGAGGAGGAGGAGGAGGAAGAGTGAGGATGAAGAGGGGTGAGGTAGATGGGGCAGATCTGCCAGACACAGTGGCGGCGAATCTGTACACTACGGAACGGGGCTGGGACGAGGATACAATCCGTTCCAGGGCGTGTGCCGGAATCGCCTTTCTGAGCGTCCCAGAACGGTTCGAGAAGGCCGCGGCGCCCTAGGCACCTTCTAGAGCCTCCGAATTTCAGAATGATCGATTCATCTCACGGCCGATTTTATTCCTCGACGTGGCTTCGTCTGAGGCCACGGGTTGATAGGGGGCAAGCCTTTTCAGAGCGGGCGACGAAACATTTGCACAGTCGCGTCTGGCCCCCTGGCCTGGCCCTTCCTGTGCCCCAGGAGGCTGTTATACGCCCCTCCAGGCGCAAGCCAGGAGGGCGTGGCGTATGCACCGCTGCTGGGCTCAGGAGGTGCCTGGCCAGGGAGCAGCAGATGTGCCGAGAGCTCGCCACCCCTACAGAAGGCGGCGGGGCTTCTCGGAAGCCCTGCGGCCTGCTGAGAGGCCGTCGCTGTCGGAGGAGGCCCAGAGCACGTCGCAGAAGGCCAGAGGCCTTCTGAGCCTTCTGGGAGAGCCAGCCCCCTCTCTGCAGCCCCCCCTGGCCTCTGCCGGCGCCCAGAGGGGTTAACTTATTGCATTACTATTATATTATTATACACGTTTACACATTATTACACATTAACTTGTTGCATCTACACTTTTACACATTATTATGATATTAACTTATGTTTGCATTTTCTTATATTCTCTTACAGACATTAGTTTTTACAGAGATAAATGATTAAAAGAAGGACGTTCCGTCCGCATCGTCCTGAGGCGCCCTCGTGGCCACGGCTCGACCCGCCTCGAAATTCTGGTCTCAGGGCACACCCTGGAGAGGTCCAGAGGCCCGCTGCGGACCCTGCTCAGGGGCAGCAGCAGGTGTGTGGGAGGGCTGGCGGCTAAAGGGGGGTTCCGTCGGTCCCTGGAGGTTGTCTGGCCTCGGGGTGCTTGTCGGCAGCTGCGCCCCGTCGAGAGCGTCCCGTGGGTGCCCTGATCCCGAGCTGCGGCCCGAAAACTGCTGGAGGCCCAGATTCCCGAAACCAGCCCTGCGTTTTGTCAACCTGCTTCGCTCCTCCGCCTCCTCCTCCGCCTCCTCCTCCTCCTCCTCCTCCTCCTCCTCCTCCTCCTCCTCCTCCTCCCCCTCCTCCTCCTCCGCCTCCTTCTCCTCGCCTCCTCCTGGGGGCCGTTTGAGGGCCCCGCGGCCTTCCAAGACGGATTCGGCACCCCTGGGGAAGGGAAAAAACACATCCTCGGATGCACGTAATTAGGCAGGCCCCTCGGCAGCCCTCGCAGGGCCGCACCTGGGAGGTAAGGGGGGAGGAGGTCGGACGGGGCTGGGACGAGGACAGATCCGTCCCAGAGCGTTCCAGAGCGCTCTCAGAGCGTTCCGAAACGCTCCGAGAAGGCCGCGGCGTCCGAGACGTCCTCCAGATCGCCAGATCTTACGTAGAGATTCTCGATGATTTCGAGTAGGGGACCGAGTACAGATTTAACTTGTCCGAAAATTAAAATGTTTCCTCGGACCTGGAACAAATGCGCGGAGCTTTCCTAGATCTGCCGCACATTCTACGCATGTGCTTGTAGATTCGACGACCAGATCGAGTGTGGGCAACGCAAATTTGTGGTCGACCCCCTGAATCGATGAATCCTCACCGGGTGTTGTCCTCGTCCTTCAGAAGTCGAAAACCCACCCCCACTGCCAGTCCCGACTCCCATCCCCGAGCTGGCGATTCCGTGGGTCGGGACTGGGGGTGGGGGCGTTTTCTCCATCCTTGGGTCCCGAAAAGCCACCCCCGCCTCCAGTCTCGACCCCCTGGATCGCGGGTTCGGGGATGGGGTCGGGACCTTAGTGGGCCCCGGAAACAGTAGGGCCGTTTTTTTTCACAGTTTCCGAAAAAGTGCCCCTTGAAAATAGAAACGGCAAAAAACGGTGACAGGAAGCGGCAACAAAAACAGATCCAGGATTGGAACCGGAGCGGGAACCCGTAAAAGAACGGCGACGAAATTGGTAAAAAACGGCGTCGGAACCCGCAAAAAAACGGCAAAACGGAGCCGGTAAAAAAAACGGCCCTGTCGTTTCCAGGGCCCACTAAGGTCGGCACTGGGGTTGGGGGGGGGATTTTTTCAGCTTCCAGTCCTGGCGCGTCGTCTCGAGGGGGGGAAGGACGATGGAGGAGGAGGATGAGGAGGGGAAGGGAGGAGCGTAGGAGGAGGAGGAGGAGGATGGGTGTGGCTGATTGTTTCTATGCTTCCCATCGCGGCCTCTTCTCGAGGAGGGGGTCCTCCTCCTCCCTCCTCCGTCCTCCTCCTCCTCCTCCTCCTCCCTCCTTCGTCCTCCTCCTCTTCCTCCTCCCCTCCTCCTCCTCTCCTCCTCCTCCTCGTCATCCTCCTCCTTCCTCCTCCTCGCCTCCTCCTCCTCCTCCTCCTCCTCCTCCTGTCATCCTCCTCCTCCTTCCTCCTCCTCCTCCTCCTCCTCCTCCTCCTCGTCCCTGCTCCTCCTCCTCCTCCTCCTCCTGCTCCTCCGCCTCCTCCTCCTCCTCCTTCCTCCTCCTCCTCCTCCTCCGTCTCCTCCTCCTCCTTCTCCGCCTCCTCCTCCTCTCTTCCTCCTCCTCCTCCTCCTCCTCCTCCTCCTCTTCCTCCTCCTCCTCCTCCTCCTCCTCCTCCTCCCCCCCCTCCAACTTATGGTGGCGGTGGTGGAAAACAGGCCCATCACTCTCGCCCCACCCTGGACTCAGCTCGGGAAGCACGAACCCCCGACAGGCCATGGAGAAAGCGATCGTTGTCTTACTCCTTGTTTGGCCGATCGGCGCGGGCCCTCGCACCCCCCCCACCTCCCCCTTCCCCCCCCCATGGAGTAGATCTTGGCTGTTGCTGGTGCCTGTCTCGAGCAGGTGGAGGCCCCCTCCCCCATGGGACACACTGCTGCGAACAGTCGCGGTAAGCAGAGGTCCGGAGCCAGACCCCCCCCCTTTTCCCCCCCTTACGCCCAATGTCGAAACGCCGAGTAAGAAAACGCTCACAAATCACGACGGGAGGTTTTGATCATGGCACGCCACCCCTATCAGCCGAAAAAGTAAGTACCCAGAACGATTCGGTGATCGAACAGGTGCCTGAAGTGTGACCGAAAACGCTATGCGACCGAACTTGTGACCGAAATCGTAGATTCGAACCCCGAACATTTCGTTCACACGCGGGCGTGGGCGGAAAATGTCGGGCGCCAGTTTCGGTCACACTCGGGCAGATTTTCGGGCACAGTTTGGGTCACGACGCCTCCCTGATAGAGACGAGGCTACGTGATGTTTAGCTATTTTCGGCCTCTGGGAGCCCTTGCCGGGCCTCGGGACCGTCAAAGTAAGACTCTGGATGAAAAGCCAGTCCAAGTGAAAGGGTCGAGACCTCTGGGGGCCGACGCCGTGACAAATTCATGGCGTCGGGGGGCGCATGGCGGGCAGCCCCTGAAGAGGGCGCCCCGCCTCGTGGGAAGCCTCCATGCCTTCTAAGGAATCTTTTCGGATCCCCCCCCCCGCGCTCACAGTGCCGTTTTTACTACATGATTCGCGTGCGGATCATGTAGTAAAAATGCAGGGATTCTGTATTAAAAGCAGCGATGAGTGCATGCATAAATTCACTCATACATTAACCATGTATTAAAATCGTATATGTTTTAAAATCCGATGTATTAAGAATTGCCCTGTACGGTCAGGAACTCTTGCCCACCGCGTTTCGGCGCGCCGCGCTGACCACGTCCCCGTTCCCAAGCGGCAGCGTCCCGAACTCTTCCCCGCCTCCCGCCCCGCGGGGCGGGGCGTCACGCCGTCCGCTTGCAGGGCTGCAGGGCGCAGCGGGTCGTCGGGGCCGCCGCCGAGACACGCTGAGCAGAGGTTCCTGACCGGAAGGGGCCGATCCTTCTGGGAAGGAGGAGGAGGAGGAGGAGAAGGAGGAGGAGGAGGAGGAGGGAGGAGAAGGAGGAGCGGGAGGGGGAGGGGGAGGGGGAGGGGGAGGGGAAGAGGAAGAGGAGGCGGGGAGGGAGGGAGGAGGAGGAGAGTGGAGGAGGCAGGAGAAGAAGAGGAGGAAGAGGAGGAGGTGGAGGAGGCCCCTTGCCCTCTTCTTCGGGCCTCCCCCTTCGCCCGACCCCCGCCTGTGCGCCACGAAGGCTATCATTGCGTTCGGGCTGCTGCGGAGCCTGCTCGTGGTCTTCCTGGCCCTCAACACGGTTGTCTTTCACGGCTCGAAGTTTGAGTTCACGGGCAGCGCGACCACGCAGATCTTCACCGCCGCGATGGCCCTAGCCGGGGTGCCGGTGATGCTTGCCGCACTATGGGGCGCGTCCGCGAAGGCCGTGGCGCCCATCCGCTTGTATGTGTACTACATGCTGGCGGCCATGGCCATAGACCTTGTCTTCATCCTGAAAGACATGGTCATCAGCGGCCCCTGCCAGCACCTGCCTGGCGTGGTCGGACCCGGCGGCGCGGCCTTTGCTTGTGGCATTGCGCGGATGCTCAACTCCTTCACGATCCTCTTTGTCTTAGGCGTCGAGCTGTACTTCATTTTCGTCGTGAGGTCATACGCCGAGGAGCTCCGGCTGGCGAGCGGCCAAGACCTGTCCGACCTGGCCTACTACAGTGACCCAAAGGCCCGGCGTGCAGCGGGCATGGCGGCGGGCAGCCGCTACGGCGCAGTGCCAGAGTACGGCGGCCTACTGGAGAGCCGGCAGCGAATGCTCGGCGGCTCCACGGCGATCTTCAGCGGGGGGCACCACGAGCTCCGCTATCCCCGGGTGTGCGGCAACGGGCGGGGGGGACAGCCGATGTCAGCTGAGCGGCCACCCGGCGCCACCCCTCGACGCCCCCCCGCGTTGGTCATGATGAAACGTCGCAATCAAGGCAGGATGAAGCGCCGATGTGGGGGGCAGGCCCAAGGTGCAGGGCCCGTTCCCACCCAGGGACACTTGGTACACCCAGCAGCGCGCGCCCAGCGGAGCAAGCACGGCGCAGATCACAACTCGATTATGTCGTTTTGCTCGCTGACGAGTTGGACGAGTGTCGGGTGATCTTGGTCATCTCTTTTTGAAGAACCAGGCTTAAGTCCCATGGCAAGTTCACACGCGAGGGTGCGCAGTGCGAAGAAAATTGCGCCCGGCCCGGCGCGAAGAACTAAATTTGGTGATTTCGTTCCACAGCTGCTCGAGGGTGACCTTTCGCTGGAGTGATCCTTCGGCTAGAGCCAGGCAACCAGGACGCTAACTGCTGCCGCATCTCGCACGCAAAGATCGGCCCAGCCGCGCACCAGAGACAACACTCTGCCTGTCGCATCCTGCGCGCAGCCGAGTTCCCACGCTTGCCGACGCCTCCCCTTGACCTCAGATATCCAGCGTTTTCATTCCCCACCCGACAACCTGTGTTTGGTAGATGTAACGAAGAGCTGTTTTCAATACGAATTTCCCGGAGTCCAGACCTAGATGCATGGAACAATCAGCAATCCTGACGATAGCCTATGCATAGCCTATGATAGGTCCCCTGTGGGCGTGTGCACAAGCTACGTATAGGTCTGTCCCAGGCCCATGCGTAGGATGTGCGCAGGCCTATCGTAGGCCTGTGTATAGGGTGTATACAGACCTGTGGAAGCCTCCGTCGTATGGGCCTATGCACAGCCTGTGTCCACAGGCCCACGACACGCCTATGCACAGCCTACACATAGGCCGATCGATGGGCTTATCGACAGGTCTATGCACAGCTTACCCATAGGGCCTGTGTGCTCACGAAACGTAGGCCTGTGCACAGGCCTGCGTTTGGGCTTGTGCGCACCCTATGCATAGGCCCATGACAGGCCTGTGAACAGGTTGTGCATAGGCCTGCGATGCGCCAGGGAGAGGACCGATACTCCAGGACAGGCTTGCGTATAGCCTGTGCACAGGCCTGTCACAGGTCCGTGCGCAGGCTGTGCACAGGCTTGTGGTGGGCTTGTGCGCGGGCCGGCACCCCGCGACAGGCCTGTGCACAGCCTGTGCACCGGCCTACCACAGGCCTGTGGACAGCCTGTGCGCAGGCGTGTGGTAGGCCTGGGAGAGGGTTAAGCCTGGCGACAAGTTTGTGCACAGCTTGTGCACAGACCTACCACAGGCCTGTGGACAGGTCTGTGCGCAGGCCTGTTCCAGGCTTGTGGAAAGGCTGTGCACTGGCCTGTGGTGAGCCTGGGAATGGGGCGATACCCTGCGACAGGCCAGTGCATAGCCTGTGCACAAGCCTGTGGACAGGCTACGCACAGGCCTGTCGCGGGATGTCGACAGCCTGTTCACAGGCCTGTGACAGATTCCTGTGCGCAGGCCTGTGGTGGGCCTCGGGGAGGGCCAACGCCTCGCGACAGGCTTGTGCACAACCTGTGCACAAGCCTACTAAAGGCATGTGGACAGGCCAGTGCTGGGCTTTTGCGAGGGCCGACACCCCGCGACAGGCCTGTGCATAGCGAGTGCCCAGGCCTGTCACAGGCCTGTGCATAGGCTGTGCACAGGCCTGCGGTGTGCACAGGCCTGCGGTGGGCCTGGAAGAACGCCGACATTCCGCGACAGGCCTGTGCATAGCCTGCGCACGGTCCTGTCACAGGCCTCTGAACAACCTGCGCACAGACTTGTCGACAGGCTTGTGGTGGGCCTCTGTGGTGAGGCAACACCCCGCGACAGGCTTGTGCACAGCCTGTGCACAGGCTTGTCACAGGCCTGTGGACAGCCTTGGCGCAGGCCTGTGGTGGGCCTGGGAGAAGGCCAACGCCCCACGACAGGCCTGTGTACAGCCTAGCCTGTCCACAGGCCTGTGGACAGGCTGGGCGTGGGAAGGGCCCAACGCCCCGCCACAGGCTTGTGCATAACCTGCGCACAGACCTACCACAGGCCTGTGGTGGGCCTCTGCGAGGGCCGACACCCCGCGACAGGACTGTGGCGGGCCTGGGAGAGAGCCGACACCCCACGACAGGCCTGTGCATAGCCTGTGCACAGGCCTGTGGTCAGGCTGTGCAAAGGCAAGGTGATGAGTCTGGGAGACGGCCTACACCCCGCGACAGGCCTGTGCATAGCCTGTGCACGGGCCTGTGGACAGCCTGTGCACAGGCCTGTGGTGGGCCTGGGAGAAAGCCAACGCCCCGCCTCAGGCTTGTGTACAGGCCTACCACAGGCCAGTCGATAGGCCTGTGGTGGGCGTTTGCGAGGGCCGACACCCCGCGACAGGCCTGTCACAGTACTGCGCACAGGCCTGCCACAGCCCTGTGCACAGGCTTGTGGTGGGCCTGGGAGAGGGCCGACACCCCGCGACAGGCCTGCGCATAGCTTGTGCACAGGCCTGTCACAGGCCTGTGGACAGGCTGTGCACAGGCCCGTGGTGAATCTGGCAGAGGGCCAACGCCCTGCGACAGGCCTGTGCATAGCCTGTGCACAGGCCTGTCGACAGGCCTGTGGTGGTGAGGCAACATCCCGCGACAGGCTTGTGCATAGCCTGTGCACAGGCCTGTCACAGGTTTGTGGACAGCCTGTGCACAGGCCGGTGGTGGGCCTGGGAGAGGGCCGACGCTCCCCGACAGGCCTGTGCATAACCTGCGCACAGGCCTGTCGACACGCCTGTCACAGGCTTGTCGACAGGCTTGTGGTGGCCTGTGGTGAGCCTGGGAGAGGTCCAACGCCCCGCGACAGGCCTGTGCATAACCTGTGCACAGGCCTGTCAGGGGCCTGTGTGCTCACGAAACGTAGGTCTGTGCACAGGCCTGTGCTTAGGTTTGTGCGCACCCCATGCATAGGCCTATGACAGGCCTGTGAAAAGGTTGTGCATAGGCCTGCGATGCGCCAGGGAGAGGACCGATACTCCAGGACAGGCCTGTGTATAGCCTGTGCACAGGCCTGTCACAGGTCTGTGCGCAGGCTGTGCACAGGCCTGTGGTGGGCTTGTGCGCGGCCGGCACCCCGCGACAAGCCTGTGCACAGCCTGTGCACCGGCCTACCACAGGCCTGTGGACAGCCTTGGCACAGGCCTGTGGTGAGCCTGGGAGAGGGCCAACGCCCCGCGACAGGCCTATGCATAACCTGTGCACAGGCCTGCCAGGGGCCTGTCGACAGGCCCATGGTGGGCCTGTGGTTAGGCAACACCCCGCGACAGGCCTGTGCAGAACCTGTACACAGGCCTGTCACAGGTCTGTGAACAGCCTGTGCACAGGCCAGTGGTCGGCCTAGGAAAGGGCCGACGACCCACGACAGGCCTGTGCACAGGCCTGTCACAGGCCTGTCGACAGGCTTGTGGTGGCCTGTGGTGGGCCCGTGAGACAGCCGACGCCCCGCGACGAGCTTGTGCACGTGCTATGCACAGGCCTGCCGCAGGCCTGTGGACAAGCTGTGAATCGGTCTCCCTCTCTTGGTCCTCTTCCTCTTCCTCCTACTGTACTTCATCCCGCCTCTTCCCCCCGCAAGGATTACGGGGTGTCTCTTCGGGCTCTTTCTTGGAAGATTCTCTCGATGCCCAGGGGATCACCCTAAAATATGTCTTGTTTTACGGCAACCAGCCGGGCTCGTTCACAGGAGACCTCGTCCTCCATTTCCTCTGCTTTCTGCTCCTCCGTCTCTTCGTCCTCCTCTTCCTCCTCCTCCTCCTCCTCCCCCTCCTCCTCCTCCTCCCCCTCCTCCTCCTCCTCCTCCTCCTCCTCCTCTTTGCGTGGTCGTTTGCTCCTCCTCCTCCTCCTCCTCCTCGCTCCTCCTCCTCCTCCTCCCCTCCTCCTCCTCCTCCTCCGTGCGTGTCGTTTGCTCTCCTCTCCCCTCCTCCTCCTCCTTCTCCTCCTCCTCCTCCTCCTCCTCCGCTTTCTGCTCCTCCGTCTCCTGCTCGTCCTTCTCCATCTCCCTGCTCCTGCGTCTCCTCCTCCTCCTCCTTCCTCCTCCTCCTCCTCCTCACCCTCCTTCTCCTCCTCCTCCTCCTCCTCCCCTCCCCTCTTCTCCTCCTCCTCCTCCTCCTCCTTCTCCTCACTCCTCCTCCTCTCCTCCTCCGTCCACCTCCCTCTCCTCCTCCTCCTCCTTTTCCGCCCCTCACCTCCTACGCTCTTTCTCCCTCCTCTCATTTTCTCCTCCTCCTCCTCCTTGACCTCCTCTTCCTCCTCCTCCTCCTCCGCCGTCTGTTTTCCCCCCCCCCCGCGCCTCCACTAAGGTAGTAGCCCTTCGGACCCTTCCCAGGACTCGCGCGAGCCATGGAAACGCCCTGACATCTACTCTGTTTCGGTGAGACCCCATCGGACCTCGTGTGGGCTACCCAGAGAGCTGGAAGGGTCACCCTAAAATCCGCCCCGTTTTAGGGTGACCCTTCCAGCCTTCTCTGGGATGCCTGTCTTCTTTCCTTTCCTCCTTTCCTTCGCTTCTAGGCTCACATTTGAATATTTAGGAGGTTACGGGATGACATCTTGGACTTGTCCTGGGGCTGCCTGGAAGATTTGGTCCACGCTGTCCCAAAGCTCACAGCCTGCAGATCAGTGCGCAGCCTGCGCGCAGGTCTAACACAGGCCAATGAGCAGGCTATGCATAGGCCTGCCGCGGGCCTTGGGTTCGGGCCTGTGCGTAGGTTATACATACGAGATGACGCACCTTCTACAGGCCTGTGCATAGGCTGTGCACAGGCCTGCCGCAGGCCCACCATAGGTCTACTGCAGGCCTGTTCACAGGCCTATGTACAGCCTGCCCATAGGCCTGTGATAGGCCTGTGCATAGGCTGTGTCTAGGTCTGTCCCCGCGTGTTCGAGTAGATTCGCGCGCTGTGCTCAGGCAGAGTATAGACCTGTGCACGTCCTGTGCATAGGCTTATGTATAAACCTTTTGTGGGTTGTGCACAGCCTGTCGATAGGCCTGTCATAGGCCTATGCACAGCCTGTCGATAGGCCTGCGACAGGGCTATGCATAAGCCTGTCGACAGGCTTATCATAGGCCTATCGATAGGCCTTCTCAGGGCCTGCGCGTCTCGTCTGTCATAGGCCTATGATAGGCCTGTGCACAGGCTATGCCAGTGGATTGTTGTCTAAAGAACTGTTGTTCAGTACGGGTCCCCCGGAAGCCCAGACCTTCCCCAGGGCCGCCGGTTCTTCATCCCGAGTGATCTTTTGTCGGCCGCGGGGCCCCCAGAGGCCAAAGACGGCGAAGATTTTCCGCCCTCTTTCTGTCCGAGCCGGTGGATGGTTGGGACGGCCCCGCCCGCCCCGCTTCGGGTAGTTATAGCCAGGACCCCAGGTAAGGGGACCCGGTTAGCAGCAGGGCCCTGGAGCCTTTCAATTGGCCAGGTCTGCCGTATAGCTGGTGCTTTTTCGGGTGGCGGCGGTTCTGGTTCGTGGCCTGGGGCCTGGGGGGCGCCCCCCGGTCCACATCACTAAACCAGGCCCCACTAAACCCAGAGATCCGACGTGGCGAAAAAATTGCCACATCGTGAAAAAATTCGCGCCGGGAGCCCCGGAGCCCATCTTCCTGCGTCGAGCCGGATCGATCTGTGAGGATCCCAGGGCCCGAAAAAAAGCGAAAACACGCCCGGCTCGAAAAAGTCGAGTCGCCAGGATCTCAATGTCCATCTTGATTTTTTCAGTGCGTTGGATTGTTGGGAGCACCGGTGCCGCTGCCCCTGTCCGTTGTCTTCGAGGCCCCGGTGGCCACGGCGGGGTCCGCCTCGGACTGCCGGTCAGGGCGCTCCCCAATGGAGCCGCCAGGATCTCAGGGCACCCAGCTCCGCCAGCGCCCGACCGTTGCCGTGCAGCCGGGCATCCGCCGCCCCACACCCTCTGAGCGGCTGGGGCCGCACGAAAGGGGGGGGGATAGGGACAGGGGGGGTTACGACGCAGCTGGTTTCGGCCCCGCCGCGGGGCCCATTCCTCGACACATCGGCGCCTCCCGGCGCACGGAGGCGCTGGGAGAATCAGCTACGTGAGGAGCTGATTCTCTACCCAGAGATCCGGCGTCGTGATTTTTTCAATGCGGGTCCCCGGAAGTCTCGACCCATTCCCCAGGACCGGCTTCTCATCCCGAGTCATTTTTTGACGGTCCCGGGGCCCAGTGAGGGCCCCTGTAGGGGCCGAAAACGGCGCAACACCTCCGTCTTGATTTTGTTCCAGACGCTGGCTCTCTGGGCCTCCACCCTACTCCAGATTTCGTAATAATAAAAGGGAGGGGGTCTGGACCCTCCAAGACAAGCCATTTCAGACCCCCCCCCGTGGTAGAACCCTCCAAAACATCGTCCCCAGACCCCCCCAGGCCCTCCAAGATAGCCTGGAAGAGACCCCCCCCGAAATGAGACCCCCCTCCCTTTATTACGAAATCTGGAGTACCCTTTGCCATCCCCCCCTCTCGGTCCCCCCCGAGCGGCCCGCGGCGCCCCGCCGCAGCCCGCCGCGGCTTCGGCGGGGCGCCGCGGGCCGCCCCACCGCCCGGGCCGCCGCCGCGACCGGGCGCGGCCGCCCGCCCTCGCGGCACGCGAGGAGGAGGAGGAGAGGAGGAGGAGGAGGAGGAGGGAGGAGAGGAGGAGGAGGAGGAGGAGGAGGGAGGAGGGAGGAGGAGGAGGGAGGAGGAGAGGGAGGAGGGAGGAGGGAGGGGGGAGGAGGGCGGGGCTCTGCTTGTCGGGCCGGTCCGCGGCCATCCGGGAGCCTGCGGCGGCGGGGCCTGGCAAGAGCGGCCCCCCCAGAGATCCGACGCGTCGTGGTTTGTTCCATGCAGGGTCCCCGGAAGCCTCGACCCGTTCCCCGCGTCGCTCGGACGTGTGCATGTTTCCTTCGGCGAGGACCATCGAGGAGCATCCTTGATCAGTTGGCGAAAAAAACACGCGCGAAACGGACAAAAAAAACAGGGAATGGACGTCCGAGCGATGACCCCTTTCTCTCATCCTGAGTCACTTCTTCACGGTCCCGGGGCCCGGCGACGGCCCCCCGAGGCCGAAAGTTGCGAGAAGCATCCGACGTCGTGGTTTTCTCCATGCGGGGTCCCCGGAAGCCTCGACCCGTTCCCCAGGACCCGTGTCTCATCTTGAGTCGTTCTTTGACGGTCCTGGGGCCCGGGACCGGTCGTTTTTGGACGGTCCCGGGGCCCGGCGACGGCCCCCCGAGGCCGAAAGTTGCGAGAAGCCTCCGTCTTCTGTCTTTTGCCAGTGCGTGGGATCTCTGGGCCCACCGCCGCTCGGCGCAGCGGGCGCTGTCCGCGCCGCAGGGGGGCGGCGGCGGCGAAGCCCGGCCCGCCGCCCCCCGCCCCCTCCGCGGCCGCTTGGGTTGGATCGGGCCTGCCCCCCTACAGGGAGCTTAAGTTTGGGCGAAAAATATTATTACAAAAAAAAATATCCCGGCAAAGCAACCTAACAGCGATGTGTAGAAGCATATCTGAAAGCATTCCCCTTAAGATTCAGATGAAAATCCAGTTGTAGAATTCTGCTGTTCTCGCAGTCGTAGTCGCATTCGCGATGACAGTCGCAGTGGCAACGGCAGTCGCAGTCACAGCCTCAGCCTCAGCCTGCCTCAGCCTCAGCCTCAGCCTGCCTCAGCCTCAGCCTGCCTCAGCCTCAGCCTCAGCCTGCCTTCAGCCTCAGCCTCAGTCTGCCTTCAGCCTCGGCCTCAGCCTCAGCCTGCCTCAGCCTCAGCCTGCATCAGCCTCAGCCTCAGCCTCAGCCTGCCTCAGCATCAGCCTGCCTCAGCCTCAGCCTCAGCCTGCCTCAGCCTCAGCCTCAGTCCTGCTTCAGCCTCAGCCTCAGTCTGCCTTCAGCCTCGGCCTCAGCCTCAGCCTGCCTCAGCCTCAGCCTGCCTCGGCCGCAGCATCAGCCTGCCTCAGCATTCAAAATGTGGCCCAGGAATGGAGTTCTGGGAACTAGAAGAACACGAAGTGGCCTACAGTTGGCTCCGGGCATTCAAAATCATGCCCAGGAATGGAGTTCTGGGAACTTGAAGAGCACGAAGTGGCCTACAGTTGGCTCCGGGCATCCAAAATGTGGCCCGGGAATGGAGTTCTGGGAAGTCGAAGAGCACGAAGTGGCCTACAGTTGGCTCCGGGCATCCAAAATGTGGCCCGGGAATGGAGTTCTGGGAAGTCGAAGAGCACGAAGTGGCCTACAGTTGGCTCCGGGCATCCAAAATGTGGCCCGGGAATGGAGTTCTGGGAGCACCAAGAGCGATTTTGCGAGGATGTCCCAAGCGATTTCGGCTTCGGCGGCAGCCGCCCGGGTCCCGCCCCGACCCCCTTGTGGAGTCATCTGCTGCTCTCTTTTGAGACCACTAGAAACCTATCAGCAAAAGCTGTTAGGTAATAAAACTCCAGAAATACCCCCCGAATGGGCAACAGTCGTCCCCAGACTATCTTCTTTTTTATTTTTTGAACACCCAGAGATCCGACGTCGTGATTTTTTCAACACGGGGTCTCTGGAAATCTCGACCCATTCCCCAGGACCAGTTTCTCATCCTGAGTCCTTGTTTCACGGTCCCGGGGCCCGGCGAGGGTCCTTAGAGGCCGAAAGATACGAAACAACGCCGTCTTGATTGTTTCAATGCGTTGGATCTTTGGGTATCCCTCCTGTAGAGGGGCAGGCCCGCCTTAACGCTTGGGCGAGGACCGCCGCAGGCGAGGCGCCGCCACCCGGCGCGCGCGGCCGCCGCCGCGGGCGGGCGTTTTTTTTTGGGGGGGGGAGGGGCGGCCCGCGCGCCCAGGCGGGGAGGGGGGCACAAGTCCCCCGTCCCAAGACGGTTCACAGATGGGGGTCTCGAGGGGTGGGGGCCCGAGTTCGGCGGGGTGGGGTCCGATGGGGTCCTGAGGGGAGGGGGGCACAAGCCCCCCCCCCCCCCGGCGGCAGGCGGGGAGGGGGGCACAAGTCCCCCGTCTCTCACCGGGCGCGTTCCCAGAGATGCAACGCATTGAAGAAATCCAGACGTGGGTTTTTCCTGTTTTTCGGCCTCGAGGGGCCCTCGCCGGGCCCCGGGAGCGTCAGAAAACGACTCAGGATGAAAAACCGGTCCTGGGGAATGTGCCGAGACTTCCAGGGACCCCGTGTTGAAATTATCCCGGCAAAGCAACCTAACAGCGATGTGTAGAAGCATATCTGAAAGCATTCCCCTTAAGATTCAGATGAAAATCCAGTTGTAGAATTCTGCTGTTCTCGCAGTCGTAGTCGCATTCGCGATGACAGTCGCAGCGGCAACGGCAGTCGCAGTCACAGCCTCAGCCTCAGCCTGCCTCAGCCTCAGCCTCAGCCTGCCTCAGCCTCAGCCTGCCTCAGCCTCAGCCTCAGCCTGCTTCAGCCTCAGCCTCAGTCTGCCTTCAGCCTCGGCCTCGGCCTCAGCCTCAGCCTGCCTCAGCCTCAGCCTGCCTCAGCCTCAGCCTCAGCCTGCCTCAGCATCAGCCTGCTTCAGCCTCAGCCTCAGCCTGCCTCAGCCTCAGCCTCAGTCTTCAGCCTCAGCCTCAGTCTGCCTTCAGCCTCAGGCCTCAGCCTCAGCCTGCCTCAGCCTCAGCCTGCCTCGGCCGCAGCATCAGCCTGCCTCAGCATTCAAAATGTGGCCCAGGAATGGAGTTCCTGGGAACTAGAAGAACAACTAGAAGAACACGAAGTGGCCTACAGTTGGCTCCGGGCATTCAAAATCATGCCCAGGAATGGAGTTCTGGGAACTTGAAGAGCACGAAGTGGCCTACAGTTGGCTCCGGGCATCCAAAATGTGGCCCGGGAATGGAGTTCTGGGAAATCGAAGAGCACGAAGTGGCCTACAGTTGGCTCCGGGCATCCAAAATGTGGCCGGGAATGGAGTTCTGGGAAGTCGAAGAGCACAAGAGCGATTTTGCGAGGATGTCCCAAGCGATTTCGGCTTCGGCGGCAGCCTCCCCGGGTCCCGCCCAGACCCCCCTGA
>CAUYUJ010002116.1:72500-93171 GCA_963575745.1 Prorocentrum cordatum
CGGCGCATTCTGCCCCAGCGGTGGGGGTGTTGGTTAAGGAACGTGCCCAGGTTATACTCCGCGGCGCCCCCTGGAACTGGGCCAGGAACAAAACTTAAAAGGGAAGCCCCGAGAGACACGCAAACAGTCGAAACCAAATCCCGACACGCGCCCCCGAAACAGTTTAACATGGTGTTGGCCCATGTCGAAACCACGAGGCCTCCTGGGCAGCCCAGGAGGCCTCAGACCCTGGAGGGTCCCATATCTGATGAGGGCGGCGGTGAGATCCATGGCCAGTCCGCGGTAGGTGCTGCGCCAGCTTCCAGACCCGGGAGTCCTTGTCCAATGGTTCCTTATCGAATGCCCTCACCGTGCTCGTACTTTCAATGTGCCTCTGTCTCCCATCTTGGCGTGCCGTCTGTTCGTCTGCTTCTGTGAGCAGGCGCGGCCTGTCCTCCGCGGCCCCGTGGCTCATCGCAGGCTTCACGCCGAGCAGCTGGCGCCGCGCGTGCTCGGTATATGGCCCGCCGGTTCGCCGCTCGAGCGGCCCGAGCGGAGGCAGCAAGCAAGCAGCCCAGCCCCGCGTCTGGGCTTATGATGTTCCAACCTACCTTAGCCTTGACCACGAGAAATAATTTCGAGCCCCCCAGAAAAGTACCGAAACTCTAGGGTTTTCACGTGTCGGGCCCTGGGAGACGCTCGCCCGACACTGTTTCGACACTGTTTCGACTCTCTTTTGGCACTTTTCTGGGTGCTCGAAATTATTTCTGGGATGTGGTCCTTATGTAGGATGGGAACAACAGAAGTCTGGGCATGGGTGGCACACGTTGTCGGCATCTGCATGGGGTACGCCCGTAGGTGGGGCCCTGCGTCTCCGTTGGCCGCACGGTTGCCGCCGGCCTGCCGTTCACTTGACTGCAAGGCGCCCTGGGCGTTCTTCGGGCACTCGCCGCGCCACAGTCAGCTGCCACAGCCGCCCGAGCCGTGCTGGAGCCCGTCACCCTGCGAGTTTGCTCCTCATTCGAACTTCTTTCGCGGTCGATTCGCGCACCGTTGTTGCCGGGCCGCCCGTGACCGGTGTGTTTCAGCGTCGCGTTGCCGCCAATCGCCAGCTCATTGCCCATAGGGGCTTCGTAGCCTCCCCCAGTGGTTTCGCTGCTTGGGGCATATTGCCGGTCTATCGGCGATGTATCGCCGATTCAAGCACGTTGCTCCCCTCCCTGAGCTGGCCCCTCGATGGTTCTCCCCTCGCTGTCGGGGCCGTGGATCTGACAGCGTCTGAGGCTCCAACCGGGCTCACCGGGCCGACCAGGGCTCAGAGATCTGCTCTGGTGGACGTCCCGTCCCGTCTGGAATGCCACCAGAGGGGGGGATCAGAGCCGAGAGTGTCCCTGTGTGGACGCTTGTGGTTAACGAACACACACTGCTCATTTCTAAGTATTCGAAAGTTCTTTGATTTTCTGGGGGGCCAGGATCCTTTCAGTTCTGCTTGGTCTATCCTGGGCCTCTTCCTGGCCACTGGGCGGCCAGGAACAATTCGAAACAAGCACGATTAGAAGTGAGCACGATTAGGAATGAACGACGTGTACGCCCCCCCCCCCGTCTGCGATGGCTGAGGAGTAGAGCCCGGGGTGGTCGGAACTGGTTTCCGTCGCGCGGGTCGGGGGACGGCGTGCAGCCGCGCCACGGAAGAGGGCCAGCAGCACCAGCGGCGCGCCGCCTCCGAGCGGGGTCAGACCTGCGCGGAGCGGCGCAGAGCAGCTGGGAGCGCTGCGCACGCGAACCTCTGCCCTGCCACGAAGGCAGACGACGCTGTGTTGGTAGCCTTGCGCCTCGCCCTGCCCGCCGCGTTGGGTGTACGAGCGTGCGCTGGTCGATGCTCGAGGTTCTGTTGGGTTATTCCCACTGTCATCGGGCCCTGGCTTCTTTTGTTCGTCGGGTCTTGGTCTCCTTCCCTTCGTCTTTGTCGCGGCCCTTACGCGGGCTGCTAGACGCCACTCCCCGTTGCTCTATGTATGCATGAGTTCCTCTCCCATCCGCGTCGCGTTCCTCTCTCTTCTCTCTGCTTCCGATCGCTCTGACCAGCGAGCCTCAGGGCATGCGCTATGGGAATGAGTGGCTGGGGCCACATTGAACGCGCGAGGAGGCTGTTCACGAGTTTCGCGGCGGCGGCAGCGTCGAAGGCGCGGCTGCGGCGGCGACGCTGGCGGCGGCAGCTTACGGACGAAAATCGGCGGAAGAGGGGAAAAGGATGAGGAGGAGGAGGAGGAGGAGGAAAGGCAATTAACTGGAGGAGGGGGCCGACGAAACCGAGGGGGGGAGGAGGAAAAGAAAAGGGAGGGGGGAGGGGGGGGAGCAGGAGGAGGAGAAGGAACGGAAGGAGGAGGAGGAGGAGGAGCAGCAGGAGGAGGAGGGGGAGGAAGGCGGCGGCGTAACTAGCGGCAGAAGGGTAGCGGCAGCGACGGCGACTTCGGCCTGTTTGCCTCTTTTAGCACTTTTGGTCCAGAAGCCCCGCTGCACCGTAGCCGTTGCCTTCTGGTGCAGCGGCGCCGCTAGCGTCGCGCTTGTCGACCTCCAGCGGGCGGCTGGGCGCCGGCTCTGATCACCGGCGCCGCTTCGCCGTGTGTCCGTTTGGCCCACGTCTCGCCGCGGCTCGCCCGAGTTCGGAATTTTCGCAGGAAAGCGCAAAAGGTGAAGAATGGGCGATGACGATGCGGGGTCCGATGCCCGAAACAAGGGTGGCGGGGGTATCAATGCAGGGCCATTTTGGTTGAGGAGGGCACGTTGCGTATCCAAACAATGGTGTCGACCCTCAACGTGTTCCGCCTGCTGACGTGGACGATGGCCTGGCCGCGTTGGGTGTGAAATCGACGGAACAGCAAGCAAGGCCAGGACGTCGAAAATCAAACCAGGGTTTGTCAAGAGGAAGCTGATGGGCATGGATAAGCCCCTTGGTGTGACAAGGCAGAGATGAATCTGAAGACGCACAGGTGGAAGCAGGGCCTCCTCAATTGTCCTGGGAATCGTGCGGAGCCAGCAGCAATGAAGGAGTACGATGCCGAGAGGTACAATAGGTGAAGGCTGATCAAGAGACCTGCTGGAGCCCCCCCTCGGCGGGCACTGCCCTAACGTCTTGGCCAACGACCGTGCACTTCGGAGTCCGGATCGAGCAATGTGCCCCCTCCCTCCTCCCCTCCCTCCCTCCTCCCTCCCCCCCCTTCTCCTCCTCCTCCTCCTCAGGCCTCCTCCTCCCTCCTCCTCCCTCCTCCCCCCTCCTCCCTCCTCCTCCCTCCTCCCTCCTCCTCCCTCCTCCTCCCTCCTCCTCCTCAGGCAGCTGCAGTTGCTGGAGTAAGCGACGTTGCACTGCGAGAGTTGCGTCTTTTCGCCGCCGTCTTGAACGGCGCGCCAGGTAAGTTTAATACTGGTGTGACCGCCTACTTGGTTAGCCACAAGAGCGGTTTCTACGATCCTATTTACCACGCCACTCTAGCCATTGTCATCAAGTTTGCGGAGTGGGTCTGGGACAGGAGAATACCCGACAGTCGCTTACATCGGGCTTGGGAGGCTCTTCGAGATAAGATTGGCACTCTGTCTTGGGCAAATACTCGGGGCCCGATCGGGGCCTGTTGGCTGACCTTACGACGTATTGGGTGGAATCTAGTATCTAGTCATATGGTGGCTGATGATGTAGGCAACGTTTTTGATTTGCGAGTTATGTGCCCCGCCGACCTGAAGGTCTTCCTCACTCAGGGGATCCAGCGTTGGCAGGACGAGCGGCTGCTCAAGCATTTTTATACTGCTGAGCCTGGCGAGCAGATATGGCACCGAGGCTTACGGAACTCGGTGAAGAGCATCAAGTGCGTTCGTAGACTCGGGGCCCTCCAAGCGCACTGGTCGGGAAACCTCCCCATCCCTCAGCTCCAAGATGCCCGCCATAAGGTACCAATCAGGCCGTGTGCTGCTTGTGGGGCCCAGTCTCAGGGTATTTGGGGCCACGTGCTCTATGACTGCCCCGAGCTGCTCAAGCAGCGCGAGGACTTCTTGGACATCTCAGAGGACTTGGAGGCAACCAGAGGCATGCTCCTGAAGGGGGGCGAATGGTATGATGGGCGTCTGGTTTGGGACTCCAGTTATCTGGTCTTCGGGGTCCCTGCTCCTCCTGTGGGTATTCCTGGGCTCGACACTATAAGCACGGAAGTTCTTCTTTGGGGTGATACCGACGGGCCTTGGGGCCCCAAGAGCTACACCGACGGCTCGGGCCTCGCATCCAGCGTTCCAGAGACTAGGCGGTGTGGGTATTCATGCATCCAGCTGGACCCCAAGACTCTTTTGCCTGTCCGTGCTGTGTACGGACCCCTGCCCTTCTATGTGCAGACTGTTGGCCGTGCGGAGAGATATGCGATCAAAATGGGTTTGGAATTTCACCCAGATCAC
The DNA here is from genome assembly GCA_963575745.1 of Prorocentrum cordatum. Classification (NCBI taxonomy): domain Eukaryota; class Dinophyceae; order Prorocentrales; family Prorocentraceae; genus Prorocentrum; species Prorocentrum cordatum. Next base: position 76,914 of record CAUYUJ010002116.1, read on the forward strand.
GAGCTGTTTGTGTCTGACCTCCTGGGACTGGTTACCGAGGGCAACTCATGGGACCAATCCCTCCAGCACGGCCGAGGCAAGCACGCCAGGATATGGCGAGAGATTTTTCAGGCTGCGCAGCGTCGGGTACTTGAGTACCCTGTTCGGTTTGAGTGGACTCCTGCACACCGTGACATCGACAGTGTGCTGGAGAATCCTGAAGAGGTGGAGAACTGGCTCGGCAATGCCTGGGCTGACTATTTCGCCAAGGCGGGCGCGGCGCACCACATGATCGCCAACGCGGTTTCCCAGTCGCTCTCGGAGGCCCTGAAGGTCCATAAGGCCACGTTGCAGTTTGTGTCTTGGGCGTGCTTACGGGTTATCGTCTCGGAGAGCTGGGGCCGAGGCCCCCCACCACCTGTCCAGGATCCTGAGGCTCGTGAGATCCTGGGGCAGCCAGTCGTATTCGGACGGGGTTCTGACCATGAGCTTTGGTGGTGCAAGAGGCTCAATGAGCACAGGTGCAGGAGTTGCGGGAGATCGGCGCGATCGGACTCGACCCTAGCGTGGCTTAGGACGGGGTCGGGAAGGAGATGTGAGCCCTCTAGCCTCCAGAGAGTAGCCTGTGCGGAATGGTTTAAGAATTCGGTGGAGGTCTGGGTCAAAGTGTCGGACCCCCGCGTCGCCCCGTCGCAGGTGATCGTCGCGGAGTTTCTTGGGGAAGGGCCCTCAGCGGCCTCGGAGGGTCCCCTTCCTGGGCCCACGGACCCTCCCCAGGAGCCTGCCGTAGGCGAGGTTTCAAACAGTTCGGGGTCGAACGAGTTCATTGCTGAATTTGCGGCATTGGGCCATGACGTTTTTTGTGTGAATTCAGTCTACTGCTGCCGCAGGTGTGCGGGCACGACGACCCTCGAGACGTCACGGAGCGTTCGGAAGCTCCGTCGTCCCTGTGCTGGGCTCTCAGAGAATCCGAGCACGAGGGCTAATCAGCTGGGGTTGATCGACAGGATCTTCCACGGCCGACCAGGGCGCCCCAAGCGCCCCGAGGGCAAGGCGCAGACGTAACGTGTCTCGCCCTCCTGGGAGCGGTTTTGTGGCGTAGGTTTTCCCTGGCCCCCGCCTGCCCTCCCAGTTCATAATATTTCCGCCGCGTTGCGGCCCTCAGGGTCCCATCTGTTCCTGAGGCGTGTTCGGATCGGACGCGCTCTCGGTGGCCCTCACCCTCACCCTCATCCTCCTCCTCAGGCCTCCCTCCCTCCCTCCTCCTCCCTCCTCCCTCCTCCCTCCCTCCTCCCCCCCCCCCCTTTTCGGCGGGCGACGCCCCGATGCCCTGGCGTTCGGCCGTGCACTTTGGGGAGGCACCAGAGCGACAAGCTGCAAATGAGCGTCAGCACGGACTTCTACTTCGCGGAGGCAGGTGTTGGACCCCTCCCCCGCAGTTGCTTCCGTAATGTCTTGGCCGTTGGCTGTGCGCTGTTTTTTTTGTTTGGGGAGGGTTGGGGGTTGTGAGCAAGTTTCTGTCATTTTTTTTGCGCGCGTCGGAGTTCCCGTCGAGAGTTCCACCTGCATGGCAGTTGCTGCTGAATGTTTCGCTCATTTCGAAGTGAATTCAGTATTTGGGGGTGGTGGCCCTGGGCAGCCAGAGGAGCTCTGCCAAGATGGCGCACTGATTTCTCAGGCCTCAAGATCCCTGACCATCAACGTGACGTCCCCTAGCACATCTCGGTTGCAACAAATTCTCAGCGGGGGCATGGCGGACGACGAAGTCGAAGGGACCGCCCTCCAGGAGATCGAACAAAATACCACCGATCCACGCTGGGCATATGAAGTTGCCAAGAGCTGGATTCTCAGTCACTTGTTCAGCGCCGCCACCTGCTGGAACGCATCATGCAGCACGGCAAGGATGGGCCGCCATTTTGTGGCGCCGACGGCTGAGAAGGGCCCCGATCGTTCGGTGCGAACGCCTCAGACATCGCATGGGGGAATACGCACTCGCGCTACGACGTACCTGTCTGTGCAAGTATGTCCCTGCTGTTTTCGGCATGTCGTGGATATCGCATTTCATTCATTACGCCCAAGCTATGGGGATGAATGGGCGCCCAACATTCGTCTTCGCGGACCGCTACTGGAGACGCGCCATTAAGCATCTGATGGGGCCTGGCTTTCAGATGGCAGCTCAACGCGTTCCGACTGCGGCGATAGGCACGGCGCCGACTCGCGCGCTGTTGTTTGGTCCGGGGGGGAGCGACAGGCTTTTCTGCGAGGGAAGTCGCTCCTGGGCAAGCCGCGCCATGGTCTAGCCAGGCACGGGATTAACATGCCACCATGGTCTCGGGAAGCCTCGCGAGTTCAATGCATTGCAGATCGCGCGACACAGCGCGCGCCACCAGAAGGCGAGTTGCAAGCGCCGCGGGCGGAGCTGGATACCGGAATGCAGGCGAGGGGCGATGCGCGACCTGAATCAATGGGTCAGCGTAGGTGGAGCCAGCGGCGTGCGATGGCAGAGCTTGGACTTTATATTGCAGTGGAAAGAAAACGCGTCACCGTCGAACGCCAATGTGAGAGTGCCACAGGACCGCCGCCAAGTTCGCGACCCGTCGTGCCGGGCGCCCCCCATCGCCCAGATCAGACGATCGCGCGCCAACGACTGCCGCGACTACATGCACGTTTCGTGGCGAGCATCCGAGCAGGAAGCAGGCATCCTCTCGATGAAGGAGCTGTCTGGCCAGCATCTACGACAGCATGGGCAGATGGGCCCTGAGGGAATCTTGATCCCCAAGGACAAAAATCTGCCGGCGTGCTCGGACGCCCTTGACCACCTCGACGGCGACCGCGTCGAGTAACAAAAAGCGGCAGCAACGCGATGCCAAAAAGTGGAGTGCGCGACGTGGTCACGTGATTTTCATCGGCGCGCAACGCCCCGGCGTCGGCCGCCAGTGCCAGCGGCGCCGTCTAGACCGACTGAGATGAGGAAAGACGGGCAACGGCTTGGGCGCCCAGAGGCCCATCATAACCGAAGCGGAGGGAGCGCGCTGCAAATCTGATAGTTCACAGAAGGCAGGCCCCCCAGGTTTCCACGGATGGGGGCTCGCGAATTTAAGGCAATCACGAAGCAGCGCCCTGTGCGATTATGAGATGATACACCGAACGGCGAAGAGGACCACCACAGAGTCTCTGGATCAATCATTTCCCTGGCGCGCGGTTAGGACCCCCTAAAGCGACGCGGACCTGGGGCCCATATCTGTCGGCTCGTCGCGGGCCCGATGCTTGCCGAGCACTTGCGATGGCCCTGCCCGCGCCGCGCGACAACCGGCGGGCGGGGGCGCGCGGGGCACCAGGTGCGCGGGCGATGCCCAAGTGGTCATCCGACGCGTCGCCGTCCGATGCAGGAGCAAAGCTTCACGTCACAAAGGCGCGCGGCAACATCGGCGACGAGTTCGGGGGGGTGGCTCGAAATATGTGGAGCGCCGAATGCAGTGATCCACGCAGCTCTGGCGGCTTGGCGAGGACCGAGACGCCCGGGCATCGCCGGAGAACATGCTGCGCCAATCTGGCAGACCCGAGGTTTTCCCGAGGCGACTCGGTCGGCAGCTCCAGCAGGCATGGCGGGCGAGAAGAGCCCAACGAACGCCAACGCGGGACTTCGTCCAGGATGACCTTGCCATGGCTGGGCGCTTCGACGCGGTCTGCGGGCTCGTCGAGAACAGCGCGACGACGCAGCTTCAGAGCCAAGACGATGAACCACCCAGGGCGCTCGGGCACCTCGGCCCGCAGCGCGGACTGGCGCACCCAGATGCCCCCAGAATTCCGCGAAAAGGCGGGCAGAAGGTGCGCGTCGCGAACGAAAGTTTGGGCTGGATACCAGGAGGGCCTGACGTTCGCGAATGGCTGGCGATCTCCTGCGGCCGCCGCGGTGCCGGGCATCGCCGCTCCTGTCGCCAGTGCCCGATGACATCTTTCGACACTTGCGCGGGGCGGTCGCGCGCGCGCACTCGAAGCGACGGCGCCGGCGCCGAGGAACGCGCGGTGCCGGCGACTTCGTGCGCGCCCACGTCTTGATTGGGCCATTTGTGCTCTACAGACGGCGAGCGCTGACAAACTGCGCTGGCCCGAGTTCGGGGAGGAAGTTGTTGGTCGACGCGCCTGCCCCAGGTTTAAAGTTCATCGGAGTCTTCAGGCCAGAGCGGATGTCTCCTAGAAATTGTTCCTGCTGATGATCGCCGCGCTGCGGCAGCAGTACTGGGTCTCTGCGTAGCTCATGCGCTACAACCCTGCACCTGGAGGCCCAACGACGAGAGGTACAAGAGGAGGCTTGAACATGGGCGGATGTCGATTGCCCGAATGCGGCGCCTCCGGCAAGTCAATCACCAACGCCGCGATGCAGATGGCATTGATGATGTTGACGTGCACGCGCCTTCCTGCGACACATTTTTCACACTTGGCCAGGCGCTTCTTTTATGCATACCAGAAGCTCTCGAGCATCTAATGGTCGAACGCAGTGGCATCGGAGGCGCGGCGCCAGTCGGGAAAGTCCCGTAGCGCCCGTGGTGCTGATTGCCAGACGCGCGCGGGCCCAATGTCCTGAGTTTCGCCAACAGCGACGTAATATCGCCGACGAGATCGAGTTACCCCAGGATTTCCGGACGAGCGTCCCCGAAGTGACAGCCCAGCGCGGGTGGATCACATTTACTCAGTCTGCGAGTCTTCAAGAACGAACGACAATGATGAGGGCAGCTTGAGAGCTGGCCTTGGGGAGGTTGGCGCTTGAGCCCAGCGACCGTCTCCACCATGCGGGGTCCTGAGGAGTGTCCTAGTGGGTCTACTCTTCAAGTTCAGAGTGGTTAATATCGCCCTTTTCTTCTTCCCCGCTGAACGTGTTTGTCGGAGTTTCCCCATCAGGTTGGCAGAGTGTCGCTTTGCCACTTAGCGGGTGGTCACCACAAGGGGGGTTGTAGAGCTAGGTTCGGGCTGCTGGCGGCATTCGGTTTGAATTTTCGTGTGCACGGTCGTCTGTACAGGGCCGACAGTTTCCATCCTCTCGACGGCTGGAGTACATGTGACGGTGTCATGACGTGTTGCCGCTCAAAAGTCCGTAGCCGCAGCAGTTGTGGAGCAACACGTGTGTGTTGTGGTGTCAGTAATCATGTTCCCACGCATGGAGCAGTGTCGTGTTGGGAGTCATCTCGACGTGTATAGCACGGCCGGGGCTGTCACATAAGTTTATTTTTTATTGCACCGCAGTCACAGGTCCTGGCTCGTTTGTCTTGCTACTGCAGCCTTGGTTTTCGGTGATCCAATTCGAGCATCGGTTTGCGTGGGGAGATTCTTCACCACGCTGTGCGCCGTTTGTTGCTTGCAAAGACCAGCGCGGGCAATCGCTTTATGAAGCATCCACCTGGGTGGCATTGTGAAGGTCGGGTGTGGTTCGGAGTGCTTTACCTGTCCTTGGCGCCTCAATTTTGTTGGTTGCCTCTTGCCTGCGAAGTACATGTGCAATGCCCGCCGGAGTGTATTCTGCGGGGGAAGAGCTGCGGAGAGCGGGGAGCGCGGCGAGGTGGGGATCAAACGCGCGTTCCGAAATAGAGTGCATAGGATGGTGGTGGAGAGGCAAGGTTTGGTGGAGAGGCAAGGGTCGTGGCGGACGGGGTCGCCCATGCCGGTGGCCCGAATCGGGAGGCTTTGTGGGCGGCTACGAAACGGCGCGCGCTCAGACTTCCGACGCCGAGCTTCTCTTTCAGTGCAGGGCCCCTGGAAGTTCCCACTGTGCCCCCGGGGCCTGCTCCTGCACCCCACCCCGTGGCGTCGAACCTCGATCCATGAACCTCGACCCTCGAACCTCGATCCTCGTACCTCGATCCCCGAACGCATGTGTCGAAGCGACGTGCCTGCCCGCAGGTGGATATGTACACGCAGTGCATGGCCAACGCCCAGGCCACAGGTCAAGGGACGCCGCCAACTGTGCGCCTGCACCGGTGCTGGCCAGGCCAGTGCCAGGCCCAGGTGCACGGGCGACGCCCACACTTCGACTAAACGTGAAGTTGACCCTTCGCCGGAGTGACCTTTGGTGCGGGCCCACGGGGACCCCCCGATCGTTGAACAAGATGCGATAGGAGCGGCTTGCGCGCCTGTTGTTGGCCCCCTCGCGCCCCCCTCTCCCCTTGCAGCCGCGCGCCAGAGAATTTCCGACGTCGTCGTTTCTTCCAGCCCTGACGCTTCCTCCTCGGTGTCGAGCTCCGCCCAGACCCCCGACGTCGTGATTTTCTCGTGACGCCGACCCCCAGGGGTCTCGACCCACTCCCTGGGACTGGCTTTAAGTCGGGCGTGTCCCTCTACAGGAGGAATCTCCAAAAATAGTCCAAAAACAGCATGGGGAGGATGTTTTGCGCATCCTGTGATCATTTGGGAGCATGTTTGGGGGTATGTCTTATTTTTCGTCCAAGATCCCCCTGAAGGGGGACAGGCCCGAGCCGTTGTTCGAGGGCCCCGCGGCCCGAGCTCAGAGACAGCATCAGGGAAACCGGACGACACGGGAGGTGCCCTCACCCCCAGGAGCCCATCGGAGCCTCGAGGGTTATGATGTTCCAGCCTACTTTCGGGAGCGGATAGACCTCCTACCCTGACACGTCGATTCAGGAATTCGCCGTTTTCGGTTCGCGGGAGGGCCTCGCGGCCGTCATTTCTGCGGGTCCAGGTCCGTCGGTTCCGGCCCCAGGCCGTTATCACTAAGGGGAGGTTTACTAAAGGGGGGTTTGTCCACCGCCGAAGGAGCCCATCGGAGCCTCGAGGGTTATGATGTTCCAACCTACTTTAGCCTCGATCACCAGAATGAACTTCGAGCACCAATAAAACACCCCAAGACTCGAAGGTGTACACGTGCCCAGCCCTGGGAGACACTCGCCCGACACTGTTTCGACACTCTTTTGACACTTTTCTGGGTGCTCGAGGTTATTTCTGGGGTGCGGTCCTCAAGTGGGACGGGAACAGCATAACTCGAGGCTCGGAATGAGGATGGCTCCTGGCGCACTGGCCCCCAAGACAGGGCGCCCAAAGGAAATGTGCGAGACGACAGCCGGATCTATTCATGTGTATTTGGAGCGCGCTAGGTTTAAGTCGGGCCTGTCCCCCTACAGAGGGATTTTCGACGAAGCATAAAAAATACCCCAAAAATGCCAGAAAATATTCAAAAAACAGTCCCCAGACTATTTTTGGACTATTCTTTGGCTATTTGGGGGGTATGTTTTATCTTTCGTCGAAAATCCCCCTGTAGGGGGACAGGCCCGACTTAACGCTTGGTCCACCACGCCGACGGCTGCGAAACGCCTCCCGTCGCCACTGGTCGTAACTCGCGGTGGCCCGGGCGTGGGGCGGTCTGCGTGCCCCGGGCTCCGCCGGGCCCGGAGCCGGGACGAAGAGCGGCTCCCCAGGGAGGTGGCACCCCCTGCACGTCATCCTCGCCCCTCCTCGTCCTCCTCCCTCCCTCGTTCTCCTCCCCCTCCTCGTCCTCCTCCCCCCGTCGCCCTCCTCCCTCGTGGGTCCTCCCCGTCCTGCTCCCTCGTCGGCAGGTCCAGGGCCGCGGGCGGAAACAGTCCCCTCGCCGGCTGTCCGGATATGCGCACCCGTCGGTCGTTGGGCGGGGGTCGGTTCGTGGCCCCACGAAGCGCAGGGCGGCGCAGCGCAGCCCCTGGCGCAGCCGTGGGCCTCGGGCCTGTGGCCTCGAGCCCCGAGGGCCCTCGAGCGCCCTCGAGCGCCCTCGAGCGCCCTCGAGCGCCCTCGAGCCTCGGGCCTCGGGCCTGTGGCCTCGAGCCGCGAGGGCCCCGAGCGCCCTCGAGCGCCCTCAAGCCTCGCGAGCCTCGAGCCTCGCTCGCGTCTCGAGGGCCTCGAGGGCCCCGAGCCTCCGGTGGCATTTTCACCACTGCCACTGCCCATCGCCCACGCGACGGTCGTCGGAAGTAGGCACTTCTGGGCTCCCAGGTGCCAGTCTACGTGAGGCGCCTTCCTACTTCGGTGATCGAGTGGCGGTCCCCGTTGCTTCCTCTTCAGGAGGCGGGCGGGAGCCCAATCTACTCGTACCGCCTTCCTACTTCATGGTTCTGCCTACTTCTTCCGACCGACGGGTGGAGGTGCCCTTCGCCGAGGTGATCTGTGGTGGGCGCCCCTTCAGCATTCTCGACTGCTCCCAGAGGGTTGTTGATAAGCCGGGCACCCCCGCATAGCAGCCGCAGCAGCAGCAGCAGCAGCAACGCACCACAGATCACCCCTGACAAAGAGCATCCCGCGCTCATTCACGTAGAGCCGAGTCTGGTGCATGGGATCCACCGGCACAAAGGGGGCCCTGGAAGTTGTCGGTCGCTGTCGGGCTCCCAGAGCCCAGGCCTGCCAAGTGGGGTCCGAGTAGATGGGGTCGGGGGATCGCCTCGCGTCGCTGATGCATCGGTCAGGCGATCGCAAACTTGGATCAAGGGGGCGTGGATTAGCGACGGGCCCCGCTTCCACGGGAACTCGCGGATCTCAGCCGCCGAGCGGGGCGGCACCGGCCGCATTTTGGAGAGGGCACCTCCCCCGATTCATGGATTTGGCGACCGCGCGCCAATTCATGGATCGCTAATCCATGTTTGCGTAGCCCCGAATCGGCGATGCGGCTTGATTTGGAGCTCGATTCTCTCCAAGCCGACGTCGCCGATACCTCACCGGCATTGCGGGTGTATCGGCGATGCGTCGGCGATGCGGCGCGACCCACCGACCCCATTTACATCGACCCATGTCCTCCTCCTCCTCCTCCTCCACAATTACAAAATGAATACTACTCTCCTCTGTCCCCGGATAACGTCCAGACGATACCTGCCCCCCTCTCCGCGTATTCTTTTCACGCAGGATTCCCGGGAAAGGGTTTTCACCGGATTTTGTTTCAAAATGTTGCTCCCCTTGAAGCGCTGGCTTTATTTTCGGGTTTCCGCTCGTTCCGAATCGTGCTCCCGCTGCAGCTCTGGCCTCATTTCTGGCCGTCCGCTCGTTCCGAATCGCGCTCCCGCTGCAGCGTTGGGCTTCCTTCCAAATAGGCCCCAAAATCTAGAAAATGTCCCCCCGAAAAAAACATCGGACGCGATTCCACATCCGGTCTCGATTCGTTGTTTTCTCGGGCCGCAGAAGCACCCCCCCCCGCTTAGGGGCGTCATCGTTTTCAGGAAATATCAAGCGGGAGCCCCGTTTCTACTTTGAGAAGGCGGTGTTGGAAACAGAGCCAGCGGGTACTCTCCATCAGCCCCGCCTTGTGTGGAGCTTTCGGGGAGCCCAAGGGGCCAGACATGGAACCACGACTCCAGACCGGCCCAGACCTCTCGAAGACGATCCACTTGCCCTCAACAATTACTCAATATGAATACTATTCTCCCTCTTCCCCTGATGGCGTGCTGGGAGTAGCCGACCCCCCCCCCCCGCGTCCTGCTTTTTTACACACAGGATTCCCGGGAGTTGGGTTTTCGCCTGCATTTGTTTTCAAAATGCTGCTCTCGCTGAGGCGCCGGCCTCATTTTCGGGCCCCGCTCGTTCCGAATCGTGCTCCCGCTGCAGCGCTGGCCTCATTTCCGTGCTTCCGCTCGTTCCGAATCGTGCTCCCGCTGCAGCGCTGGCCTCATTTCCGCGCTTCCGCCCGTTTCGACTCGTGCTCCCGCTGCAGCGCTGGCGTCATTTCCCGTGCCATGTCACAGCACACGCGCACACATGCACACACACACACACACATCACCACCACCACCACCACCACCACCACCACCCACCACCACACCACCAGCACCAGCACCAGCACCACGACCACCACCACCCACCACCACCACCACCACCACAACCACGCACACACGCACGCACGCACGCACGCACGCGCACCACCACCCACTACGCACGCGCGCGCGGAGCCACAGGTCCGCTACGACACGCGTCCGCGGATAGAGAAAATCAGCGCCATGGTAAGGGATGGGAGGGAGGGGTAGACGTCAGATATGACGCGAGCGGAGGAGGAGGAGGAAGGAGGAGAGGAGGAGGAGGACGATCAGAAGAAGGAGGAATGAGGAGGAGGAGGAGGAGGAAGGGAAGGAGGAGGGGAGGAGAGGAGAGGGAGAGAGAGAAGGGAGCAGGAGCAGGAACAGAGGCGGGAGGGAGGAGGGAGGGCGAGATGGAGATGGAGAAGGAGGAGGAGGAGGAGGAGGAGGAGGAGGAGGAGGGACGAGGAGACGGAGGGAGGAGGCGCAGGAGGAGCAGGAGGATCCTGGGCACGCCACGGGCCTGGACCAGCACCGGCATGTCGGCGCACAGCGGGCGTCTCCCTGCCAGGGACGGCCATCTGACCTCCCGGCTGAGCGCCAGGGGCTCCGGCGCCGCCGTGCGCGGGCCGCCACGCGCGCCTGCGGCTGCCGCCCGCGCCTCGCCCAGAAGCAAAGGCCTTCCGGGCGGGCGCGCGGGGCTGGCTTCCCCAGCGCGCCGGGGCCCCCTGGTCGCCCCCTAGTCGGAGGAGCAGGATGGGCGAGGAGGGGCGGGAAGGGAGGTGGGACGAGGGAAGAGGGAGCAGGGAGCAGGGGGGAGGAGGAGGAGGAGGAGGAGGAGGAGGAGGAGGAGGAGGAGGAGGAGGAGGAGGAGGGAGCGATCAGAAGCAAAGATGAGGAGGAGGAGAGGAGGATGTAGGAGGGAGGAGGAGGAGGAGGGCGAGGAGTAGGAGGAGGAGGAGGAGGTAGGAGAAGGGCGGTAGGAGAAGGAGGAGGAAGGGGCGAGAGAAGGAGGAGGAGGAGGAGAAGGTGAGGAGGAGGCGTAGGAGGGAGGCGGATGGGGAGGAGGAGCAGGGAGTAGGAGGAGGAGGATGGAGGAGGAATGGAGGAGGATAGGAGGAGGAGAGAGAGGAGGAGGAGGAGGGAGGAGGAGGAGGGGAGACCAGAGCACACGCAGAATTGCACCCTCCCGTCCCAAGTCCCCAGTCCCCTCACGAGTGTCTACACGCCTCTTCTCACTGCAAGCAGCGCCCCCTCGAAAGACCAGCGCCGGCGGGCCTGCAATGCGGGCGAGAGCTCCGGCTTGATCACGAGCGAGCTGCCGGGCGTCGCTCTGGCGAGCGCAGCACGAGAAGCGCGAGAGCGCACGACGAGACGCCTCGACGAGGTGTCCGGCGAGATCCCCCCCCCTGTCGAAGAAGGCCCCCCCGTGCGTTTTTGGGCGCTGCGCGCGGGCGCGCCCGACTGCCGGCCTCGACGAGCCCTCGAGCGAGGGCCCTCGGCTCGAGCAGGAGAGGCGCCCTGCCCCCGTGCAGCCGCTGCGCTCCAGCGGTCGCGAACGTGGGTCAAGGACTCCTCCTCCTCCTCCTCCTCCTCCTCACTCCTCCTCCCCTCCTCCCTCCCCTCCTCCTCCTCCTCCTTCTCCTCCTTCCTCCTCCTCCTCCTCCTCCTCCTCCTCCTCCTCCCCCCCCTCCTCCTCCTCCTCCTCCTCCTCCTCCTCCTCCTCCTCCTCCTCCTCCTCCCCTTCCTCCTGGGCGCGGATTCTCGGCGGGCCGCGCTTCCACGGGAGCTCGCGGATCTCCGCCGCCGAGCGGGGCGGCACCGGCCGCATCTTGGGGAGGGCGCCTCCCCCGATCCATGGATGTGGCGACCGCGCCGCACGCCAGATCCATGGATCGCTATTCCATGTTGGCGCGCCCCCGGCAGACAGGTTTCGCCCTCGGGCCTTCCAGGAAATCCCCGGGGGGGGGATCCAGCGAGGGCCCCGCTCCGAGCAGGAGCCCTCCCCCCCCCCACCCCCGAGCAGCGGCGCAGTCGAGCCTCCCGCGGCGAGTGCTGCATGGGCGCCGCGTCTCGATTCGATCCGACTTCGATTGTCCGGCAATCCGAGGCGCCGCCCCTTCTGCTTGCGTGGTGCCGCTGTGAATCTTGGCGCGGCCTGTCCGATTCGACTTCGGCTCCGGTGCCGATGCGGCCCGATCCGAAGCACGCTCCGATGCGATCCGGTGTCCAGCAGCGATGCGGACCGAGCCTGCCCCATAGAGAGCCCGCGCGTGGAGAGCGGGAGCCGCCGCGGCCCATGCCTGCAGCTGCTGCAGGCGCTCTGAGGCGAAGGCGTCAGGCTGAAAGCCTCAGCACTGAGCCCTGGGCTATGATGCTCCAACCTACTTTAGCCGTGATCACCAGGGAGAATTTCGAGCGCCCAAACAAATACCGAAGCGCAAGGGTTTTCACGTGCCGGGCCCTGGGAGACACTCGCCCGACACTGTTTCGACACTCTTTGACACTTTTCCCGGTGCTCGAAATTATTTCTGGGATGCGGTCCTTAAGTAGGATGGGAGCAACATGAGCCCTGGGTGGATTTCGAGAGTTCTCGGCGACATACAGGATCCAGCTTGCATAAGGAGCACTTACTGAATCGCTTCGCTCATTCCGCCGGCCCGTGGGGGCCTCTTGGGGGCCTCGTAGGGCCTCCAAGAAGCCTCTCGGGGGCCTCTGAGAGCCTCTTGGGGGCCTCTTGGGGGCGTCTTGGGGGCCTCCTGAGGGCTCTTGGGGGCCTCTTGGGGCCTCTTAGGGGCCTCTTGGGGCTTCCTGGGGGCCTCTCAGGACCGAAGGGCTCGAAATGTTGTTTCGTGCTGCCCCTCTGAGGCCGCTCTTGGGGCGCAATACGGGCCCTCTTGGGCCGTCTTGGAGGCCTCTTGGGTCGTCTTGGGGCCCTCTTGGGCCGTCTTGGGGCCCTCTTGGGGGCCTCTTGGGCCTCTTGGGGCGATCTTGGGGGCCTCTTAGGCCGTCTTGGGGCGTCGGGAAGTCGAAAGGAAGCACCAAAATCTGTCCAAAACCTAAGGAATACCAATGATGTTTGCATCTTGGGGCCCTCTTGAGAGTGCTCTTGGAGGCCTCTTGGGGCGTCTGGGGGACATCTTGGGCGTCTTGGAGCGATCTTGTGGCATCTCGGACCCTTGGTGTACCATCTTGGGGGCCTCTTGGGCGCTCTGGGCTCTTCTTGGGACTCTCTCTCGGCCCTTCTTGGGACTCTCGGGGACGTCTCGGGGCCCTGTTGGTGCGCTCCTGGAGCGCTCTGGGGGCTTCTCCCGGGACCTTGCCGGGGTACTTTTCGTCCGGGGACCCCCAGGGGCCGCCCCGCGCGCGCGAATTAGAAATACTGAACCAGTTACCGGAGATCTTAGCACGCCTCTGGCCCGTTGGGCCGGCGAATCTTTCAAAAGGGGCTCGGTCGTTCCTTTGGTTTGCATGCGTTCTGCTACGCGCCGATCCGAGAAATCCGCGTGGACCTCCGAGTCTTTATGTTTATGCCACTTTTTGCTCCTCTAATCTGGCCCCGGAAGCTTGAAACTTGCAACGGCTACGAGGACGGAGAGGGGCCGCTCTCAGAATGGGGGGCTCCCGCCCCAGCGCCGCGCGCGCTCGCTCTCAAGGGCTGCAGCAGCGACACGGACGGATGGGGAGGGGATCGTGAAACGCGTGAGGGCTCTCGCCTGGGGGGCTGTGCACCTTCCAGGTTGCCAGGCCGGATTCGCTTCACAATTCAAAACTGTTTTCAATGTAAAAAACTTCAAAATTCAAAACTGTTTTTTTCGCGCACGTACGGCTCGCTTACTACAGTATTTGGCCGGACCTGAGGAACGATACGTAAGGAACGATACGTGCGCGAAAAAAACAGTTTTGAATTTTGAAGTTTTTTACATTAAAAACAGTTTTGAATTGTGAAGCGAATCCGGCCTGGCAACCTGGAAGGTGCACAGCCCCCCAGGCGAGAGCCCACACGCGTTTCACGATCCCCTCCCCATCCGTCCGTGTCGCTGCTGCAGCCCTTGAGAGCGAGCGCGCGCGGCGCTGGGGCGGGAGCCCCCCATTCTGAGAGCGGCCCCTCTCCGTCCTCGTAGCCGTTGCAAGTTTCAAGCTTCCGGGGCCAGATTAGAGGAGCAAAAAGTGGCATAAACATAAAGACTCGGAGGTCCACGCGGATTTCTCGGATCGGCGCTGGACCCCCCTCCCTGGCGCGCGGAGCGCGCCTGGGGCGGCGCCAGAGGCGCAGCCAGGGGGGTCCAGCGCCGATCCGAGAAATCCGCGCGGACCTCCGAGTTTTTATGCTTGTGTCACTTTTTGTTCCCCTGAGGTAGGTCGCGCTTCGCGCCGTCGCGGCGTGGAAGGCGCGAGGCCCTCGTCCTGTTCCGGGGGGAGAGGCGGGGGGGGCGGCGCGAAAGCGCGGGGGGGGTGAAGGGGGTGAAGAAGTCCGGGGCGAGACGCCTGGCCCGCCCTGCCAGCCCGCCCCGGGGTGCGGCACGGAGGAGCGATTCGGAAGGGTACGGGATGGGGTTCAAAGTTCTTTCCTCCTCGCTCCTCCTCCTCCTCCTCCTCCTCCTCCTCCTCCCTCCTCCTCCTCCTCCTCCTCCTCCTCCTCCTCCTCCCTCCTCCTCCTCCTCCTCCTCCTGTCCTCTTCCTCCCTCCTCCTCGTCCTCCTCTTCCCTCCCCCTCCTCCTCTCATCCTCCTCCACCTCCTCCTCCTCCTCCCCTCCTCCTCCTCCTCCTCCTCCTCCTCCTCCTCCTCCTCCTCCACCTCCTCCTCCTCCTCCTCCTCCTCCTCTCCTCGTCCTCCTCCTCCTCCTCCTCCTCCTCCTCCTCCCTCCTCCTCCTCCTCCTCCCCTCCTCCTCCTCCTCCTCCTCCTCCTCCTCCTCCTCCTTCCTCCTCCTCCTCTCCCGTCTTCCTCCTCCTCCCCTCCTCCTCCTCCTCCTCCTCCTCCCTCCCTCCTCCTCGTCCTCGTCCTCGTCCTCCTCCATCCTCCTCCTCCTCCTCCTCCTCCTCCTCCTCCTCCTCCTCCTCCTCCTCCTCCTCCTCTCCTCATCCTTCCCCTCCTCCTCCTCCTCCTCCTCCTCCTCCTCCCTCGTCCTCCGCCGCCTCCTCCTCCTCCCTCTCCTCCTCCCCTCCTCCTCCTCCTCCTCCTCCTCCTTCCCTCCTCCTCTCCCCTCCTCCTCCTCCTCCTCCTCCTCCTCCTCCTCCTTCCTCCTCCTCCTACCTCCTCCTCCTCCTCCGCCTCCTCTCCTCCTCCTCCTCCTCATCCTCCTCCTCCCTCCTCCTCCTCCTCCTCCTCCTCCTCCTCCTCCTCCTCCTCCTCCTCCTTCTCAACGTCTAAGCTGGTGTGCCGCCCCGACCTCGGATGCATCAGGGATGCTGCAGCACAGCGTTCCGTCCTAAACCCCTTGTTGTGTCGGAGGAGAAACCACCCCGACCCCGACAGCTGGCGTTTACTAAAGCGGCCCTGGGCGTCGACTGAACAGCCCTGCCATGTGCGAGTCCTCGGGTGCGTTTGCGAAACGGCTTCGCCTGTCGGGTGCTTATTATGGGGGTGGATATGTTGCCTTCTATCATGCGTCCCTACATGAAGTTGTGCTCGCTGCTGGGAGCGCCCCCGTGGAGGACGAACGCTCCATGGACCCCTGCTTGTCGGGCGAGCGCCCCGTTCTTGAAGAAGGAGCTGTCCCCCACACGCCTCCAGGAATGCCAAGGGGCTGGTCAAGTGCACAGGGAGATCACTCGGCCAAACTGTCGAGTGGCAAAAAAACCAAGTTCAGAAGGAGACGCATGTGCTCTCCGTCCCCTTCCCCCCCGCATGCGCTCTCCGTTCACCTTCCCTCGCGCGCTCTCTCCCTCTCCTCCCTTCCCCCTCCCATGCTCACCCACGATGGTTAGAGGCCGTGGACAATAACTGCTTGAACTGTTAGAGGCCGATGGCCCCGCCGCGCCGCCCTGTTCAGAGCCGGATCCCCAGATCCGACGGCAGCGCGCGCGCTCTCTCTCTCTCTCTCTCTTTCTCTCTCTCTCTCTCTCTCTCGTTCTTTCTCTCTCTCTCTCTCTCTCTCTCTCTCTCTCTCCGCTCCTGTGCTCCGTGTTCACCCGCTCCCTCCTTCGCTCCTGTGCCCCTACCTCCCTCGGTTGCCGCCCCACTCCTGTCCATCCCTTCCCCCCTTGCGCTCTCCCCCTCCTCCTTTCCATCCTTCCCTGCCTTCCCTGCGCGATCCCCTCTGCTTCCCTCTCCGTGTCGTGCTCGCGCTGCCCCGCCCCGCTCTCCGCAAACTTTAGTCGAAGCGCCTGGCGCCGCGGCGCCACCGCTCCGCCCCTGGAGGGGCCGCGCCCCATCGCGCGCGCTCCGAGAGCTGTCGCGCCCCGCTCGGCGTGCCACGGCGGGCTGCAAGAGGAGGAGGAGGAGGAGGACGAGGAGGAGGAGGAGGAGGAAGAGAGGGAGGAGGAGGAGGAGGAGGAGGAGGAAGAGAGGGAGGGGGAGGAGGAG
>CAUYUJ010002117.1:0-65000 GCA_963575745.1 Prorocentrum cordatum
GCCGCCCCCGCCCCACCCCTTTGCGCTCCTCCGCCCTTCAGGCGGACATGCCGCCGCCCCCCTCCCCTCCTCGGCCCACTCCGCGCCCCCGCGCCACGTCCCTGCGCCCCCCTCTCCGCTGTCAGGCACTGGATCCCACGCCAACTAACGTCGGGGAGACGCCCACTGCTCGAACGGCGAAGGCGTTCACCCAGAATGGCATGGGCGCGCGCGAAGGCACCGACGTTGCCACCGCCCGTTCAACGACGAAAACAAGTGAACCAAGACCTGCACATTCAAAGGGGCGCCAGTTCACTTATATTTCTGGTTCCCAATGCCACCCTCACTCTGCCCCCTCCCCCGAGACCCCGTCGCAAGAACCAGCGGGGCCCTTCTGAGAGGCCCCCGAGGGCTCGAGGAGCTCCAAGACTTCCATGGGTCCATGGGCAACCCCCTCCCCCTCCTCCCGAAGTCTCGCTTCCGCGTCCGATTCCATTTCGGTTCAAGCCCGCGGCCCGCGGGTGCCCGCGAGCCCGCGCGGGGTCGGCCCCCCCTTTCGCGCCGACGCGTGGGCTGCTGGGCCCCGCGCGCCGAGGCTGCGCCGCAGCCACCGCGTCGCGCTCGGCGCCTCGCACTGCGGCCGCGGCCATGGCAGACAGCGACAGCGCGTTCGACGCGTTGGAGGCAGCTGCATCGCCAAAACAAGTGGCCCCGCGTGCGGTAGCCAGGGACGCGCGCATCGCGCGCGAAACTGGCTGGCCGCTCTCGGTCGAACTGTTTTGGCGATTCGGCGCAGGAGATGTTCGGGCCAGCGATGCAGTTGCTCTCCGACCTTGCGGGCGTGGACAACAACGCAGGGGATCGGTCTTCCTCCGCCGCGGCAGTCGGCCAGCCAGCGCGCCCACGTTGGCGGCGCAGCCAGCGCGATCGCGCAGCCCGCGCCACCCGCGGGCACCGTCGACGCCGCCGCGCAGGCGGGGGCCGACGTCACCGCCGCGGGACCCGCGGCAGCGGCCTTTCCCGCCCTCGGCTCTCGTGAAGGAGCTCGCGTCGCACATGCGGGGCGCGACGCCTGTGGTGGAAGAGCCCCCCGAGGCGGTGGAGGCGCATCCCAGCGCGGTGGAGGCGTTCAGGACGCAGCTGCGAGCCTGGCTGAGCGACCCCGTTGGGAATCCCATCGACTGGCGGTCGGAGAACGTGCTCGCCGTGCTCAAGGAGTACCAGATGAAGTACGACTACAAGAAGTTCCGCGACCGCGGCCCGCCCGGCCCCGCCATGGGCGGGCCGCAGACGTGGCAGGGCCAGGCGTGGCGCGCCAATGCGAAGCGCCGGGGGAACCGAGGTGGCGCAAAGCGCGAGATGTACGCGAAGCTGCACGGCAACAAGGCAGCGCCGCGGGTGCGCGAGGCGCACGTCCCCAAGCCTCAGCTGATGCATCGGGAGCCCAAGGCGCCGAACTTGCCCAAGACGATGCCTCAGCAAGCGCCGTGGAGGACTGGCAATATGAACCCTCCAGTTCCGCCTCCGCCGCCGAAGACCATGGGGCCGCCGCCGCCGAAGACCAGGCAGCCGCCAGCAGGGAAGCCCAGCATGGTGCAGCCGAGGGCAGGGCGTCGGCTGCAGCCGACAAGCAAAATGGCACCACCGCCAGCGAAGCCGCGCCCGCCCGCCCGCCGAGATGTCTTCTTGTAGGGTGATCGCGTGGACCTGCAAGCGGGCTGGGGTGCATAGCTTCCGTAATTCGAGCGCGGATAGTTGCAGCTATCCGCGCTGACGCGTCATGACGCGCCGCCTCTCCCCGCCTCGTCTCATCTCATCTCTCCTCCCCTCTCTTCGTTGCCGATCTATCTCATTGGCGGACGCGCCGCCTCCCCCCGCCTGGCGGACAACCGCCGTTCAGATACGAGCATCGGCGCATCGGGTTTGTTCTATGCGGTTGGAAAAAAAACACCAGTCCTTCCCTGAGCCACCCATTGGCGGCTAAACCGCCCTGAAGCCTCCATTGGCGGCCACGCCGCCATTGGCGGCTAAACCGCCAATTGGCGGCCACGCCGCCCTGAGCCCTCCATTGGCGGCTAAACCGCCGCCGCCGCCTGCTGGCATCCCGAAATGTGCGATGCCACCGCGCCTCTTACACATGTATGTTTTTGTTGTTGGGACGCTGTATCGGCTCGAATCTAGGCGCGCACAGGCTCGCGCCCCACGCCGCCCCTGCGCTAGCCGTGCACTTCTCGCCCTGCCGCCATGGCAGGCCAGCAGGGCGAGAAGACCGTCATGTTCGGCTTCAAGTGCCCACAGAGCAGCAGCTGCAAAAGGGGCGGCAAGTGGTTCCAGGGAGAGACAGTGGAGGCGGCCAGGAACAAGCTGGTGAACCACCTTCGCGTGTCGCCGTACCACGACTTGAGCGAGGACGAAGCGGAGGTAGCTGCTGTCGCACTCGAGCCCGACTCGTGGGAAGTCGACCTCGCGGAGTGGCGCCAATGGGAGGAGGAGAAGGCCAACTGGGGCTCCGCCAAAAGGCGCAAGGGGGCGCCGAAGGTCGAGCTGGCGCCAATCCCTCCACAATCCCGCGTGGAGCGCTCGCACCAGCTGAAGGACGCGTTCTCGGAGGGCAGCGGATCGCAGGCGCAGCTTCGTCAGCCACGGCGGGCATGAGGATGTCCACGGCGTTGGCCAGCCAGATGTCGCCCGATAGCATCGTGGTGCTCAACGGCACCCAGTGCCAGGCTGTGCTCGACTCGTTGCGCCGCGCGCGTACTGCGACGCAGATGTGCGCCCAGATAGCGGAGCGCGCGGTGAACGCTTTCCGCCAAGAGGAGCAATGCATCGCCGAGTGCGAGGACGTGCTCGCGAGCTGGCTGGTGCGCAACGCGACCTCGTAGGTGCAGGTGCACGGCTGGCAGCACTGATGTCGCCTCAGCATCAGTAGCCTCATTCGCGCAGGCGGCGCGACGCGTCGGCCCTACACGCCCCCCTCCCACTCCTCCAACGCAATTTCAATCCACACCCCTGTGTCAGAACAAATTAGGACACCCCCACACACTCCATCCGCACTCAATTCGTGAAGGCCGCCACGCCGAGGTGAATTTTGGCCACGCAGGCGGCCGAGTAGCCGTCCCCCAATGCAAGGCGATATGGGGGCGAGTGGACGAGCGGAGCGGGAGGAAGGTGAGGGAACTTCGGCGGATAAGACAGGTGGGCGGTTGGATGGGATTTGGCAAAAGGGCTGGGTGGAGAAAACTGCATCCGCATAAGAATGAGTGCGGCTATTTTCTGGATGTGCTGCATCGCCATGTCCGCCCACCCCCCCATCGCCTTGCATATGATGACGCTCAGGCAGCGCGCCCCGATTGCGCGCGCTCGCCCGTCTCTTCGCTGCCGCTCAGGCAGCGCGCCTCGCTTCCGCGCTCGCCCGTCTTTTCGCTGCCGCTCAGGCAGCGGTTTGAAGCACGCGGCGCCGTCCGCGGTCGGTAGCGCAGGGCGCCGCTCCGCCCCTGCTGCTCCGCTTAACTAACTCGGCGGACGTGCCGCTACGCCGCCGCCATGCACTGGCAAAAAAAAAGTTGGCTGTTATCATATGTTAGCAGATGTTATCACGCGCCTGATAACACCTGATAACACCTGATAACACCTGATAACATGTTATCAGGTGTTATCATGTGTTAGCATGGTGTTATCACACGCCTGATAACATATGATAACATATGATAACATGATGTCAATTTTGTGTGGTTGTCATGTTGCGCGCAATTCATTTCAGTATCCGTATCACCTCGTGCGTCCGCCACGCTTCGAGCGGCTAGTCCGCTGGCGGCCAATCCGCCTCCCTCGCCGCGCCCCTGCACCCTCTCAAGCGGCGAGTCCGCTGGCGGATATGCCGCCCCCTTCATACCTCACTCCACCCCTCCCTCCACCTTTGAAGCGGCTATTCCGCTGGCGGCTATCCCGCCTCACTTACCGCGCGTTTTCTTCGTCATCGCTTCGCGTCCAGCTCATCTTGGCATCAGGGCCGCGCGCGACGCGCGGCTTCTCGCGTGCCAAGGCGGTCACGCCGCCATGGCGGGGACGCCGCCCGCTGAAGATCACCAGCAGCATTCTCTGGCAGTGATGTTCGGAGCAGCCAGGCCGAAAAACAAGGGAGTGATGACCAAGGCGCCCGCAGCGAAGCCCCGTGGGAAAGCTAAGCTATCGGGGACGCAGATGACACTGACTGGACAGCTTGTGCCGCCGCTCGCATTGACCGACGCAGGGCCGCCGAAGGCACGCGGGAAAAGCAAAGGCAAGGGCAAAGGTAAGCACCCCGCAGCGTTGAGGACGGCTCGCAAAGCTGCGTCAGCCGCAGCTCCCGCCGAAGAACTGCCTCCTCAGGGCGCAGCGGCTTTGCCACCAGAGCCGGACGACGCAGCGTCAGAGGCGGCATCGGGCTCCGAGGAGCGCGGCGACGAGATTGGTTCCGAGCTCGGCGTCAAACAGGATGAGCTTGAGAGTGCCAAGCGTGAGCTTGAGGAGGAAGAGGCTCCACCGCAGGGCGCGGTAGCCAAGGTTGAGAATGAGGAGCGCTCGCCCGAGGCGGCAGCGCCGCAGGCGGAGGAGGAGGAGGCAGCTCAGGACGATCCGCCAGCAGGCGCTCCCCAGGTAGGGGAGTTCGTGGATGTGCATGGCATCGAGGATAGCATCGTGCGTTGCAACCGCTGCTGTCGCACGGCAAAGGAGTGCAACTACAGGATCAGGGCGAAGGGCCAGTCGACTTACCAGTGCGACGCGTGCAACACGAACGGGGTGCGCCTTTCTCGGAGGTTCGGACAGTGGCCGCCAAAGTGTTTCGCCAAAATGAAGAGTGAGTTCAAGCAGCAGTTCTACAAGGATCTGGCAGAAGATCCTGGGCTGTCGAACCTCGATCGCATTGAAGCCTTCGTGGTCAGCTCAATCACTGTCCAACGGATGGAGGAGGAGCGCGTCCGCAAGGGTGGCAAGTACCTTCCGCTGAGGAAGTGGGCGCACGACGGCTTCGACGCGAAAAAGATTGAAGATAATGTGCAGGATAAGAGGTGGAACCCTGATCTCGGGGAGTGGACGTACAGGCCGCAATTGGAGGCGGCCTGGAGCGAGACAGTGGAGGCCGCAGTGCGCAACGAGCTGTACACCGATAAGAGGACGCAGGCGAAGCAGAGCGGCCCGCGGGCAGCGGCCTCGACGGGCGTCGCAGAGCACGGCGGCGACAAGGGCGACAGAAGCGACGAGAGCGACATGTCCAGATCCAGGCGGCGCCGCAGGCGCAGGTCTGACAGCCGCAGGAGGAGGAGGCGCAGCATGAGCAGGCGCGACAGCAGGGGCAGGCGCGACAGCAGGAGCAGACGCCGCGACAGACGTCGCGACACCAACCGCAGCAGGAGCCGCTCGCGCGGCGACCGCGACAGGAGCAAGAGCCGCCGCAAGGGCAGGAGCAAGAGCCGCGGCAAGAGCAAGGACAGGAGCAAGAGCAGGCCGTTTGGGGGTTCAACGCAGGGGTGTCGCCTGGGCTTCGCATTCGTTTTCGGTTTCCGTTCAACTCTTCAGGTTCGGATCGGGTTATTGATTTCGCTCGGCTCGAAGTGTTGTCATTTTCGGACAACCCCGAAGGCTCCGCAGGGATAAGGACGCTGAGAAGGAGCGGAGGCGACAGGAAGCGAGGGAGAAGGCCGAGCAGGCCAAGAAGGAGACGCAGGAGAAAAACCTGGCGCTGAAGTGGATCGGCACCGCAACGAGGCTCGAGACAGAGCTGGACGGGTACCTCGAGCATGAGAAGGCGGACAAGGTGCCGTCATGGGCTGTGAAGAACGCGAAGGCGGCGAGGAAGTCTGTGGCAGTCATGAAGGCGGTGGCGCAGAAGCGCGTGCACAGCGGCGTGGCGTTGACGATCACGCAGGACGAGGCCATCAGCATCCAGAAGGATGCGAGCTCGGCGGCGAGGGCCATCGCGGGGATGCTCAAGGAGGCGCAGAAGCACAGCACCTGAGCGCCCCATGGTGGCCCAGTACATCATGAAGTACGGCCTGAAAAAGGTGGAGAAGGACCCGAATAAGCCGCGGCCGCTGGGCCGCTCGTGAGCAGGGGCGGCAGTTGGGCCGCTCCTGACGAGGTGTGTGATTTCGTACAATTGTTATTGTTGGTGAAACAACATTTCCACCGCCACCCCACTCGTTACCACCGCAGCCCTTCGTTTGGCGGGGATGCCGCCTTTCCACTCTCGCAAGCCCTTGGCGGACATGCCGCCTTGCCTTCATTTGGCGGAGATGCCGCCTTTGCTGCTCATCGCGCTCCGATGCCTCACTTGGCGAGGCGAAGCGCTTGCATAACTCCCTCCTGCTCGAGCGCGTCCTGCCCGAGACCCTACCGCGCGAGCTGTGGCTCGCGAAGGCCAGCGACACCGTTGGGAATCCCATCGATTGGCGGTCGGAGACGAAGCAGAGGCGAAGCAGCTCCTTGGCAGGGGCGGCAGTTGGGCCGCTCATGACGAGGTGTGTGATTTCGTACAATTGTTATTGTTGTTGAAAAAAACATTTCTTCGTTGCCATCGCCACCCCACTCGTTACCACCGCAGCCCTTCGTTTGGCGGGGATGCCGCCTTTCCACTCTCGCAAGCCCTTGGCGGACATGCCGCCTTGCCTTCATTTGGCGGAGATGCCGCCTTTGCTGCCCACCGCGCTCGCACCGTTCTCTCGCGTTTCCCAATGACATGATCTGCCACCGTCCCACCCCTCATCCGTAGTCTTTGTGGCTCAAGTGGAGCCGCTCGAGGTCGTGCCCCTTCGCGGTCTTGCGCCGCCATGGCGAGCATCGCGGACAAGTACGACGTCGATGACTTCGAGCTCATCACGGGTGGCAGTGCGTGGAGCTGGGCGACCATCGTGGTGCGCTTCATCGAGTGGCGCAATCGTTGCCGCCATGCACGCGCCGTTGGCATCAAGGGCCAGATGCTCATCGACAAGGCGCGGCGCATGATGGAGGAGGCGCGCCGCACCGAGGAGCGCGGCAAGATGCTGTGCCAGATGTCGAAGCAGACGGCGCAGGACATCCCAGGCGGCATTCGGTTCTTCTGCCGCCAGCCGCACCAGGAGAGCTGAGCGGCGATCGGCTGGGCCGATAGAGGAGGATAAGGAGGAAGAGGAGGCAGGATGAGGAGAGGAGGAGGAGGTGGATGAGGAGTTGGAGGCAGCACGCGCACCCGCACTAAGAGCCGCCAGCCGCCGCCGCGCCCGTCCCGCGCTGCGCCCGCCCCGAGCTCGAGCCGCCAGCCGCGCCCGTCTCCGAGCGCTGGCGGCTTGGAACCCGAGCTTGAAACTCAAGCTCGAAATTGCGTGCGAGAAAAAGAAATCTCCCTTGCAAGTTCCGTTGCTACGCTCACTTCGCGCCTCCGCAATCTCCCCCACCCACCCCCCTCCCCCCTCCCCCCTCCCCCCATGCCCCCTCGCCCCCACGCTCTTCGGCGGCTACGCCGCCCCTCCCGACCCTTCAGGCGGCTACACCGCCATGCCCTTCGGCGGCTACTCCGCCCCGCGATCCATTCCCGCCTCCACTTCCGTCTCTCTGGCTGCAATTCGTTTTTCTCAACCGCGCTGGGCCTCGCGCTGCCCCCCGCCCCCGCCCCTCCCGCGCGCGGGCGTCGGCGCAATGGGGAAACGCGCCCTGCAGGTGGACAAGCAGGTGGAGCAGCGGGCTCGACTGCAACAGTGTCTGGCCCTGCGCGGCGTGTCCGCGGCTTTGCTCGAGCGAATCGTGACTGCGCTTGGCCATGGCGACGACGCGGGCGATGCTATAGACGTGAGCGCTCGGGCCATGCAGCGATCGCAGACGGCATCCGTGGCCGATCTCATCAGCGCAGTGCGGCTGCAGCCCAAGATCGGCACGCCTTTCCGATGGAGCGTGGCGCTGCCGCATCGGCTGATGCCGAGGCTCCTGTCGGACTGCCCTCTCTGGAGTTCAATGTTTTGGGAAGCGATGCGCCGTTTCCCTGTGTCGCGCGATCGGCCGTGGAGGCTTTTGCTGTACTACGACGACATTGGCGTGGGCAACGCCTTGAAGATAGATAATCGTCGGAATCAGCTCGCGGTGTATGCGAGTTTCCTCGAGTTCGGATCCTTCTTGCAGAAGGAGGTTGCGTGGCTGCCGATCGGCACCTTGCGCGTCGTCGTGAAGAAGAGCATCGGCGGCTCGGCCGTGGCGCGGGCATTGCTTCGCGCGCTGTTCCTGGGCCCAGAGAGTCTGTCGGAGCACGGTGCGCCAATCGGCGGCGTGCACTTTTTCGCCAAGTTCCACCGCTTGATTGCAGACGAGGCGGCTGGAAAAGAGACATTCTGCACCAAGGGCGCTGCAGGTCTGAGACCGTGCTTGCAATGCAAGAACGTTGTGCTGGATCAGGCGGAATGTCTTGCAGACTACGACGACGATGATTACCTCGTGCCTCTCTGGTGCGCTGACTCGTCGCGCTTTGACCCGCTGTCGTCAGACGAGTTTTTGCAGCAATATGATGATTTGGCGTCGCTGCGGGACACGACAACCAGAGCGAACATCGAGAGACTGGAGCCAGGGAGGAAAACATTTCCATCGATCCCCTTCTGATGTCCCCCCCTTCCTTCCCTTCTGATGTTCCGGCCCCCGAAGGAGACGGCAATGGGCATCACTCTGGATGACCGTTCTCTGGTGGCGTGCCAGGCGTTGCGGACGGTGGCGCCGCCGAGCACATACGTGAGGGACCCCATGCATACCATGCTGGCCAGCGGCGGGACCTTGCAGGTCGAAATCTTTGCGCTCCTCAAGGCGGTGAGGGATGTCATCCCCGACGCGTGGGGAACGTGGCGGGATCGCTGCTCGGCGTGGCGGACTGGCAGACGCGGCAGGAAACCGCCAGCGTTTCTGTTCAGCGTGGCTCGGAAGAAAGCGACCTGCAAGGCGTCGCACTTCGTGGGCAAGGCGTCGGATTGCTTGGCCGTGTTCCCTTTGATTCGTCATTGGGTGCACACAGAGCTGCGTCCCAGCGGCATGGCGAACGCCGCGGCGCGGTCGTTCGAGGCGATGGCGAAGATGCTCGAATTGTACATGCAGGGCAAAAGGACATGCGGCCGCAGCTGAAACGCAAACGCTGGCCTGCGCGTTCGAGGATGCACCGCGTCGGCCCGCGCGCATCCTCGAGCGCTTAGGTGGCAGGCGGTTCGGCTACGTCCTGAGGATCGGCGCCGTGCCGAATTTGATAGCTGTCTGGACCAAGGCCGTTTCGATTTCCTTGGCGCTGCACAAAGCCGCGCACGGGCCAGCCCTGATCAAGCCGAAGCATCATTATTTGTGGCACGTCCCCGACCAGCCTGCGGAGGACGGCATCTGGTTGGACGCCTTCGTACTCGAGCGGAAGCACAACCTGCTTCGGCCAGGTCGCAGGAGATCGACAACCCTGAGAATTTCGAGCGGTCGGCCTTGACGGCGATGCTCGCCTGCTTCCTGGAGGAAGCGAAGGAGGCGCCGCGCTCCCGCGCCAAAGCGTGGCGCACGCCAGAGCTGGACAGTACGTTCGGGCACTCGGGGCGCAACCTTGCATGCCCTTTGTGGAGGAAGATGGGCTGGGAGAGGGGAAGGCGGTTTGCCGCCGAGGCGGCTCGCCGCCAGGAGGAGGAGGAGGAGGAGGAGGAGGAGGAGGAGGAGGAGGAGGAACCCCTCCGCAGGGCTGAAACGTGGACCAGCAGAGAGGCGTCGATCGACGGCCAGATGTACGGCAGCCAGGACAGACGGCGCAACCAACCTTGGTATTTAGGGGTGCACATGCGTGTGCCCCCCCAAAAATCGAGGCGTTGCTGCCCTCAGGATTTTCTCCTGGGCGACGGCGAGGCGTACATCGTGCATTGCTGCGCGCAGGCTGGCGCCGCCAGCTACCTGCTGGTGGAGACCCTGGAATGGGTGCGCGCGCCATGCCCAGGCGCGTCCCTGTGGCGGCCGCGCGGCGACGTCGCCGTGATGCCCGCCGAGCTGATCCCGCCAGCCTGGGCGGCTTATCGGCGACTACAGGACGATGGCTATGTGCTCGCCATCACGTGAAAAAGGAAAAAACGAGCGCATGCGAGAGCGGATATGCCGCTGGCGGATGCGCCGCCCTTCGATAGAGAGGTGCAGGAGGGAGGGGCGGATATGCCGCCGAAGAAGGAAGGCGGGCTCGGGGAGGGAAGGCGGCAGGAGGGAGCGGGGGCGGGCTGGCCGCCGACAACGAGGAGAGGAGAGGGGAGGCGGTGATGGCCGCCGAGGGGAGGCAGTTTGAAGAATAGTTGATCCCCCCCCCTCTCCCTCTCCCCCCTTCCCCTCCGCGCCCCGCAGGCGTCCTGAGGGCGGCTCGGCGCGTCGACCTGCGGCGCCCTGTCCTGAAAAACTGTTGTGTTGTAGTTGTTAAAACGTTTTTTGTGGTTTTTTCCCGAAACATAGCAATATCAAGAACAAACATGCAAAACATAGAAAGTTATGCAAATTTCGGGTTAACCGAATCGGACAGCCCACATCGACTTAGCTGACTTAGCTACTAAGTTGGGTATGTTGAGGTGTATGTATCGATATATCTTGGCAGTGGTACCCGATAGCTCAGTTGATAAGATGGATGGTTCTGTGAGTAGTATGTATGGTATGTTGTTGAATATACTTATCTAACAAAACGTTAAGTAGATGAATGCGAAGTTCGATATTTTATATATGTTGAATATGTGAGGTCAACTAGCATGAACCTACATACATCTTCGTTGAAACGATTTCATCGGATATACAACGCTCTTACCGCACTTACACCCACCCGACGATCAAAGCGGGGATCGGCGCGGGACCCGGGACCCGGCACCCGGGATCGTCCTGGGACCCGACCGGCGCGAGACCCGGGACCCGCGAGACGGGACCAGCTCGAGCGGAACCCGGGACCCGGCTGGGACGACCGCTCTGGCGAGGGGGGGGCCTCACACGTTTCGTGGCCCCATAGGGAGCTCCACCGAAGGCCCCAGTGCCACCGCTCGCATGCGTCCCGCACACCCATTTCGGCACCTCCACCAAACACAGCGTTTCGTGGCCCCACAGGGACCTCCACCGAAGGCCCCAGTGGTGCCGCCCGCATGCGTCACCCCCACCCCAGCACAGCATTTCGTGGCCCCACAGGGAGCTCCACCGAAGGCCCCAGTGGTGCCGCCCGCATGCGCCACCCCCACCCAGCACAGCGTTTCGTGGCCCCACAGGGAGCTCCACCGACGGCCCCGGTGTGCCGAAATAGGTGTGGCTGACGCATGCGGGCTGGGGCCACGAAACGTGTGAGGGGTGTGCCGAATTGGATGTGGCTGACGCATGCGGGCGGCGGCACTGCGGCCTTCGGTGGAGCTCCCTATGGGGCCACGAAAGCGTGTGAGGGGTGTGCCGAATTGGGTGTGGCTGACGCATGCGGGCGGCAGCACTGGGGCCTTCGGTGGAGCTCCCTATGGGGCCACGAAACGTGTGAGGGGTGTGCCGAATTGGGTGTGTGACGCATGCGGCGGGCGGCGGCACTGGGGCCTTCGGTGGAGCTCCTATGGGGCCACGAAACGTGTGAGGGGTGTGCCGAATTGGGTGTGGCTGACGCATGCGGGCGGCGGCACTGGGGCCTTCGGTGGAGCTCCCTATGGGGCCACGAAACGTGTGAGGGGTGTGTCGAATTGGGTGTGGCTGACGCATGCGGGCGGCGCACTGGGGCCTTCGGTGGAGCTCCCTATGGGGCCACGAAGCGTGTGAGGGGTGTGCCGAATTGGGTGTGGCTGACGCATGCGGGCGGCAGCACTGGGGCCTTCGGTGGAGCTCCCTATGGGGCCACGAAGCGTGTGAGGGGTGTGCCGAACTGGGTGTGGCTGACGCATGCGGGCGGCGGCACTGGGGCTTTTGGTGGAGCTCCCTATGGGGCCACGAAACGTGTGAGGGGTGTGCCGAACTGGGTGTGGCTGACACATGCGGGCGGCAGCACTGGGGCCTTCGGTGGAGCTCCGTATGGGGCCACGAAACGTGTGAGGGGTATGCCGAATTGGGTGTGGCTGACGCATGCGGGCGGCAGCACTGGGGCCTTCGGTGGAGCTCCCTATGGGGCCACGAAGCGTGTGAGAGGTGTGACGATGATGGTGATGATGACGATGATGGTGGGTGATGACGATGATGATGATGATGATGATGATGATGATGATGATGATGATGATGATGATGATGATGATGATGATGATGATGATGACGATGATGATGACGATGATGATAATGATGATGATGAGGAGGATGATGATGATGATGATGATGATGATGATGATGATGATGATGATGCTGATGGGAGGAGGGAGGAGGGGGAAGAGGAGGAGAGGAGAGGAGAACGCGGGGACCGTCTCTGTCAAAACGAGGACCCAACACCACAGGATGGTTGGGAAAAACTCAAAAAAAACGAAAACATGCCCAAACATACTCAAAACATAGTCCCCGACTACTTTTTGACTATTTGTAAAGATTCCCCCTGTAGAGGGACAGGCCCGACTTAAGCATATGGTCTCTGCGCCTCCAGGGCATCTCGAAACCTTCGGGCTGCCCTCCTGCCAGGGCGGGGAGCTCGGGCACCTCCGGCAGGGGCGCGCGCTTCGGCAGAGTGCGCTCCAGTTCCGTGTCTATCATGAGGCAAGCTCTTGCAGGAGCACTGACAAGCAGCGCGTCGGTGCGTGCCAGCCGCTCGTCGATGCTGTTATTGCTGCTCATGTGCTCGTCCACTTCCCGCGCGATGAAGCTGTAATCGTCGTTGATGGCCCAGACAGCTGTGTGTGTGCGGTGCCCTCTATCCTGTCGAGACTGTCTGTGATCTCGTCACACAGGCAGTCGTGCATCTGGTTGCTCATCTTGTCCACGTTCGTGCTCGTCTTCTCGATTGCGAGCTCCACGGCATGTAATCGCGAAGGAGTGATTGCCATAGTTCGATCCACTGCTTCATGTCGACATTGAAAGCGGACAGGCCGCGTCGCGATTCGAGCTCGCAGACTCATGCGCGACCGCCAGGGCATGAAGTGATCATCCGCCAGTTAGCAAGTGTTGACATCGGCATGAGAAGAAACATCTTAATAAAGGGCCGAAGGTCTGGCTCATCGGCAGATTCCTGAATCTCCGCGGCTTGCCCGCAGTGGCCCTGAGCTCCACCTCGTCGGTCGGGGCGGCAGAATCTGGTATGGCGAGCTTGAGCATGGCCTAGATCTCGGGGAAAGTGCGGTCGTCAAAACTCCTGCCTCCAGGGCCCCACCCATCACCGTGTGCTGCGACTGTAACTCCAGGGGCCGCCGCTGAGCCAACCGGTGCAGGGGCGACCGTCGCCTTGGCAATCAGGTTGGGTAGCTCTGCTGCAATCTTCTCCGCGATGACATGCGCCTGCCCGCCGAGACCCAACTCCTGGAACACTGCGCCGAACCGACCTTTGTCCAGCCCGACTGCTGCCATCGGAGCTGACTGCGCACCCCCCCCAGCTGTCAGCTGGACCAGGGGACATCGTTGCTTGGCAAGCTCCTGAATGGCATCCTCCTGTTGCTTGAGATTGTTGAAGGCCTTTGCAATCTCCTGCTAACTGTTGCCAGCTGCTCGCGCTTCTCGGCCAGGGCCTCTGACTTGGAGACCTGCTTCTCTGCCGCCTCTAATATGGCCGTGACCGTCCTGGCGCGCGCATGGATGGGCTTCGGCTCGGGGAGCTGCTACCGAAGGCTGTTACGCTCCTGCTCAAGCTCGACCTTGCATGCCTGCCTGCCACGCGGGCCCCGAGTGCCTCGAGACGGCGACCGTCTCTCTGTCCAATACCTGCAGCCTCGCACGAGCGCGCTCGTCCGTGGTCTCGCCATCCATGGTGAGATCCTCGAAGTCAGCCGTGCGATGGACTGACTTGGCTGGGGCTTGGCTGGCGCGAGCGACTTGAGCCTCGAGCTTCCTGCATCGCTGGCGGAGAAGACGAGGCTCCTTGGATTCTGCACTCCCACGGGCTCCACTGGGAGTTCCTCTCCAGAGGGGGCTTGACGTCCGTCTTGAGTCGTTTCGAAGGATCTTGGTTCAGAAGGCCCCCGGACGAGGCCGACTTATGTATTCCGCGCAGGTGGCAGTGCTACGGTAGCAGTTTGTGCGCGCCACCCGTCATTGATTCAATTGCTGCCCGTGCGCTCATTCTTGCGAGGTTTGCACCGCCATCTCTGTCGCTCAGCATCGCGTTTGCCCATCGGACAGGCACAGGGGAAAGGAATGCCACGTCTCAGGAGACTTTGCCTGCCGCGGACTTGCTGTATCCTGTGGAACATAGCATCTTGGGCCAAAAAGGCTACGGATGACGAAAAAGAGGCGGAGGAGGGCGAAAAGGACGACGAGGAACCCCTCCTCGCTTCCCTCGCGGCAGCGACGACGACTGCCGCCGCCGCCCTTGGCGAGCTCACGGGTCCGCCCCGCAGCCCGACGCGGCCGCCAAACTGCGCCGAAGGGCTCGCCTCGCGGAAGGGCGGCAGGGGCGGCGGAGCGGTTCAGGGGTAGGGAGGAGGGGGTAAGGAGGAGGAGGAGGAGGAGGAGGTGGAGGAGGAGGAGGAGGAGGAGGAGGAGGAGGGGGAGGAGGAGGAGGAGGAGGAGGAGGAGGAGGAGGAGGAGGAGGAGAGGGAGGAGGAGGAGAGGAGGAGGAGGAGGAGGAGGAGGAGGAGGAGGAGGAGGAGGACGAGGAGGAGGAGGAGGAGGAGGAGGAGAGGAGGAGGAGGAGGAGGAGTAGGGAGGGAGGAGGAGGAGGAGGGGGAGAGGAGGAGGGGGATACTGAGGAGGAGGAGGAGAAGGGAGGAGGATGATAACGATGAGGAGGAGGAAGAAGAAGAGGGGGAAGGAGGAGGACGAGGAAGAAGAGAGGGAGGAGGAGGAGGAGGAGGAGGAGGATGAGGAGGAGGACGAGGAGGAGGAGGAGGAGGAAAAGGCGGAAGAGGATGATGAGGATGATGATGATGATGATGATGATGATGATGATGATGATGATGAGGAGGAGGAGGAGGAGGAGGAGGAGGAGGAGGAGGGGCGGGAGGGAGGATGAGGCCTGGAAAAAGGTTGGGGTTGCGCACAGACTGGCTGCCCCGAGGCAGTACTGGCTGGCCTCGACGGGCTCCCCGACGGTCCCAGAACGGTGGCGCCACCTCCGTCCCAGGGCTGGGGCGCTGAGACCGCCCTGGGTTACCGCGGGTTCGTGTCGTGTCGATCCCGGCGTTGCTTCTTGACACCGCGGGGGTCGTTTAACCTTGAAAACAATCGGTCGTTTCCGAAATGTCAGGCCGCTCAACATCAGCCGATTCTGGGTCGCAGCGGACGTTCAACGCTAAACGCCAGCGGCGGGGTCGCCGCCGGTCGACACGACGCGAACCTATCGTACTCCTGGGGCCTGTTGGGCACAACCAGGACGACGGGGCCGCATCGAATCGCCGGAACATCTGAATCCAATCGGGCTGGCCAAAACCAATGCCGAACCGAATCGATCGGATCGAAAGGGACCCTCCCAAGGAGGTGTGGGAGGTGAGACATGGACTCCGTCCATCCTTCCGCCTGGGGCCAGCAGGAGGGGTGGAGGGTCGAGCATCGATGAACCTTGGTTTCTGGCTCAGACCTCCTGGGGCCCCCACTTGTGGAGGCCAGGGGCGGCGCACATCCGCCCATAACGGGAGAAGACGAGGAGGAAGAGGAGGAGGAGGAGGAGGAGGAGGAGGAGGAAGATCAGGATGAGGAGCAGGAGGAGGAGGAGGAGGAGGAGGAGGAGGAGGAGGAGGAGGAGGAGGAGGAGGAGGAGGAGGAGGAGGAGGAGGAGGGGGAGGAAGGAAATGGGACATGAGAGGTGAACATGTCATCCGCCTAGCCGCAACGCGGCACTGGCAGGAGGAAGAGAAGAAGGAGGAGGATGAGGAAAACGAGGAGAAGGAGGAGGAGGAGGAGGAGGAGGAGGAGGAGGACGAGAAGGCACCATCATGGCATATCAGCTGCGCCGAAAGTGAACAAAACAACGGAAACAGACACATTGGGCGAGGCGGGCGAGCGAAACACGAAGCCAATTAGAGAGGAAGGCAAACCACGAAGCAACACAACTAGGCGAACTACCGAAGACGAAGCCAAACGCAAACGTTACCAGAAGCTTGGAGATGGCAGGGATCGCCCCTTCCGCTGCCCCGAGATAGGGTCCTTACCTAACGCGAGGGCCCTCAAACATGTAGAACCCTTACTGGATCCCAAACCCGAGCATGCACCCCACGAACGGGAAAAGGGGGGCCGACGGCTGGGCCCTGGTCCCACAACGGCGGCAGAATGCAAGGGTTGGCTCAGCAAGGACTATGGAGCGACCGAGCACCACCAGGCCCGACGGGGCCGTGAGCGGGAAGGGGGAGGTTGGGAGGGGCGGCTTCCCGAGCGACCCAAGACCCCCCCTGCCGTTGGCCTCCAGAGGCCTTGTCCCACTTAAGGGGGGGAGCTGCCCCCTGGGGCTCCCGGGCGCCTTCGAGCGCGGGCCCCCAGGGGCCCCGCTGCCGTCCTCCCTGCACTCCCTCTCGTTCCTGGCCCGCGCCTTGCTCGGAATGGGGGGGCGTTGGGGCTCCACGGCGCCGCGCGCCCGCGCGGCCTGAGCTGCGGGCCGACGCGCGCCCGCGAAGTCGAAACCTCCCCGCTCGGCTTCGCTGCCGAACCTCGCCCGTGCAAGCGCCGAGGGCCGCTCGGGACCCGCGAACACCGAGGACGGCGGCTCTGCGTCGAGCTCGGAGAACCCCCGACCTCGGCCTCGCAGGGGCCGCCGCCCGCGGACAAGGAAGGGGTCGAGGCTCCGCCGGGCGCCGCGGGCCCGCCGTCGGGCCCCGCGCAGACAGCGCCCCGCGACGAAGAACCCTGGCCCCACAGGGCCGCCGCCTCGGCCGCGGGAGAGTAGATGAAACGAAACCTTCGCGCCCCGCGCCTGGAGGAGGCGAGGGTGCGCGAGAAAGGCGGCGGGGCAGTCGCCGTGCGCGGCGCGCGGGGGCCGCCGGGCCCAGCGCCGACGGCGTCGGCGGGCGGGGGCGTTGCACCCGCCACCTCCTGCGGAGCTCCGCGGGGCGGCGCCTAGCAACCTCAACCCCGTCGGCGGCAGCGGCGCCCGTCCACTGCAGCCTGGAAGCGTCGGCGATCTAGGCGGCAGCCTGGCGCGCTCGGTCCAGCGCTCGGTCCAGCGCTCGGCCGTGGTGCTGCGTCGCGCGGCTCGGCAGGTCGTGGCGCCTGCGCCCACGCTTGGCCGCCTGGTCCGCGAGGTCGTCGCACCTGCGCCCCCGAGTGTCGTCGCGCCGGTGGCCGCGCACGCGTGAAGGAGAGGGGCGGAGGCGCGTCGTCGGCTGCGGCCTCCATGCCGCCGTGCTCATAAATGTAGCGCCGCAGCCGCTTCCACGGGTCGACGTTGTCGCGAGCGGCCGCTGCGCGCCACTGCTTGCCTCGAGCGAGGCCGTCATTGCGAGGGAGGTAATCCGCGCAGATGTCGAGCGGGGCCGCCCCAGCGATTGGCGCCTGCAGGACGGCGCGCAGCTCCGCTCTGGCCGATGTCTGGCGAGGCGCAAGCAGAGGGCCGAACGCGGCGCCGCGGTAGCTGCTGCCTCCCGCGAGGGCGAAACCCCAGCCCGCTCGCGCCCGTCGCCCCAGCAGAAGAGAATTCGGCACGGCCCGCCCGTGAACGCCTGCCCAATGACCGCCAACTGTTCAGCGCGAGCCCCGCGATCATAGCGAAAGGGGCGCCCGAGTCATCGCGAGCGAGCAGGTGGGGTGGGCAATGAGGAGTTGGCGTGAAGCGCCCACGCGTAGAGCAAGTCCCCAGGGTGCGCGGCAACAGCCGTCAGAACCGTCGCGTCGTCTACGGCCTGCTTGCGATATGCGTCCAAAGACGGGCAGCACCAGTAGCGATAATGACGAGTGCCTGTTACCCCTGCGCGCTGCTGGCACTCCTGGCTGGACTCGTAGGCGTACTGGCACAGGCGCAACTGAGAGGAGTGGCCACCGATGGCAGCAGTCCGAAGGGCAGCGCGCGCGATGGGGTCGAGGGCCCACTTCTTGGCCTTCGCACCCGCATTCAGGAGCGCCCGCGCAGGAGCAAGCCAGACACCTGCAGGATCCTTGTGGGACGGCCCAGGCACCTCAGGCATGGCGTCGTCCCTCCGCGCCCAGTTGCCCCACTCCACCGCTTTGTAGTCCTGGGGGGCAAGCCGCTTCGCGATAGACGGCGAGGCGCCCCGCGGGTCCGGGATCCCGCCTGAGCGCGCGCGCGCAGCAAAGGCCGAGGAGCCAATCCACCCAAGATGCTGCACGGAGCGCGCGAGCGCCCAAGCTGGCCCAACCATCTATGACAAGTTTCGGCGGCCAGCCAGCGTGGGCTTGAGAAACTGTGTCTGCCAAGCCCGCTGCATGGGCCGTGCGCGCCCAAGTGTGCATTGGACCCGACCGCGGCAACAAGAGCAGAATAACTGGCAATATAATAATCCACCTGCGAGGCGATCCAGTGATAGCCCGCGGGGTGGGCGCCCGGCCGCGCTTCGCCGGCGCCGTCGCCTTGGTGATCGCGTGCGGGGCGGCGCCCGGGATCCTGGGGCTGTGGGTGGTGGCGGCCCCTGCAGGCCCAGGCTTGCTAGCCGCCGAAAGTGCCGTCCACGCGTGGCCACTTGGCGCGCCCGACGCCGCAGCGCCGAGGACCGGGCAGGCTTGCCCGTGGAGACATCCAAGCCAAAGACCTCCAGCCACGACTGCGCCTGGAAGCCGTGCCTGCGCAGTCGATGTGCAATGCGTTGGCTCGGGGCGCCGTCGGGCGCCGTGAGCAAGGCCATGGACTTGGCCGCGCGTAGGCCAAGGTCCTGCATGGTGCCACACGGCATCCTGATGGTCTCCACGGAGAGCTGCTGCAACGCCTGAAGCTGGCAGGCCACCTGCAGCGTGAGGTCGTCGGCATATGTGTCCAAGGAGAAGCAGAAGCCCGAGCTGGCCTCCAGGGTCCTCGGCTCCACGTGCGCAACGAAGGCGTCCGTGGGGGAAATCATGAGGAGCTGCGCGAAGGCCGTGGCAAACTTGCAGCCATGCAGGTATCGCTCCACGATTCACCGCGGCCGAGTGCGAGGTCGCACGCAGCCGCGCGAGACGTCGCGGGGCCCGATGCGTGGCTAAGGCACGGGCGAGCAGCTGTCGAGGAAAGGCGTGCTGCAGCGCTGCTTCGACGCAGCGTCTCCAACAAACGCGGTCGAAGCACTTCTCGATGTCCGCGATGGCCGTGGCGACTCCAGCTCCATCTGCCAGGGCCGCCTCGGCGTGCAGGAGGGCTCGCGAGGCCGCGCCGGCGCGATCTTGACAGCAGCCAGCGCGAAGGAGGGCCTATGGTGCTCCAAGAGCCAGGCTCGCAACAGGCCGCCGCGCACCTGCGACCGCGCGTTAGGCCGCCTGGAGCAGCGCGATCGGCCGCCAGCCCCCCCTCGGCCTGGAGCGCGACGTGGGCGGCCATGAGCTGGGTCGGCCATCTCTCCCAGTGCTCGGCCAGCCACATGATGTAGACGAGCAGAGAGACAGAGAGCGAGGCATCGCTGAGGATGCTCAGCGACCTCGGCGCCAGCTTGTCGGCGCCATGATCCGTGTGCCACTTGGCGCTCTTGGCAGCCTTGCGCACCTCGACGATGCGCGGGGCGGGCGGGGCGGCCTTCGGCAGGGAGGCGAGAGCACTGGTGATGTCCTCTGTCTCGCCGAAGACGCCCAGGTGCCGCAGCTCAAAGCCTTGTTCGCCCTCGCCTGCGCCGGCCGCCTGCGAGGCCAGCGGGGCGGTCGGTGGAGATGCGGAGGGCCTTCCAGATCTTGCCCCGGCCGCCCATCTGGTCGCCGGCCGCGTGCTGGGCTGCCGTGGCGCGCCGCCCGTGCCGAAGTACCGGCGAGCCCAGAACGCAGGGCGGCTTCGTGAAGGAGAACAGCGGCTTGATCCTGCCCCCCTCGCACGTCTTGGCCCAGTCGGCGAAGGACTTTCGTCGAGCACGCATGGCCTCCAACTCCAGCTGCTGGGCGAAGTTGGTCAGCCAGGCCACGACAACGTGCGCGGCCTCACTGCTTGCCGTCTGAATGTCAGCCAGGTCCACGGCAGGCGCGCAGCCAAGATGACGCCCATGTGACTGCGATCGGGGCCTCTGAGTGCCGCGCAAGAGGCCGGGAAATAAGCGCGGAGTTTGGGGATTATTTTCCGGGCCATTTCCCCCGCCGGCAGGCCGAGCTCGACCCTCGGCCGCGTTCAGGCCACCACCCCCTCAGCTGCCCCAGGTGCTGCTGCGCCAGGGCGACAGCTGAGATCAGCGCGCGCAGGAGCACGCGAGACGGCAGGATGCGACCCATTCGGCAACCCCCGGCACTGCTGCGCCCAGGCGGCCCCGCGGTCGGCACGATGTGAAGCAGCCGATGGGGGGCTCGCCGAGCAAATCGCCGCGCCAGTCCCTCGACCGCTCCACCTCTCCATGGTCGCGCACTCTCCTTCACCTTGCGCAGCCCGTGCAGAAAGGCGGGGCGCCCTGCTGCCCTGGGGCACTCAACTCTCGCCGAGGAGCTCGGCCTCACGTAGTGGTGGGCGCCCCTTTTTACCGGGCTGGCCGACCCGCTGCCCAGGGGCACCGAAACCGACGTTCTCGAACGCAGCGCTGGCCGAAGAGCGCGGCCCCGCCTGGCGGGGGGCGCCCCTTCGCCTGGCGGGCCGACCTGCGGCCCCGGGATGCCGTGGGCACTGCCCCCGCCGAAGGCGCCGCCGCCCACGTCGGGGTCGCCCGGGGGGGCGTCCACCATGGGGTCGAGCCCGCCACCCATGGCGGCAGCGGCACGCCCTGCGCGCCCTTGGTGAGGAGGGGTCTCCTGCGGGGCAGCGCCCGCATGGCCGCCGCCCATGTCGCTGTCGCCGTCGTCCAGTTCCTGCGCGGGGTCCAGGTCGCAGTCCATGGCGTTGGCGCGGCCGCCCCCCGCAGCTGCCCCAGGCGCTGCAGCGCCAGGGCGACGACTGTGGCCAGCGAGCGCAGGGGCATGCCCGACAGCAGGATGCGAGTCATTTGAAAGCCCCTGGTACTGGTGCGCCAGGACGGCCCCGAACCCGCAGTCCACGAACTCAACGCTCGCCGAAGAGCTCGGCCCCGCGCAGAGGTGGGCGCCCCTTGCGCCGGGCGGGCCGACCTGCTGCCACGGGATGCCGCGCCCGACGTTCTCGGGCGCAACGCTGGCCGAAGGGTCGTGCGCGCGCGTCGCCGTCGCCGCCGAAAACGCACGCCGTCGCTGGATGGCGGCTTGCTCCGTGTCCTGGAAGCCGCGAACAGCGGGGGGCAGCTTGCGAAGCAAGGTAACCGCGCTGCGGCGCGCGCCCGAGGTGCAGCGCTGCTTGGCGCCCGCCGTCGCCAGCCTCTCGAGGCGCGCGAGATCGCGACGGCGAACGGGCCCAGCTCGGAGCACGTCGGCCGCGGCCTGAGCCAACCAGCGGGCCCGACGCGCATCAGGCGCGTCCGCGGGGTGCGGGCCAGAAAGGGGGCCCACCCGCCCGCTTCAGCGCGTGCGTTGCCTTGGCAGAGCGGCCGCAGTGCCTAGGGCGATCGGCGGTGAGTCCGTGCAAATCCACCAGCCCCGACCCCGCGCGGCGATGCCAGGCGGGCGAGCGCGACCTGTCGCGCTCGGGAATAGCGGGAGTGCCCGAGAGTCGGGCAACTGGCTGGGGCCAGATGGAAAGGCGCCTCCCTCCGCCCCAGCGGGGGGGGGCACGGAACCCAAATGGCAACCTGGCAGGAAGATGAAGAGAAGAAGGAGGAGGAGGAGGAGGAGGAGGAAGAGGAGGAGGAGGAGGAGGAGGAGGAGGAGGAGGAGGAGGGGAAGACAGATCTCACCCCGCTTCCCCGCAAACAAGCCTAGACAGGAGACGGTGAGACGGGGACGGCCGCCTGGAAGGAAAGCCACTATCTGGACAACGGAGGGGGGGCTTCTGAAGGCCATTGGATCGTCCGAAAAAGGCGTCACGACGCCCTTGAAGGAACGCTCCACGAGCC
The DNA here is from genome assembly GCA_963575745.1 of Prorocentrum cordatum. Classification (NCBI taxonomy): domain Eukaryota; class Dinophyceae; order Prorocentrales; family Prorocentraceae; genus Prorocentrum; species Prorocentrum cordatum. Next base: position 22,032 of record CAUYUJ010002117.1, read on the forward strand.
TGCGAAGTCGTCAAGCCATCTTGGGGATTATTGCGGCCGTCTTCGTCTTTCCTCTTCTGATGCATGCAGCGCTGCACGCGCACTGCGCGCGGGCCGCTGGCCACCGTGCCAGGCCAGAATGCAGGGACGGCATGGCGGATAAGGTGGAGGACAACTGGCATGCGGCATGCAAGAAAGGGGTCCCGGTGGAAACGGGTCCTGGACCCTGGGGTTTGCTCAGGACAACCTTGTGACCACTGTGGTCGCTTTTTGAAGGCCCCAGGCTGAGAAGGGCTCCAGAATCCGGCAAACTAGAAAAATCATCAGGACCTCTTCCCTTCGTCGCGATGGAGGGCGAATGAGGAGAGAGGAGAAGGACGATGAGGAAGAGGTGCTGGATGAACCTGTCAAGCCTGGTGGCCCACAGCAGCTGGCCTTGAAATTCGGCTGCGCGAGTCGCTGCCGTCGACTCTGCCTGCAGGGTCTCTACGTGCAGAATAGCCTTGCGACGGCGCGCCGAGAAAAAAATGCCGAGCAACTCTCTGCCGGCTCCTCGTCCTGCGAGCCCGCTGACACGCGAAGGGGAGCAGGCGCACGAGGGCATTGGGGCCTGCGATGTAGACGGGCACGCGCTGGGGGCGAGGAGCGGCGGGGCGGGCGCCCGCGGAGATGAGGGGGGGAGGGGAGCGGGCACACGAGGGGACGGGGAGCGGAGCGGGCACACGATGAGAGGAGTTGAGGAGGGAGAGGCCCGCATCTCCGAAGTCCTGCTCTGTCTCCGTGCGCAGCTCCCGGGGGCGCGGGCGCGGGCCCCGGAGGCCAAGCGCACAGAGAGCCTCCGCCTTCGCTCCTTCAGCACGCCGGAGGCCAGGATCATTGTGGAGGTCGGAGGGCGCCGACTGCATGCCTGCACCGGTCTTGGCCGGGCCACTCCTCGGCCCGGGGCTGGCGTATGTGATCCCGGGTCGAGGGTTTACAGGCATCCCACACCCCCACCTGATGGGATGGGTCCCCGGGCTCCGAAGGCCCCCTCACCAGATGGGATGGGGGGGGCAAGACGAGGAAGAGGACGAGGACGAGGACGAGGAGGAGGAGGAGGAGGAGGAGGAGGAGGAGGACGACGACTACGACGACGATGCCGACAACGACGACGACGACGACGACGCCGACGCCAACGCCGACGACGCCGACGCCGACGGAAGACGACGTCAACGACGATGACGCTGGTGACGACGACGACGATGACGACGACGACGACGACGACGACGACGACGACGGCGGCGGCGGCGGCGACGACGACGACGCCAAACGACGTCAACGAGGACGACGCTGGAGACGACGACGCCGCCGACGCCGACGCCGCTGACGCCGAAGCCGACGCTGACGCCGATGGAAGACGACGTCAACGACGACGACGGCGACGCTGGCGACGACGACGACGAGGACGCCGACGCCGACGCCGAAGCCGAAGCCGACGACGCCGAAGCCGACGCTGACGCCGTTGGAAGATGACGACAACAACGACGACGACGCTGGCGACGACGACGACGACGTCCACCCTCCACCACGCCACGTCCACAAGGCCATGACCACATGGGGGGGGAGCGATCCCATGCGCGAGGCCCTGCGACCTTGGTCTCGGGAAGCCCTCGGCGAAAGCAGGGGAATGTCGACCCTCCACCACACCACGACCACACAGGGGTGGAAAGCGATCCCATTCGCGAGGCCTTCGCGAGGCACACGGGCGTGCCCACCCAGCGGGGGGGGGGGGGCTCGACGCCACACGCATTGGGGGGGGGGGGGAAGCAGCCCGGGATCACAGATGCCCTCCTCGCCAAGCCAGGGGGCGTACACGCCCATCCTAGGCCCACGGTGGGCCTGGCCAGCACCGGTGCAGGCGTGTGGCCGGCGCCCTCCGGGGAGAGCGCCCGCCGCATCGTGCTGCAGACACGTCGGCCAGGTCCGCCTCGTGTCGGCATCTCTTTGGCACGCCGTCGGCGGACGGGTGGGCCTTCCACGGAGCCTTCGCCCGCTCCCGTCCAGGATCCCCGTGGTGCTTCACCGGCTCCTCCCCAACACATGATCGGACAAGTTAAAAACAGCCTTATGCCCAACAAAATTGTCGGCTCGCTCACGCGCAAGGGTCTCAGATGAGCAAGTGCTGAATCTACTACTGGTGAGCGCACTGCGGCAAATCGCCTGGTCGAATGCAAGACGGCAATAACCCGCTAACATGCCTCTGGCACGGAGTGGAGTGGAGTGGACTGCCCCTGCGTCATCGATTGCCCTTGGTATTCAGGTGCTCGAGATGTGGGCTGCGGACCCTTGACGTCCGGGCGCCTTTGGGGGCGCTTGGGCGCCGCCAAGGCCTTCATGGGCTCTCCGCGTGGCTTCTCCCCAAACCCAGGAGCGTGGTTACAGCCAAAACGTGTACTGAGGACGGGTGGTTAGGACGCAAGGCCCCTGTAGACCGAAGCTGGGATTGTTGGGGTGGCGGATGGCTCCTGGAACACGGCAGAGGGCGGCCGTAGAGGCAAGGACACAAGGGCACCCTGGATGAAGGCGCGCGTCCCAACTAGGCGAGTTGATTGTAGGGATTCAGGCCCCCGAGCACGCCCCCAGATGGTGCCAGGGGCCACCCTGGGGTCTCGGGGTTCCCTTGCGGCACCCGGGGGGGGCCCCAGAGGGGTCCGGTCCAGGAGGCCCCTGGACCGCAGGGAGTGCATGCCAGTGCTTGGCGTGGCCGTGCCGTTCTTGCCCCGTGGGCCTTGGGACAAAAGATCAGAAGGCAACCATTTTGGAAGGCATGCTTGTTCGTTCTCTGAAGGCAATCGAAGATGTCTTCAAGGCAACACAGCATGCCTTCACTGAACTCATTGCTCAGAACACGTCCTGCCTTCCGTGTTTTTTGGGTGACCTACCGGACGACCCCAACCCAACCCGAAGAGCCCGATTTCGGGTTGGGGGGTGTACGGGTTCCGTGTGTGCAGTTTCAATGTTCCCCGCCGCCCCCCCCACTGGGAATGGAGGGCAGAATTGGGGGCCTTCGGGTTGGGTCGGGGTGGCTTGGTGGGTGGTGGTGGTGGGCCTCCAGGGAGCCCAGGGCGTTCCAGGAGGCCCCCGCGATGGCCCCCGAGGTCCCCCAGAGGAGCACGAGAGGACCCCCCCCCCCTCCCCGGACGGCGGGCCGCGGAGGGGGGCGCCGCAGCGGACCCCGGGGAACGTGGCCGGGAGAGCCCTTCCGTCCAGGGAGGCCCCGCAGGGGCCTCCGTGGGGCCCTCTCGGGGGCCCCCTGTGGGGCCCCCCGCGGGGGGCGAGCCAAGAGACCCGGGGAGCACGATCGGGGACCCGTGCCGAGAGGGCCCCCGAGAGGCTCAGAGCCGAGGAGCCAGCAGCAGTGCCGGCGGCACGGCTGCGAATCAGCGGTGGTCTGCCGTCGTGCCCGCCGCGCCCTGTCCCACAGCCGAGGCACGGTGGCAGGATTGGCGGGATGCCACTGACCCTTTGGGCTCGTCCAAGAAATGCCCAATGGGGTCTCGGCGGCATCCCGCTGGCCACCCGCGCGGACCCCAAAGGCACCGGAGAAACTAGAAGTCAAGAAACGTCGGCTCAAAGTGTGCAAGTCTGGCGCAGGATAGTCTCCAAAGCGGTCCCATGACGTCTCCAAGACGGCCGAGATGGCCCCAAGAGAGCCCAAGATGGTCCCACGATGAATCCCAGACGGCCCAAGATGGCCCCAACAAGGTTTAAGACGGCCCCTACACTTTCCAAGATGCCCCCTCCCCCCCCCCAGCGGGCCCCCGAGAGGCCAAGCTCAAGTCCAAAACGGCACCAGGAGCGCCCGAGAGGGCCCCACGACTGGCCAAGAGGTCCCCCAAAGGCCCAAGAGGCCCCAGAAACGGCTTCAAGAGGGCCTCGTAAACCTCCGAGACGGCCTCGAAGCGTCCAACAGCGGCCTCAAGAGGCCCCCGGGAACCCCGCAGGAGGCCCAAAGAGGCTCCGTCTCCTCCTCCTCCTCCTCCTCCTCCTCCTGCTCTCCTCCTCCTCCTCCTCCTCCTCCTCCTCCTCCCTCTCCTCCTCCTCCTCCTTCTCCTCCTCCTCCTCCTCCTCGTCCTGCTCCTCCTCCTCCTCGTTCCTCTTCTTCTCCTTTTCCTCCTCCTCCTCCGGCTCCTCCTCCTCGTCCTGCTGCTGCTCCTCCTCCTCCTCCTCCTCCTCCTCCTCCTCCTCCTGCTTCATTCTTTTTCCTGATGACTAGCATCTTCCTGTCGCACCCCGAGTCCCATCCGAATGGCGGGCCGGGCGTTTTGCCTGGTACTTCCTTGGGCGGGTGGTTTTTCCAAATGTGGCCCTCGCCCTAGCGCCGCGCACATTCGCTTCAAACATTTGCAAAAGCTTCGCGGATTGAGGACAGGTCGTTTCCAAACTGCGGCCCTCGCCTTAGCGCCGCGCACATTCGCTTCAAACATGTGCAAGAGCTTCGCGGATTGATGACAGGTGGTTTAAACATTTCCAAGAGCTTCGCGGATTGAGGACAGGTCGTTTTCAAAATGTGACTCTCGCCTTCGCGCCGCGCACAATTCGTTTTAAACATTTGCCATCGTTTCACGGATTGATGGCGGGTGGTTTTCAACATGTGGCTCGTGTCCTAGCGCCGCGCACATTCGTTTGAGTAAATAGGAAGAGCTTCTCAGATTGAGGGCGGGTGGTTTTCAACATGTGGCTCTCGCCTTCGCGCCGCGCACATTCGCTTCAAACATGTGCAAGAACTTCGCGGATTGAGGACATGTCGTTTTCAAACTGTGGCTCTCGCCTTAACGCCGCGCGCATTCGTGGAAACACATTTGCCAAAGTGTCACGGATTGAGGGCGAATGCCTTAGCGCCGCGCACATTCGTTTGAACAAGTTGCAAGAGCTTCACGGATTGAGTGCGGTTCCTTTTCAAAACGTGGTTCTCGATCTCTTGCCGCGCACATGCTCTTTACGAATATGCAAGAATCATTTCTCTCGGTTGACGTGCCCGAAATGGCGTTCTGGGGTGACTCAGGACTGCCAAGGCGAAACCGTTGCGATGACTCGCGGTGTTGAAGCCCCAGGCATGGTGTTCTGCCACGATTCAGGACCGACAAGGCGCAGCAGCCAGGCTGTGACTCGTGGCGTTGAAGTCCTGAAGATGGCGTTCTGGCACGCCCCAAGCTTTCCACGCGGTTGGCCCCAAAGGGGCACCTTCCCCCACCGAAATCGCATATGAAGAGGGCGCTTGGAGGGAGGGTGTATTCCAGCATCTTTGATGGATCTGGTGTTTGCACTGGTCCTCCTCCTCCTCCTCCTCCTCCTCCTCCTCCTCCTCCTCTCCTTCCTCCTCCTCCTCCCAACGTTTAGCCACACAGGCTCTTCCAAAAAGACATGGGGCGGGGGTGGTCACAGGGCCCCAAGAAGGCCAAAGAGTTCCCCAAGACGGCACCCTCATAGCCCCAAGACTGCCCACTCTACATCCTCCAACGGCCCTACAACGCCCTAAGAACGCCCCAAGAGGGCCTGAGAGCAACCCCCAAGATGACCTCCGAAAGCGTCACACAGGCCAAAAGAGACTTAGGACGGCCCAAGAGGCCGCCCAGACGCCCCCAGAGGCCGCGGAGAGGCCCGCCGGAGGCCTCCAAGATGCCCCTCCGATGCTCCCAGGGTCCCCAGAAATCCCCGAGGAGGCCCCAAGAGAGCCCCAAGAGGCCTCCTCCTCCTCCTCCTCTTCCTCCTCCTCCTCCCCTTCGTCCTCCTCCTCCCCCTCCTCCTCCTCCTCCCCTTCGTCCTCCTCCTCAACTTCCTCCTCGCCCTCATTATCCTCCCTCTCCTTTCCTCTTTCCTTCTTTCTTCTTTTAGTTTTTTCTCTCTCCCTCTCTCTTTTCTCTTGCTCCTCCATGTTCTTCAAGGGTTTCCACGACGGCTGTGGGAACACAAAGTTCAATAGCTTGGCCAGCCTTTGGCCCTACGGTTGGCCACGCTGGCATTTGAGAAGGCAGGGGCGGCGGTGGTTTGCCGTAGGCGTCCTCGATAATCACTCAAAGCCCTCACGAGCTTTCACAACAAAATTAACTAGCCTCGCTCGCACCTGCTTTCTCCAAATCCTTCGCCTTGGCGCTGACGTCCTTGCGAGTCAGGCAGCGGCTCTCGTCGACGAGGATATCGTCCACCATGGCCTGCGTGAGGATGTAGGCCAATCCTTTGGCGAACCAACCGCTTGTTTCGGAGGCCACGGCATCCGCGAGAGACGTCCCGTACTTTTCCTCGTAGATCCGCTGTGCCTCCCTCAGCTCGTTCTTCGTGTGGAAGCACAGAATGCGAATCAACGCCGCCTCATCGGTCCCAATGCCCTTCATGGCCTTATTGCACGAGACCGCCAAGGCTTCGCCTAAGGGCCGCAGTAGCGAGAGCAGCGTCTCTTCGTACCACCCCATGGTGTCGCCCTTTATCGCATCCTCGACCGACTTATCGTAGAGCTCGGGGTAGTTCTTCACGATCTCCGCCCGTTCGTGGCGCGTGCGCAAGACAAGCATTGCGATGAGCTTCGAGTCGTTGGTGCCAAGACCGAAGGGCATGCCATCATTCCGGATTGCCTCGTAAACATATCTTGCGTCGCGCTTGCCCTGGTCCTCCACGAGGGCGAGAAGCAGATTCTTATAGTCGAAGGAAGTGTCGCCAGCGATCGCATCCTCGAGGCTGACTCCGTAATTTCGCAAGTACGCCTCCTTCACTTCGGACAGCGAAGGGCCGCCGAGCTCGTGCTTGAGCTCCTCGATGAGCGCACGGCAGACTCCTGTTGTGTCCAAGTCCTCGTAACGCTGGAGGATTTCCTTGGCTTTCTCGTTGCGCCGAAGTCCGCTCACCAAGCGGATCAGCTTGGAGTCGTCCGTGCCGTACCACACCTTCACCGCCTCGTTCAGCTGCTCCGCGATGAACTCCGCCGGGTCTGTAAAAGCGACCAGAGTCTTCTTCAGGTTGTAGCTGGTATCGCCCTCGATCGCCTTTCTGAGCTCGCCCTTCTTGGGGTCCCTCTCCGTGTACATCGCCTTGACTTTCGGCATATCTATTGCCGGGCGCAGCACCAGGGTGCGCTGCAGGAGCGAGTCGTCGGTGCCCATTCCCACCATCGACTCGCGGAGAGCGTCCGCGTCGCTCTCGTAAGGTGTCTTCGTGAGCTCCAGGCACAGCTTTCGGAACCCAGAGAAATCTGCCCTCGTGTCACCCTCGATCCATGATTCGATGGTCTGCGAGCCCGTGCAGCACGTGTCCTTGAACACCTGGCGCATCTGGGCGCGGAACTGGGGCGGCAGGTTGTAGAGCTCCCGCACCAGAAGCTCCTCGTCGGTGCCTATGCCCTTCATCGACTTCAGGATCTCCTTCGCCGTGATGCGAAGCTCTTGGCTGAGCTCGGTCCTCAGGAACAGCGCGGCGTTCCAGCAGCCGAAGAGGTCGTCGACGGCCTGCGCCAGCTTGCGCGGCAACATGGGCAGAAGAGCAAAACACAGCACTGACATGACTCTCACTTCGGGAGGTCCGCGCCGATGTCTCGGGTCGGCGCCGGGCCCCCATGCCCTGGCGCACGGAGCGCGCCCGTGGGCGGCGCTGGGGGCGCCGTCGGGGAGGCCCGGCGCCGGGCCACGAGGGCCGCACGGGCCTCCGAAAACTCACGTCCGTGCGGCGGTTTGCCCTTCGGATTTCGGGCGAGAAGATCTTGCTCATGAAGTTGTCCACGTCGGTGACGTACTCGAGGCGGCGCTTTGCCAGACGGAGGTCGCACGTGCGTGCCTCCTTAGAAGAAGAGAAAACGGCATCAACATAAACTTGTGGCGCTCCGTGCGGATTTCTTGGATCCGCGCTGGCCCCCCCCATGTTGATGGCGTTTTTCTTCTTTCGACTCCTGCAAAATGTACGTGAGCGTGCTCTTGAACCATCCGCTCGTCCTGGAGGCAACTTCGTCCAGCAAAGGTGTGCCGTACTTCTTCTCGTAAGCGTCCATGATGTCGACCAGAGTCGGCTTTGACCTGTACAGCAGGAGCCTGCACAGCGCCATCTCGTCGGTGTTGATGCCATGGCGCCAGGCCGTTTTGATGTTGTCGGCGATGTGCAGAGGCAGAAACAACGACATAACCATAAACTTTCGGAGTTCCGCGCAGATTTTTGGATTTGCGCTGAACCCCCCTCCCTGGCGCGCGGAGCGCGCCAGGGGCGGCGCCGGATGCGCCGCCAGAGGGTGATTAGCGCCGATCCAGGAAATCAGCGCGGAGCTCTGACAGTGTGTGTTCATGCGGTGCTTCCTCCTTCGAGATGTACTCAGCGCGGGGCTTCAGCAGCGCGTCGAGCACTCTGGCGTAGCCGCCAGAGGTGTCGCCCGCGACGGCCTCCTGGATGGACTTGCCGTACAGCCGCTGGTACGCCTCGGCCGTCTCCTCGCGCGCCCGCGGGGAGCTCGTGACCAGGGTGCAGATGAGCTTCGAATCGTTGGTCCCGATCATGAACATGCCGTTGTCGATCGCCTCCTTCATCCGCCACCGTGTCCCCCTGGCACGTCGGGGCGTGGTGCAGTGCCGAGTGCTGTCGGGCAGGAGCTTCCGAACAGCAACTCGCTGAAAATTTCTCCGAAATAGAATTACAGGAGACTAGCGGGACAAACAACGACATTAACATATGATTTTGGCGCTCTGCGTAGATTCAAGAAATCCGCGCTGAGCGCCAACAATTTATGTTTACGCCGTTTCTTTTTGTTCTTATGCTTATTCTTCCTCTTTTTCCTTTTCTTCTTCTTCTTCTTCTTCTTCTTCTTCTCATTCTTCTTCGAGAAACGGGTCCCGGTGGAAACGAGGCACCCTGGAGGCAAGCAGTGTGTTCCTTGTCATGGCTTGTTGGCTGTAAGGACACGGCGATGAGGGGGAGGATGAGGCGCCGAAGCGGCCGTATCCCCGAGTCGTTTCCTGGCGCTCCTGGGGCCCCGGGAGGGCCGCAACCCGGCAGACCGGCCCCGGGAACCCGCGCCCCTCTCGAGACCCCTCTCCTGCGCGGCAGCCGCGGGTGGCCAGCTGTGGCCCCTTCCCGCCGCGGAGGTGCCAGCAGCGCGCCGCCGGCACGGGCCGCTCCCCCATGCCCGCTCGAGGATGGGCGGTTGCCATGGGGGAAGCGGGCCCGGAGGCCTGGGAGCGCCTGGGAGCGCCTGGGAGCGCCTGGGAGCGCTTGGGAGCGCCCGGGAGCGTGCTGGGAGCGCCTGGGAGCGTGCCGGGAGCGCCTCGCCGTCTTCGGGCCCTCGGGGGCCACGGGCCCCGGGGCCGTCAGGAGGCGGCCCGGGACGAGGGCCTCGCCCTGGTGGGAAAAGGCCCGGGTGCCTCAAGGCCCGCTTCCCCCGGGTGCTGAGGCGGCCCTCCCCGCTCCGCCCTCCCCTGCGACTCGAGTGTTTCGCGAGGATAATGTCTGAGGCTTCCCCCCCCCTAAGCCCCCGCCCCCCGCCGCGTGCCCCCGCCCCCTCCCCGAGCCTTTCTGGGCGGCCAGGCGCCTACCTGGCCGTGCCCACGGCCTCCTGGACGCCCAAGATAGCACCCAAGGCGGATCGAACAGGTCCCCGAGCTTCCCCCCAAAGCCTCGAGGACACCTGCACCCAAAGACTCTGACGACAGCCCCGACAAGTCCGCCGAGAGGGCCAACAGTTCCCGTGGCTCTGCTTACACTAAGAGCTCTTGCTTCTCATCGGTTCTTCAACTGCCTGGGCGACTCGCACTTCCAAGTCGGCTGCACGTACGAGTGACCCTCGGTAAGAGTGACCTTTGGTGCGCGGCTTCTTGGGGGGGCGCGAGGAGGCCAAACGCAAGCGCGCAAGACGCTGATGTCCCAACGAGCGCGGCCATCGGGGGACCCCAGCGAGCGCGCACCAAAGGTCACTCCGGCGAAGGGTCACTCTTACGCCTATAGTCGACCAAGTCTCTGCCCCAGTGCCCGCCCATGGGCGCCTCGTGGGCGCTCCGCCCGCTGGCCAGTGCCTGTGGGCTGCCGTCGGGTGCCCGCCCGTGGGCGCGTCGTGCCGCCTGGGTCCTTTGCGGGTCGCCCGCGGCCCAGCGGTTGTGGTGGTTCCGCCCGGTGGCCGCCCGTGGGCGCGCCTCTTTTTTTTTGTTTCCGCCCGGCGGGCTCCCGCGGCCGCCTCGTGGCCGCCCCGTGCCCTGGACAGGTCTGCCGGGTTTGGGTTTCTGCGGCCCTTCGCCAGGGGCCGTTCCGCGGGCACCTCGTGCGCTGGAGGAAAGGGGGGAGGAGGAAAAAGGAGGAGGAGGAGGAGGAGGAGGAGGAGGAAAAAGGAGGAGGAGGAGGAGGAGGAGGAAAAAGGAGGAGGAGGAGGAAAAAGGAGGAAAGGAGGAGGAGGAGGAGGAGGAGGAGGAGGAGGAGGAGGAAGGAGGAGGAGGAGGAGGAGGAGGAGGAGGAGGAGGAGGAGTATAGGAATAGGAATAGGAACCAATGGCGATGCCACTCCCAAGACAGGGCTACCCTCGGCCTCGCTGGGCCTTTTCGGCCTTGCTGAGGACCTTGGGGGGGGGCCCTTCGTGAATTCTCCTGAGATACACTCGTCCCGTGGCTCCGAGGGTGTCCGAGCAAGGCTTTGCAAGCGAACATAGCTGCTTGTCAGCTATCGCCCCACACTTGCCACAGAACCATACATTCAGAGACTGGTGGAAGTTGAGGTGATGGGATTGGTGCAGCCAACCCCCCCGACATGGATTCTCCCTCCGACTGGAGGGGAGTATATCAGCCCATTCACGTTCACCGAACTGTGACACTGAGTCGCACGCCATTCTTTCATGGTGGCCAGCGACGCAGAGCCATGGCACCGAAGGCATCTCTTTTTACAGTCGGACAACAGATGCCGAGACAATAAAGCGGCAACAGTAGGAGCCGAGGGGGGAGGCGGGGGAGGGGGAAGCTTAGGGCCTCCGCGCAGCACACCACCGCGCTCACGCTCCAATTGCTTTTCCTTGGCCAGACAGTCCACCGCAGCTCGCAGCAACCTGAGACGAACGAGCCGCGCACGGCGCTCATAAGCAACAATCTGCAACGTTCTGCCTCGGGCACGCGTGCCTGGACGGCGGCAAGACCCGATAGCTCGTCCACGACTGCATTACCGATAATCAACTGGCGGATGCCTTGGCCAGCTGCCATCTGGCTGGCCGTGAGGTGAGAATGCGTGAAAAGGACAGACACATGATGGGGCGGGCGGCGGGCCATCAGCTGTCCGATGGCCGCCCAGAGGTCGGCGTCAGCACCTCTGGGCTGTAGGTATCTTTGCTCGTACCACCCAGTGACAACATCCTCGAAATCAGTGACACAAGTGAGATACTGCGTGGTGGCCCAGAGGGCCAGGTGTAAGCACTTCAGCTCACCCCTGGCCACTACCTGCCGCCGTCCGTTCAGCGGCCCAAAGATGGAGCCCCTGGGGACGATGGCAGGCTCCACGCGCTCGAAGCATGTGATGGCTAGGCCAACTCTCCGCAGCCTGGGGCACCTACTGTCTGGGCCCCCGCTGGCGTCGCCGAAAATCCAGACAGGACACTCGGCCGAGCCTGGTCCAAAAATTCCAGCCTCGAGCGTATGGCCGCCAGTGAACTGCCAGGCCTCCTGTGACGGCGGTGGGCTCACCTCCGTCCAGTGCGCAGGGAGCAGCCCGCGCAGCCAGAAAGCCTCTGCAGTGTTGCACTGCGTGACTGCCTGCATGCACAAGTCCTCGGAGTCGACGTAGGGCTTGGCATCTGCGTTACACCTGCACTGCCAGTATCGATGTAGTGGGGTTTCGACCTCGTCGTTGCATCGGTCGCATACGTCCGTGTCCTGATATCTCTTGAGCTCCATCTTCTTCCTCTGCTTATTCCAGATCCCGCCTGACGCAACCATGACCATGATCTCACACAACCTCTTGCCGTTGGGCACCTGGGACAGATGTCTCAGTAGCTGGATGTACGAGGAGTTGTCGACTCCCTGCTCCAACCCCCCGCCGCAGAAGTGCTTGGCCGCCTGGGTCCAGAGCTGGGTCTGGCATGCCTGGCGTACGTCGTCCAGCAAGTGATCGTGTCGGTCCACGTGGGGATTTCCGTGTAGATATGATCTGGGAACTGCCATTCCTCGCTGTGATCAGGGCCGACTTGAAACGCCCACGTATCAGGAGCATGTGGAGTCCAGCCCAGCCTCAGCAACGTGTGAATGATGGCCCCAGTGGGGCCTTTGATGAGCCGTACCTGAGCTGGCACTGGAACTGTCTGCATCTGCTGTACAATAGCGGGCCACGCTCGTCGGACCCCCGCCCTGACTTCGGGGCAGTCGCGCCATATCTTGAGCCAGGTGTCCACCGTCTGGGTCGGGTATAGCACTCCTGGATCAGCACCTGGGGCCCTAAGCGCCAGGACGGTGGTGAGACATCGTCCTCTCGCTGACGAGGCACAAGCCTGCGCCAGCCTGCGTCTGCTCCTCGTGAGCTGCTCGCCGAAGAGCCCGTGGACCTGGTGCCCGTAGAGACCCGCGGGCAAGCCGCCTTGCCTCTGGAGCTTGGTCATGGCCCCGTACTGCTTCGTGGCCCTCGTGAACCGTCGTATTTTGACACTCATAAGCCGATGTTTCTTCGCTCGCAGCACCCTGGCGGCTCGCACTCTCCTCCCGCACCCGAAGTCGATGCCGAGATAGGTGGCGTGGAGGAGGAGGAGGAGGAGGAGGAGGAGGAGGAGGAGGAGGAGGAGGAGGCGGAGGAGGAGGAGGAGGCGGAGGAGGAGGAGGAGGAGGAGGAGGAGGAGGCGGAGGAGGTGGAGGAGGAGGAACAAGGAGGAGGAGGAGGAGGAGGAGGAGGAGGAGGAGGCGGAGGCGGAGGTGGAGGAGGAGGAACAAGGAGGAGGAGGAGGAACAAGGAGGAGGAGGAGGAGGAGGAGGAGGAGATCGCGTCTCAGGATGAGCACATCGACTGCGCAGTAAAAGGAAACGATAGGACCGTGGGGTTGTAGGTGGAATGTGAGAGGTAGAAGAGTGCACTATCCAGAGGATGATAGATTCAGTCACCAATTCAGTAATGAACTGATCCACAATCCAAGCAAATCCTCCGATCCAGCGTGTAAGTTTAAAAACTCGTGAGCTTGAGCGTCGCTTGACCTTCACTCTGCTGTGTGTGTGTGTGTGTGTCAGCGTTTTCGCCCCCCTCCCCCCCCGCCTCCGCTCTGCAAAGGGGGTGGGTGTCAGCGCTTTCGCCTTTCTCGCCTCCGCTCTGCCGGCGGGGGTGGGGGGTCAGCGCTTTCGCCCCTCCGTTCCGCTCTGCACATTTGTGTGTGTGTGTGTGTGTGTGTGCGTGCGTGTGTGTGTGTGTGTGTGTGTATGTGTGTGTGTCAGCTTTTTCGCCCTCCCCTCCGCTCTGCCAAGGTCTGGAGGGTCTGCAGGGGTGGGGAGGTGTCAGCGCTTTCGCCTGCCCCACCTCCGCCTTGCAGGGAGGGGTGTGTCAGCGCTTTCGCCCTTCCCGCCTCCGCTTTGCACGGAGGGGGGGGGTCAGCGCTTTCGCCCCTCCCCTCCGCTCTGCTATGGGGAGGGGGGTTGTCGGCGATTCTGCTCCCGCCTCCGCTCTGCAAGGGAGGGGGCGTCGGCGCTTTCGCCCCTCGCCTCCGCTCTGCCAAGAGGGGGGGTCAGCGGTTTTGCCCCCGCCTCCGCTCTGCAAGGGGGAGGGTCAGCGCTTTCGCCCCCGCCTCCGCTCTACAGAGGGGGAGGGGGGGGGTCAGCGCTTTCGCCCCCTCCTCCGCTCTGCAGGGGGAAGGAGGGTCGTGGGTTGTCCGTCGTCGTCGTCATCATCATCGTCGTCGTCGTCCATGTCCACCGGCATCCGGAGCGCCCCAGATCGGAGGCACTGGCTGGAAGCCACTGCAATAGAACACCCGTGCTTGCGCCAAGCACCATAGGGACGCTCGCTACGCTCGCAATCTCTAATTCCGAACCCTTCGATCCACTTTCACAACCGATGGGGAGCAGTTGCGAGTGTCAAGCTACACTAACGGACAAAGAGAGCACATGGCCTCAAGGAGGTAACTCCTAGCTGTTTGAGGCCATGGGGCTCGCAAGTGGTATAAGTAGGGGCCATAACAAGCCGCGCCCAACTAGGCCAAGTGCTAAGTTGCGTCTTCAAAGTTTTATTGAAATGAGCATGTTCCCGCACGTTAAAACAGTGGCAGAGCCCGAGTTGGCCAAGTGCCAACGTCGGGTCTCCAAAATTAGCACTTAGCAAACACATTACAAGCAAGACCCGACCTGGCCAAAAGCCAACGTCGGGTCTGCAAGGTCAAAGCATAGTAGACCAATAACAAACCGTGGACCCGCGCACAACGGTAGTACGCACAGAGCGCTAAAAATGAGAAAGAGGCAGAGAAAAGTACAAGCTCAACGTGATAGCGTGTCCCCACGCAATAAATTTACACTCCGCAGATTTATCGAGAGCCAGGCTCCACCTGCGAGGTCCGAGCCCTGTAGAGTGCATGCGCCTTCGGCTTGTGCTTGAAGGCTTGCGCGCCCCCCATTACCTGTAACAGAAGGTCGCGTTCTATATTGCCTCTGGTATGTCCATCGGCAGTCGCATCCCGCGTGCCACGCCACTATCTTCAGTGTACAGTGCCCCCATCCACCACATGCCTAATCCAGCTAATCTGACCCAACAGTGTACACTCAGTGGGCTTCTTCAGATCCTTACTAGATATGGACTTAATGCCAGACTCAGCGTCAATGGCGAGCGCAACTTTGATGCACAAGCCGCCGACCTCCAACATATGATTAATTTGTGTCGGTGCTAACGGTCTCGCCTTAAGTCCGTGTAGCATGGCGATGGTCGGGTAGCAGTCCTCCAGGTTAGGGGCTGCTGCAAGCGCTTCCGCAGAGTAGATTGACCTGACCTGCAGTCGGTGTGACTTGCAGTAGGCGTCTATCAGGTGTGCGACGGGTTTGTCATCGCGCGTGTTTCCACGCCAGAGGAGGCTGGCACCGCTGCTGCCATGCCCCGTCGTCTCGTCTTCTGCATCTCAGGTCTACCGTCGGTAGCCGGAGTCGCTGTGGAGATCGAGCTATCCAGCGGGCATCGTAGCAGAGTGTGCTATCTTCTGCGGTTGTGCTTGAAGCTTGCGCGTTATCGCGTTGAGCCGTCGCGCCTGTAGGTTCGTCGGTTCCCGCGCCCGTTGTAGTGAGACGACGAAGACCATCAGCCAGACTTGGGTTAATAAGGCATATGCGAGTACCCCGCGGAAGCTTATAAACATGTCAATGGCAATGGTCGATGCCTTTTTTCGGCCTCCGCGCCCGTGAACTCTGGGTGTTGGATGGGGCGAGGCTGTTTTTATGTGCTCGTCCCGATCCAAAGTTGCGTCGCCGTTTTCGTTTTCCGCTTATTTGACGGCGCAATTTGCGTAAGTGTGTTTGTTGAGTTTACGCGTGCCGAAAGCGCGGTCAACAAATGTCGCGTAGCGATCGGCAGTTTCCTCATTGTTGGTCATAGATCAATCGTCTACGTGTTTGGCCGCCGGTAGCGTCTCCGCTGTTTCGAGCTCTTCGTCGTGCGACATAGCTCGCAGGCCGAAGCTGCGCGTGGTGTTGCGATGCTTCAATGGCGCGCGGGGCGCCCTGCGCCCCCGTGCCTGGTTTAAGGAACTGCAGGCAATCCTTGCTTTCATCGTACTTCTCGAATCCAAGTCTGGTTCGGAGTGCAGGAGCAGAGCCTGGCGGCGAGGCGAAGCAGACACTGCGTTCCCGCTCCAGTAGCTTCGGCAAGCTCGCGGTATGTGAGCCCATTGAAAAATGCCTTGTCTATATCCACAGTCGCATAGACCCAGTCAGGATGGCGCGCCCGTTCACGTGCCAGAAGGCGCCGCCTCGCCCACCGCGCCGCCCCCGAGAAGACTTCGACGTCGAAGGCCTCTAGATCCATGCGTCCAAGAAGAAACAATCAGAGGCGGATCGCTTTGACCATCTCCCTCTTCTCGTTCTTGGCGAATTTCCGATTCTATGCGTGCCGGAGGGCCGTTGCGTTTGAGGCGCCAGTGAGAGAGGCCATCATGCAACACTTATTACCAAGCCAAACCTTTAACTCGCTATACATTGCCTTGCCGACCTGGACTGGATGAGCTTGCGTCTCAGCTCTGGTAAACCGGTCTTCTTTTACCGCTGCAACGCGTCTAGCGGCAGCAGAGGCGTATATCCGCATAGTGGTGATGATACTTGCATGCAATAATGTGTGTTGCTGTTCGGTAAACACAACCTTGGCCATGTCAACAGTAAGCCGTAACTCGACGTGTTGGCCATGAGTGTCACTGTCGAGAGTGTAGTCATCATCGCAATGCAGAACAATGGAGACGCGATGCGCATCCCAATTGTGGCAATGCGAGTTTCTGCGGTATCTTGCGCCATGGTCGTCATTCGCGACAGCGGTCAAGACCACCTGGTCTGAGATCATTGTCGCTGTTGCGGTGCGCGGTGTTCGAAAGGCGCAAGCTCGAGAAACCCGCGTCCATCGCGTAATTCCGCGCACCAAGCTTCGAGGACGTGTCTCTGGATCGGCCTCGTATTCTTCTTGAATGGTGGGTCTGCGCCCGTGGGTGGAGTCTGCCCCGTCTCCGCCGGTTGCGCGTCTCCGCCAGGGGGAGGGCTGTCCGCGTTCTCCACAAATTTCGAAAGGTCCCCATCGAAGCCCGCCATAAATTTTGATAAATTCAAACACTGTATCACCCGTGCATCTGTAGACCCAGTGATTGTGTAGCTGTCGAAGGCAGTGCCATTCGACTCATGGTAGTGGAATCCTGGTGCAACATCGTTGACGTAGTAAAACGAGGTGCAACTGTCGGCGCAAGTAGCAGCTAGCAGTCGGTGAATGCTCTTGGCAAGTCGGACTGTGACCGCATTCTCGATCCTAAAGTAGTCACGAAACCAGTGATGGAGTGCATGATGCACTTTTAAGTGATAGCTTGCTGTTGGTGGTCATTCGCAAGTTCCCTTGCTCAGTCGGTAAGTATCCAAAAGTCATCGCAGGCACCCGTGCAGGTGAACTTGTGACGAACGAAAACACAATGTGAAACGCTGTATCTGAGCCAAGTTATCGGACATCGGCACCTCGATATGCAGGGTGCGACGAAAATCTGGATAATGAACTGCTACTTCGCGATTGCCGAACCACGCGATAGCTTGACCCCGTTCAGGGTCATTGCGTGCGAATGTATAGGGGCCGTTCCAACCTGCGCAGTCATCTTTTGTCATGGTAGGTCGATGGAAATCTACCAGGTCTCCTCCGCGATAGAAAATGCGGCCTGGAGGTGTTGCCCTAATTCATAGTGCCCTGTTCGTTTCGGCGACTGCTCTGGCTTATACAACGACCTCGAAACAAATTTCAGATTTCCGCTGTTCTCGTAAATAGCAGACGTCTCCGGCTGTTGGTCGTAGTCAAGCGTTTGCAAATCTGAGAGACATGCCGGCTGGCGACCATGCAAAGCCTGGCATGGTGATGCGCCGTTATGGAAAGTAAAGCATTCGCAACAAACGTGGCTTCATGCAACAAACGGGGGAAGATAAAAGGTAAGTCGTTTCGTTTTGAGTATTCCTCCATCTTGTGCATGGCATGCCTGGGGGTCTGATTTCTAGATGATATGATCGGGGCGTGTTGTCCTCTTGCTCGGGTTCGAAGTTCGGTGCCATTATGATTAAGGATGCCTGTAAATGTATCGTCGCTGAGGGCGTATTGGATCTTTGCCGGGCCGTGTCGTAACCGCGCCTGGCGGTGCAACAGAAGTGCCGTGGTCATGGTTATATCTGGAATTTCTTGGCCAGCCGCAAACCTGGCGCACCGGTCTTTATGTGGAATGCGATATGCGCCTGGTAGTAGAGAAAATCACGCTCGCATTTCTCGTTGAAGCTTCCCGGTAGAGCGACGGACGGCATCGCGGCGTTGCCTCGCTTTTCCCGCGCCCGGCACTCCTGGCGCGAATCGCGCGCTCTCTTGACCAGGTCAAGCCTGACCGCGTCGAGGCCAACTTTATAAAGTATAAGCCTTATCTTAATGCCTTAGCATGGCGCCACCGAATGTGTAGCTGTCGGGGCTCTCTAGCGACGACAGAAGGATCGAACCATCTCAGATTTTGCAGACTTGCCGGGACATCGAAACGGGCCCAGTCAGGCAATTGGGCCATGCGCGTCTCCGCGGCAGCATCATCCACAGATGCTGGCCGTGGCGTTCCCCCGCGTTCCGTGCGTCGGGGCGACCGCTGACTTGTAAAAGTCATCGGAACTCCCCGCTGCGCCTCCGTCCGCGTGAACCCCGCGCGTCATGTTATGAATCCCGGCGCCGCGAGTCTCGTCGGCGCGAAGCTGTGGCCGCGGGCCAGAGCATTCCCGATTTGCAGGAGGAGACCGCCTGCGCGATGGACGTGCCGTCGCCGATGGTGCCTCTTGTGGTGCCTCAGGTGGTGCCAGTGGGTCTGGCGGTCCCGCCAGTTGTTGAGGCGCTCCCGC
The DNA here is from genome assembly GCA_963575745.1 of Prorocentrum cordatum. NCBI lineage: Eukaryota > Dinophyceae > Prorocentrales > Prorocentraceae > Prorocentrum > Prorocentrum cordatum. The sequence goes on from CAUYUJ010002117.1 coordinate 40,527, forward strand.
CAAAGGTTCAGGCGGGTTGGCAGGCTGCAGATCTGCATTTCATATGAACTTTCATGTGGCTTGCTTTGTGCGATCCGAATTTCTGAGCTCTTGCACTCCCAATGCGTGGGGTCAACATCAACCCTTCGACAGACTCGTGGATCCATCGCGTGATCCTGCGAATCCTCTCGGATGTGATCAGCGCGCGCAGGGCGCCCGAGGCCGCCGGGCGGTGGTCGGGCGATGGCGCTGGGCGGTCCACGAGAAAAGTCTTCGGCATCAAGGTCGAAGCCAGCGCTGTTGAGGACAAAGATTGGGGTGCGTTTCCGTTGTAAAAGGGGTCGACAGGCGACTCCAGCGGCTCCAGCACAATGCGGGCCGCATCGACGAATAGCGATTGAAGCGCATGGGTGCCTTGCTGAGCTGCAGCATGCTCCCCGTTACGCGCCAGCGCATGTTCGTGGCAACAGCTGCACCTGGCACCGTGGAAGGGCATTCGGAGTTTGGGGTGATTGCGCATAATTTGAATATACTTCCTAGCGTAAACCCCATGTGCATCTCGCAGCCCCGCAGCGCACGCATCTATCGTAATGTTGTAATTGCGATTTCGCTCCTGATTTCGTCAATCTGGGTGCCCGTCGGTTGTTCCCGCGCCCCCGACCGATGCAGGTGATCCTCGGTTTTTGCAACGGCGCCGCGAGAAGGTGATGTGTGGTGGATCTTCTTTATGGCGTTCCCGCAGGGAGCTGTGCTTGCCCGCGGCGTCAATGTGGGGTGGTAAGCCCGGGGCGCGGCGAGCGGGCCGTGAGGTCGCCGGCCCTCATCTGCACGCGCGTGAATAAATTCATGTTACTTAATGTACGTTTCTACTGCCAGGGTTCACGCCAGCGCGTTCATCGCGATCGCCGCCCGACGAGAGATGGCGCTTGACGGCAAAGTGGGAGGTGCCCCCAATTCGGCCGCAGATCTCCAACAAATCCACGCAATTGCGCTGTCCGTGGCAAAGTGGTGGGATGGCGTTAAAGACGTCAGCGCGCGTCTCCGCAATCTGCGTATCCGCAATAATCGCAAGGGGGGTAGATTCTGAGTCGAAGTCTGAGTCCGTGTTGAGGGGTGCGTAAGCGCCGTGAATTGAGCAGCAGTCGAGGCACTTTAGGTTTTCGCCGCAGTCGTCGCCCCCCTCCCCAACTACCCGAAGAATTTTCTTCGGTTTGATGCCTGCTTCTTTGTCGGCCTCTTGCTCGTCGCGCCCGTTAATTCTCGCGGTTCAAGAATCAGAAATTAAAGAGCCAGCGGCGGCCCACAGAGCGGGGGGGAAGGAAAGCAATCATCCTGGATGATGACTGTCTTGTCTGGCCTTGGGCGTTCTCGTCCGGATTTCCCTGCAAGTGGCGCTGACTCTGGATCGATCCAGTAGAAGTTGGCGCGCACATAATTTGTCCCGCGCGGGAGAATCGAGTATCAATCATAGCCAGTGGGCACGCGAGCGGGCGCGCGGGGCTCGGAATGCCACGGGCGTTCCAGTGCCGATGCGACCCCAGCCAATGTCGACCAAGCCGTCGGCCGTGATGTCGGTGCGACGCCTTAGAGTGTCTCAGCGCGTTGTGCCATTGACTGTCGCCATAAGCGTGTTCCCGCGCTTCTCATCGCTCACGGGGTCATTCGCGTGTCTCCGCGAGCGTAGATTGCTGAGGCAAATGGTCCTGCGTCGCGCGAGTCCCCAGGCGCGGTAGAGGCCGTCTCGGCTTCGGAGATGCATGATGCCCCCGTCGCGCGCCATCATCTCGCCCTCGATGTCGCCGCTCGGGAGGTCGAGGAAGAGGTCTGTCGCGGCGCGGGCCATGGCCTCGCGCCTTGCAGAACTGAAGGTGAGCGGCGCCCCCGCTGGGGGGACGTCGAGCGACGGCCGGTCGACATGCTCCACGTGCTCCACATTTTCTTGGGCCGTAGCAAGGGCGGCGGCGCCCCCCCTTGCCGTGCCTTCCGTGCAGTGGTTCTGGAAATTACTGTCGCTGCCGCAACGATTACATTGCGCCCTCTTCCCCGCGCGGTCCATGGTGTTGTGTTTTCGGCCGATTCCCCTGCCTGTCGCGCGGCGTCGGCCCCGGCCCTTCCGTGGGAAGACTTCCTCGGAAGGAATCGGCGTCCGTTGAGGTCGCCAGAAACGCGGTGCAACCTCGGCCATGCAAGCGTCGGCGGCGGTGTCCACCCTTGCCGCGCCCCTTGCCCCGTCGATGGAATGCCGGTCTGACTGCCCCACGGGCCCGTCGCATGGATCTCTGGATAAATCTCCCCCATCGACGCTTGGCGTGCATATCCCCCAATGACAGATACTCAGTGGTCTCCGCATCTCCTAGTCCGTGGGACAAGTCCGCCATATCTAGGGGTTCGACTCCGCGCGAAGATGCCGCGCGCATCGGCCCCAGAATCGAAGGGCGATTTTCCGCTAGAGGCTGAGCCCCGCAGGGCGGTCTGACTGTAAGGTCCACTGTAGGAGGTAGGGTCGACAGGCTGCCCCCGGCTTTGTTGTAGTGATGAATGATGATGATGATGGATGACCTGTGCCAGTTCCCTGGCCCTGAGGGGTAGTAGCTAGTCATGCTGTAGCCTCCCCCGGGATATGTGGGTCATCGGTCCATGTGTTGACAAGCGCGGCCGCGTATCCGCCAGCGGTAGGTACATAGGTTTAAGCGTTCCCGCGCCCTGTGGTTCCCAACGACACATTGCAAATGTTGCCGGGTGCGCGTTCGGCTAAGTAACCGTAGCTGCGCATGCGGTTTTGCAGCTCATCGCATTGCTGCTGGGTGCATGGAATCTGGCCATTTACTGGTTGAAGTAGTTGGGCGGCTCTGTCAGGGCCGAACCTTAATGCTCTGAATCGCACGGTTGTAAGTAGCTGAATTTTCGGGATCGCAAAACCTACCGGATCGGCTTCAAGGCGTGCCATCTTGCACCTGAAGACTGAATATGTATTTCGCGTGGTTCGGGCCTGAAGTCGATAAACGCCGCACGTGAGTTGAGCTGGAGCTCATCCTCTTGATTCTCAAATGTGGCGCTCAGGAGAAACGTGATATATGTGACGGGGTCAGTATGGACCCTTTTGTATGGTCACGCCGTGGTTCATGATCTGTGGTGGGATTCGCATCGCTATGGTGCGTGTTGCCCCACCCGGACCACGTTGCAGGCAAGCAACCTGCTGTTGTGCACTCGCGCGGGCGCTTGTGACATTAAACCGCGCATGGGTTTCGCGGGTGGACTCAAGAAACGATGCGTTCCCCGATGGGGTCCCAATACGGGCCCCGGGTACTGTGATCGCCTCCGTCGTTGTGGCTACCGCGTTGAATGTAACAAATGGCGCAACTGCTGATTAGCCATATGATACCGCAGGTATTAAATTTCAAATGTTGCTTCCCTGTTGGGTCATCGATGGTGCTGTTGTTCCCCTTTGTCGTATCTGTCGCCGTGAATCGGCGAACCGGCTGTGGAGGCATGTCCCCATGCTGATTTAAGAATATGGGTGTTGCGTTTCCGCGCAAGTGGCGTTGGTACGTTAGTTTGTTCCCAAGCTCACTGCAAGTCGGAGTGTAATCGCATAGCGCCGTGGCGTATATGTTTTTTGGTGTAGTCAGACGGGCTTCGCATATAGGGGACATAGCGATCCTGCTATTGGCGCCCCCGCTTGCTAGCCAGCAGTCGCGCTCTGACGACGCACTGGTTGTGGCAGCATGCCAAGCCGTGCCGTGGAATCGTATTGCGATAGGCAAAGCTGACCACATCTTACTGTAACCAGCTCCGCTGCCAAAGCGATCGAACCATGGGATGATACGTGGAATGTAATGACTAGAAGAGCGCATCATCCAGAGGATGACACATCCGCTTTCCAATGCAATGGTGAACTGATCCGCAGTCCAAGAATATAGAGCACCTGTGCTTCGGCCAAGCACCAGAGGGACGCTCGCTACGCTCGCTCGCTCGCTCGCTCGCTCTCTCTCTCTCTCTCTCTCTCTCTCTCTCTCTCCTTTACCCGAGTATATATATATGTATATATACATATATATATATATATATATGTATATATGTATATGTATATGTGTATGCATGTATGTATGTATGTATGTATGTATGTATGTATGTATATATATATATATATATACATATGTAAATATCCAAACCCTCTGATCTACTGTCAGAACAGCACCGCGTAGTTTGCACCCCATGGCCTGCACCGCGTACACGGCGCCGCGTGGCTCGCATCGAGTGCACCTCGGGGCCTCATGGGCCCGGTGTTTGGGGCCTGCGCTGCTTGAAAGGGGCCCTGGGACACACAAATAAATAGACACACGTACAGCGGAGGCCCGTCCACAAGAAACCTTCTACAAGAAACCCAACCCTGAGACCCCAGGACGTCCGTGGATTTTTGGTGTGGGAACGTCGCGCTCTCCGCAGCAAAACCCTCGAAACCCAAGAAACCCAGGGCACCCTGGAGTCGTGCAGGGTGTTTCTTGGCATGCGTCTCCACTGTAACAGGATTCCCCATATTTTTCCATATGTTCTGGATTTTCGTCTTCCCCCCCACTTCCCATATTTCCCCATAACTTCTGGGGAACCGACGATTCATCGTGATTGTGTTTTTTTGTTCCCCCTCCTGACTGCTTCTCTACTTCCCATGCATTCTAGCTCAATCTGTCATCCGGCGAACTCCAGAGGGCCCGAAGACGGCCCCAAAGACAAACCAAGAGTATCACCGGAGGGCTCCGAGGCGCATTGAGGAGGCGCCCAAGACGGCCAAAGGGGGGCGAAGAGGGGCCCGCAAGAGCGCCCCAAGATCCCCACGAAGCCTCCAAGACGATCTAAGAGGCCCACAGTATTCCCCAAGAGTCGATGCAAACCCTTTCCTTCCCCCTCCTTCTCTGTGTCTGTCTGTCTGTCTGTCTGTCTGTCTGTCTGCCTCTCTCTCTTGCATGCCGCGGCCCACCGAGAACTCGGGAGAGAAAGGGCGTGCGTATGGAATGTGGCGCTGGCGCGGCGGCGGGTCTTGCCGCAGGCGCGCGGACATATCGGGCATTCTCTTCGCCGGAATGCTCGAGGCATGCCTGAAGGGGCCCCAGGACACACAAATAAATACACACAATTAGAAGGATCCCCCATATTTCCCCATATTTTCTGGGTTTTTGTCTTCCCCCCCACTTCCCATATTTTCCCATATTTTCTGGGGAATCGACGATTCATTGTGTCTGTGTGTTCTTTCCCTCCTGAATGCCGTGCACAGCTTCTGGTAGCTGAAGGAGGTGTCCGCTTTGACAGCATCGACCAGGCTCTTCCCGAAGAGCTTCTCGTAGGCCTCCTTAACGTCCTCGACACCGACGCCGCAACACTCCTCCTTGATCTCCTGGATCAAGTTCCGCATCGTGCCCGTGGTGTCCAGCCCCTCGTACTTGGCGATGATGGCCTTCGTGTGCTTGTTCCGCTTCATTCCCGACACCAGGCGGATGAGCTTTTTGTCGTCGGTGCCCCAGCCGGCGATCGCCTCGTTGAACTCGCCGGCCAGGAAGGTGGCCCGGTCTTGCAGCGCGAGCAGCACCGTCTTGAGGTCGAAGCTGGTGTCGCCCTTGATCCAGGCCTCCAGCGTCCCCTCCCCCTTCGCCTCGAAACGCGCGCGGACGCGCTGCAGGTGGAGGAAATCGCGCGTGGTCAGCGTTCGGATGAGGCAGTTCTCGTCGGTGCCCCAGCCCTTCATCGCCCCGTAGCACGCGTCGGCGTCCATGTCGGCGGGGTCCTGCGCCAGCGCCAGGAGCAGCTTCCGGAAGTCCCCCTCGAAGACTCCGGTCTCGCCCTCGATCCAGGACTTTAGCGTCTGCCCCTCCGAGCAGTGCTCCTTTTTGTTTGTTTGGGTGGTCGTGTGAGTGTGTATGTGCGTGTGCTCTCCCGCAGACTGCTCGCGCTTCAGTTTACTTCGAGTCGAGTTGCCTCCCTTGGTTTTCTGGCCGCTGCACGTTTCGCGCGGATTTGCAGCTCCTCTTTCACGCCACTCAATTGCTGCACTCGTCAGTGTGCTACGCTTTCTGCACTGTGCCTTCGCCAGCGCTCGATTGCAATTCGCACTTCCACCAGCGTCTCGCGCCTGAGGAACCTCTGCGCCGCCGACTTTACAACATGTGTGTGTGTGTTCTCCCCTCCTGTGGGTGTCTTCCTTGCTGCCTGGTGGACTCCGGAAGCCCTGAACCCGAAAACGCTGTCATCTCCGGGGGGCGCCTCTTCCGACCACCTCCGCCGGCCCTCCGCCGCCCTTCCGCCCGCGGAGGCGGCCTCGGTTCACCTCCGCCGACCACCTCCGCCGACCACTTCCGCCGCCCTTCCGCCTGCGGAGGCGGCCTCCTTTCACCTCCGCCGGCCTGCCGCCGCTCCTCCGCCGAGGCAGATCGGCAGCGCGCAGAGGGGGGCAGGGGGAAAGGGGGGAAGGCTTCTTGGAAGCACCCCTGCTTCTCAGAAAGGGGGGGGAGGCTTCTTAGAAGCACCCCTGCTTCTCAGAAGGGGGCATGGGGGAGGGGGGAAGGCTTCTCAGAAGCACCCCTGCTTCTCAAAGGCGCGGGCCTTCTCTGTAGACGTGAGGCCGAGGCCTCCTAAGGAGCAGGGGTGCTTCTGAGAAGCCTCCCCCCCTCGCCCTACCCCCTTTGGCGCGCCGCCAAACAGAGATGAGCACTCCTCCGACCCTCGAGGGCGAGGCCCTCCTCAGAGCGCGCCGCGCAGACGTCTTTGGAGGCCCGCGCGGACGTCGCGGGCCGGCGCCGACAGCCGGAGCGCCCCACCCGTGCTGCTCGCCCTCCCCTGCCGGAGCAGGCGCTCCTTCTCGAACACCGCCCGCAGGTCGTTCTTGAAGGCCGGCCCCGTGTACACGAGCGCGCGGATCAGGGCCGCCTCCGAGGTGCCCAGGCCCTTCATCGCATCGAGCAGCGCCTGTGGATCGGCGGCGAGCGAGGGGGGGGGAACGAGAAGGAGAAGGCCTTCTCAGAAGGCGGCGGGACTTCTCAGAAGCCTGCGCGCCTTCCGAGAAGTTCTGTCTGTCTTCGGGGAAGGCTTAGCAAGCTTCTCAGAAGGCCGGGGGACTTCCGAGCCTTCTGAGAAGGAATTCCCCGTCTCACTTTACCCCCTCGCTCGCCGCCGAGCGGAGGAAGACAAAGCAGCATATAGTAGGAGCTCGACCACAAGCAACCATCCAAAAGAAACCCAACCCTGAGACCCCAGGACGTCCATTGATTCTTGGTGTGGGAGCGTCACGCTTTCCATCGCAAGACCATCGAAACCCAAGAAACCCAGGGCAACCTGAAGGCATCGAGCAGCGCCTGTGGAGGAAGAGAAAGCAGCACACAGATGGCGGATTCCGGAAACCCCGAACCCGAAAATGTTGTCGTCTCTTGGGGGCGCATTCTTTACTCCCGCCAGCCTTCCGCCGCCCTTCCGCCAGCTTCCGTTGTCGGAGGCGGCCTCGTCTCACGTCCGCCAGCCTTCCGCCGCTCTTCCGCCGAGGCAGAGATGACCACTCCTTCGACCCTCGCAGGCAAGGCCCTTGTTGGAACGCGCCGCCTAAACGTTTGGAGGCCCGCGCGGACTTCGTGATCGTGAATCGGCGCTGGACACCCTTCCCTGGCGCGCGGAGCGCGCCAGGGGCGGCGCCGGAGGCGCCACCCAGGGGCCCAGCGCCGAGGCACGAAATGGATGGTCATGACGTGCTGTGTTCCTGACGGAAGGGTTGGCTCCTGAGAGAACCCGACGTCACGATCTCTTAATACGTAGCGTGGACCCCCAGAAAGTCTGGACCCCTCCCCGGGTACCGTTTTTTCATCCCGAGCCACTTTTGACGGTCCCGAGGCGCGGGAAGGGCCCCCAGAGGCCCAAAAGAGGGAAGCACCTTCCGTCGTGATTTTCTCTTCTTCTTCTTCTTCTTCTTCCTTCTTCTTCTGCTGCTTCTTTCTCGTCTACTTCGTGCCTTGGCGGTGGACTTCAGGAAAGCGCCGGCCTCGATGTTGTAGTAGAGCCCCTCGTGGTTGGAGACGACGAGGTTGCGCACCGAGGGCGGCAGCGCCTCTCTAGCCCGCTCTCATCTTCTTATGATCCGCGGCAGCGCCCGGGTCAAGCCAGCCCTGGCTCTGCGGGAGCCCGCAAGAGATCCAGCGTTCTGGCCGACCCCCGTTTGCATCGACCTCCGTCTCAAGGCCTCCAACCTCCCCCCGCCCCTCTCCCAGTCACGCCCGTAGACCTCGGGAGGTCTTTAGTTTTAAGAGCCCCCCTGTTTCTCTTGTCTGGGAAGAAACTCGCCCATGGTCCTCCCCCTGGTCCTCATCCCCTCCTCCTCCTCCTCCCCCTCCTCCTCCTCCTCCTCCTCCTCCTCTCCTCCTCCTCCCTCCTCTCCTCCTTCTCCTCCTCCACCTCCTCTCTGCTCCTCCTCCTCCTCCTCCTCCTCCGTCTCCTCCTCCTCCCCTCCTCCTCCTCTCTCTCCCCTCTCCTCCTCCTCCTCCTCCTCCTCTCTCCCCTCCTCTTCCTCCTCCTCCTCCTCCTCCTCTCCTCCTCTCCTCCTCCTCCTCCCTCCTCCTCCTCCTCCTCCTCCCCCTCCGCCTCCTCCTCCCTGCTTTCCATCCTGCTCCTGCTCCTGCTCCTCTTCGTGGTCGTTATCACCATGGGATAACAAAAACGCTTTCCTTCTCGAGCTCGAACACGTCGTCGGTGGTGACGTTGTCTGCGCCCGAACAGCAGAACCACATTGCGCCCGAGGTCGGCGGCGTGCACAAGGCCGCCCGGCGAGCCGCGCCCGGCCGTCGGCCGCTAGGGGGGCTGAGAGCTAAGGCTGGTGGACACGCGCGCGCACACGCAGCAAGCAGCGTGTTGGAAAGCAGCGTCTTGGAAATGGAAAAAGGTCTCCCATGGTTTTGTGTCTTGGCCCTCTCGCAGGACTTCTCGGGGCCTCTGTCAGGGCCTTTAGATGCCTCTCCAGTCGTCCCCAAGGCCTTTGGGGAAGCTTACTTTCTCGAGCGCCGCCTTGGATGTTATCTTGGGCGTCCTGGAGGCCGTGGAGACGGCCAGGTAGGCGTCTGGCCACCCAGAGAAGCTCGGGAAGGGGACGGATGCGCGCGCCGGGGAGGGGGAGGGGGTGAGCCAGGGGGGAGGTCTCAGACATGCTCCCGGCGAAACACTCGAGTCGCAGGAGAGGGAGGAGGAGCGGGCAGGGCCGCCTGAGCTCGGGGGGCAGGCGGGCCCCGAGGGAAACGGGTATAGATTGCCCTTCTCCTGTGGCTCTAATCCGCAATGTTTTATGTACGTCTGTTGCTATAGATTGCGCCTCCCCTGGGGCACGAAACCTTCCTAGGAGGTCCCAGGAGGTCCCAAGAGACTCCTGGAGACCCCAGGAAGCCCCAGTAGGTTTCAGGAGGCCCCAGGAGGCCCCAGGCTCATGCACAGAGACGCGCTCGTACTACTGAGGCTCATTCACACTCCAATTCATTCGCAGTTAGATTGATGTCCAGACCGTCACAACTGAAGCCCGTTAATATTCGAAAGCTCTTGCGCCTAGACATTCACGGCGGACAGGTCCATGCGAGTAGATGCACATATGGGGAGCTCCACGCAGTGAATATTTTTTTTGTTCCCCATATCCTAAGATGGGGTTCTTGTTATTACTTGGACGCCTCCTACTCCTCCTCCTCCTTCTTCCTCCTCCTCTTTTCTCGTCCCCTCCTGTCGGACATACTCAGACTTGCTCATACACAGACTTACTCATACTCAGACTTACTCATACTCAGACCTACTCATACTCAGACTTACTCACACTCAGACATACTCATATACAGACTTACTCATACACAGACTTACTCATACACAGTATTAGTCATACCCAGACGTACACATACACAGACTTACTCATACACAGACTTACTCATACTCAGCACCCCTAAGGGGAGCCGCCAGGGGTGGTTGCACGGGCTCGTTCGCGGCCATTTTGTGGGGATGTCTCAGGCGGTTTGCCTGTTTCTGTGCCCAACATCCTTCGCTTTCGGAGCAGATTTGGAGGATGTCTCGAGCGAGGCGCTCATTTCAGCACCCCTAAGGGGAGCCGCCAGGGGTGGTTGCACGGGCTCGTTCGCGGCCATTTTGTGGGGATGTCTCAGGCGGTTTGCCTGTTTCTGTGCCCAACATCCTTCGCTTTCGGAGCAGATTTGGAGGATGTCTCGAGCGAGGCGCTCATTTCAGCACCCCTAAGGGGAGCCGCCAGGGGTGGTTGCACGGGCTCGTTCGCGGCCATTTTGTGGGGATGTCTCAGGCGGTTTGCCTGTTTCTGGGCCCAACATCCTTCGCTTTCGGAGCAGATTTGGAGGATGTCTCGAGCGAGGCGCTCATTTCAGCACCCCTAAGGGGAGCCGCCAGGGGTGGTTGCACGGGCTCGTTCGCGGCCATTTTGTGGGGATGTCTCAGGCGGTTTGCCTGTTTCTGTGCCCAACATCCTTCGCTTTCGGAGCAGATTTGGAGGATGTCTCGAGCGAGGCGCTCATTTCAGCACCCCTAAGGGGAGCCGCCAGGGGTGGTTGCACGGGCTCGTTCGCGGCCATTTTGTGGGGATGTCTCAGGCGGTTTGCCTGTTTCTGTGCCCAACATCCTTCGCTTTCGGAGCAGATTTGGAGGATGTCTCGAGCGAGGCGCTCATTTTCACCCCCCAGGTGGGCCAGATTTTGAGGATGTCTCGATCGGTTTGCTTGTTTTGGTGGCCAGGCTCGTGGGCGCAGATTCTTCTCAGGATGCCACAGGAGGCTCCAACAGGCTCCAGGAGGCTCCAGGAGACCACATGAGGTCCCAGGAGGCATCAGGAGGCCACAGAAAGACTCAAGAGGCCACAGGATGTCCCAAGAGGCGCCAGGAGGCCCCAGGAAGCTCCAGAAGGCCTCAGGAAACCACAGGAGACCCCAGGAGACAACAGGAAGCGCCAGGAGGCCTCGGAAGGCAACAGGAGGCCCCGAGAGGCCCCAGGAGCAGGAGGCCTCAGAAGGCAACAGGAGTGGCTCCAATCCCATGTGTTTTACGTATGCTCCTATCGATTGGGCCTCACCTGGAGCACGATTCTTTGATGTTCTACGTATGTTTCTATAGATGGTCCTTCTCCTGTGTACACAATCCTAAATGTTTTACTCATGTTCCTATGTATTGGGCCTCTCCTGGGGCACGAGTCCTTGGTGTTTTACGCGTGTTCCTATAGATTGCCCTTCTCCTGTGGCTCTAATCCGCAATGTTTTATGTACGTCTGTTGCTATAGATTGCGCCTCCCCTGGGGCACGAAACCTTCCTAGGAGGTCCCAGGAGGTCCCAAGAGGCTCCTGGAGACCCCAGGAAGCCCCAGTAGGTTTCAGGAGGCCCCAGGAGGCCCCAGGCTCATGCACAGAGACGCGCTCGTACTACTGAGGCTCATTCACACTCCAATTCATTCGCAGTTAGATTGATGTCCAGACCGTCACAACTGAAGCCCGTTAATATTCGAAAGCTCTTGCGCCTAGACATTCACGGCGGACAGGTCCATGCGAGTAGATGCACATATGGGGAGCTCCACGCAGTGAATAATTTTTGTTTCAGTGAGCGTCAGATCCACGACCATCTCAGAACTCCAATGCAGCCACGACTGGTCGAAAATCTAAAGGGGATTGCCGAAGCAAATCCTGGCCTTGGCATCGAAGTCCGATGCGGGAAAACTTGAATATGCCAAGATACCGTACGCCGCCCGGTGCAACTCAATGGATATAGTTCTCAGCGTTTGCAGCTGCAGAGAACTGAGGCATTCATCTGGTGAAGATTTTGCTCTGACGTTTAGCTCCATCACTTTGGCCTTCCTAGACGTCGCGCACGTGTTCGCAGCATTGAAGTCATCGCAGACAATATCGGTCATCATATCGGGGCCCATCACGTGCACCTTTACATCAGAAAAATGAGCGGCGTAGCGACTATGTAGAGAAACCGTGAACGAGTAGTTGTACGCGTAGTACTCCATCTGTGAAACGCTTAGCCAATCTGCGAAGGCCAATTCAACCTACCCGCGAGCCTTGAGATGCCGATACCAGCTTGCGATCCAATCGTAAAATGGTCGGTAAACCATCACGATGGTGGTACTGATGTGGCTTAAGTCAAACGCGAGCTGTGCGATACTGGTGTCATTGATCTGGCCGAAAAGCTCACTAGACATCACTACCTTTCTTGAAGTTCCTTTGAGCTGGTCAAGATAGTGCAGCCAATCTGAACAAATTGTTTCTGAGAGGTCCCTGAACGTGGACCGGGACGACAAATAACACTCTGCAACATTCGCGATTTGAGACATTCGTACATGCTTAAGGTGTCCGAACTGCGCAGGGTCCTCCCACGTCCAGCCGTCACTTGTTAGAGAGGTCTGCCAAGCTTTCAGTTGTTTCTGAATTGTTGTCGAAGCAGTTTTTGGGGGGCCCACATGAAGCCACAATCTTGCACCCCTTTCCGTTGAGTTAGACCTTGATTCACCCATTGCCCATAGATCAATCCGAACATAGCCCAAAAACACTAACGCGGCGGATAACTTCATCTGACACGGGCCCTTGAGCCAAAATGTCTTGAGCCCAAATGGCTACGGAACCATCTGGGAGCTTCTTGGGGCTCTCTTCTGCCATCTTGAGCTCGCATTGGGGCTGCCTTGTGGGAGTTCTGGGCCATGTTGAAGCCACCTCAGGAGGCTTCCTCGCCCGTCCTGAGCCCTCTGAGGATCGGAAAGGCAAGGGTGCGAAACGAAAACAGGCCTTTCGATACATCTATGAATTTTGTCTCCGGGGGGCCTCTGGGAAGTCCTCTTCGGGCTCCCTGGGCCGTCAGGGGGCCGTGTCGGCCGTCTTGCGTCGTCTTGGGCATCTTCGAGCTGCCCTTTGGCCCTGCTGGGCCCCTCTGATCGCAGATCCGTGGCCTCCAACCTTGTCTTGAGCGGCGCAGGGGAGGCCCGGGAAGCCCCAGAAAGGGGTGCCAAAGGCCGCAGCAATGCGGCCACGCGGACACTGCCGATGCTTCAGGCGATCGTGTGCAATACAGCCAGTATCGAGCAGCGCCGCAGGAATGAAATGGCGGGTTCCGGACACCCTGAACCCACAAATGCTGCTATCTCTTGGGAGGTAGACTAATGCTTCCGCCAGCTTCCGCTGAGCTTCCGCCGTCTTCCGCCGAAGAAGCGATGGCAACTCCTTCGATCCTTGAATGCGAAGTTTTTGTGGAAAGTTTCAAACGAAAAAGGCTCCGGAGCTCGTTGCTCGCCATTTCCCAACACGAACAAGGCGGTTGGCGCGAAAGGGCAGCGCCGATCACATCGAAAACAAAGGGAGCAGAGAGGGAGGCAAGGACCAAACAAGTGGAACACAGTCGGATTCGATTGGGGAGGACACCCGGGAGGACACAACACTCTTCCGACGGCGACGTCGCTGCCCCCAGAACGTGCGGGTTGCATAGGTCGGGAGAAAAAAGACACCAGGGCACCCTCGATTTGGTATGGTCGACCTACCAGTCAGGGCCGATGGCGATGCGCTTCCCAACGTGCAGCCAACGAAAGGGACTTCTGAGCCCGCGGCGTTACATCTTTCGGAGTGCGAGTGAAAGCGTCATGCGGCGACCATGCGCGCGAAGCCGAACGGACCTGAGAAATCGGCATCGCCCGTCTTCGAAGTCCCTTTCGTTGGGGTGCCGTTTGGAACCGCAGCCGCATGGGACTGCAGGGCGAGCGACCTCGTTCGGTGTCCAGGTACCCGCACACTGCCTCCATATCCAAAGTGAAACCATGCTTTCTGGGGGTGCCGGGATCGTCCCGAACGGCCTCCGGAAGCCTAATCTCACGCCCGCAAGCCAGATCCTCACTTTTCCTCCTCCACCTTTTCCTCCTCCTCCTCCTCCATCCTCTCCTCCTCCTCCTCCTCCTCCTCCGCCTCCTTCTCCTCCACTTCCACAGTCCCCTCCTCCTAGCATTCGCGCGCTGCCCAACGCTTCAGCGGGTCTCCCGTGCACGACTTGCACTTCAAGGTGCCCCTCTGGCGCGCGCGTTCGACATGCGGTCCAACGACAAACTGAGATTTCGGGAGCTTCCTCTTGCAGGTGCCGAAGCACCCGTACGCTTGCCAATTGCGCGCCGTGAAGCCGAGGTCCACGCTGCTTGCGCGTACAACTCTACTCATCCTCGTGCAATGATCACTCTCCTGTCTGTCGCTTATAGGTGACTGCCGCGGAAACTTCTTCTTGCACGCCGCGCACGTCAATTCTCGCTCAAGCCGTTTCGCCGCATCGGCCACTGCCTTCGCGGTCCTGCCACGCTTGCTACAGTCTCCACGCACCACGCGCGCCTGCTTCGATTTTCGATGACCCTTAACTTGCCCCTTCTTCAAATGTTTCGTGTCCACGGAAGCTTCCCCGCACGCCGCGCACGCCAGCGCCTTCGCTTCAACCTCCGCCTTCCTCTTGCGGCACGGTGCTTTGGTATTCGCTCTCCGCGCCGCTTTCTCCCTCCGCGCAATTCCGGTAAAACCTTTACCCAGCTATGTTGTGCTTCCTCTGCGCTTCCGACAATTCCGCCGACCCGTCCAAAAAACGACAAGCACGCGTCGTTCGAACACCGCAGTGGTCGGACGCTGTCGTTCCAGCTCTCATACCCACTGTGCGACTTCTTCTTGGCTTTCACATGCGCGCACTTCGCGCAACACAAGGTCCGAATCCTTTGGCCCTTCTCGTCGTCGCACCGTGCTTTCCCGCCCCGCTCGCCGACCCGCAGCGCGGGCCCCTCATCGTCTGCGTTGCGGGCCCAACGGTTGCGCGTCTTACACCACTTCTCGCTGGCGTTTTTCATCACCACTGTGCACTCTTTGCAGAATGCCGGCCTCTTCTTCCTTTGGAAGTCGTACATCGAGAATGCCTCTACAAGAAGCCTGCGCCGGCACCGCTGGTGTCGCGGCATTAGAAGCGCAGGCCCCGCGCGGGCCCTCAGCAAATTCATCTTCTGTCGGGCGGACAATACAGAACGATGGCAGGTTCTGTGTCGTCCGCACCGGAATAGTCGTCATGTTGGCCGCGCGCGCCGACCAAGCGCCAGCAGGAGTTCTGCCCGCAGTGCTAGGTAGACGACTTTGAGCAAACTCGCAAATCAAAACGAAGCAATTCCCATTGCAATCCTCATGGGAAGATGCTTACAAATCCTCCCGCGTTCAGGGTAGCCCACAACAGATTATTCCGTTGGAGAAATAACCGCCAAACATTACCCAGTCCGCCCAACAATAGAGGGACAGTAATCTTACATCGCCGCGCGCGCGCCGACCAGTCGCCAGCAGGAGTTCTGCCAGCAGTGCTAGGCAAACCGCTTCGAGCAAACTCGCGAATCACACCGAAGCAACTCCGAGTGCATCCTCATGAGAAGATGATTGTAAATCCTCACTCGTGCAGGGTGACCCAGATGGATTACTCCGTTGGAGCAATGACCCAAAAAGTAAGCCAGTCAACCCAATTCTCATGAGAAAATGCTCGCAAATCCTCCCGCGTGCAGGGTAGCCCACAGTGGAGTATTCCGCTGGAGAAATAACCCCAAACATTACCAAGTCCGCCCAACAATCAGGGAAAACGATCTCCGCTGCGGTGAGGGAGTTTTAGGACCTTCTTCGCCGCCGCGAGATCAGGGAGGGTTAGAACTAAAGACCTCCGGAGGTTATGTGGCCCACCGTCGCCGCTTGCGTTTTCCCAGCACCGACGGAGGCTTAGGATAGGCGCCCCCAGAACCAATCCAAGACGGCCCAAGAGGACGGTCCACGAGTCCCCAACCTGACAGCACCGAACAAAATACCCCCGCAGCGGCTCAAGGCATACCTCCAAAAAGCCGGAGGAAGCCTGAGAGGCCCCGCCGCCTTCTGAGAAGGCCTTCTCCTTCTCACTTCCCCCCGTCGCTCGCCGCCGAGGTTAGGGATGTCCCCGGCCTCCAACGAGGAGGAGGAGGAGGAGGAGGAGGAGGAGGAGGAGGAGGAGGAGGAGGAGGAGGAGGAGGAGGGGAAGGAGGGGGAGGGGGAGGGGGAGGGGAGGGGGGAGGAGGAGGAGGAGGAGGAGGAGGAGGAGGAGGAGGAGGAGGAGGAGGAGGAGGAGGAGGAGGAGGAGGAGGAGGAGGAGGAGGAGGAGGAGGAGGAGGAGGAGGAGGAGGAGGAGGAGGGAGGAGGAGGAGGAGGAGGAGGAGGAGGAGGAGGAGGAGGAGGAGGAGGAGGAGGAGGAGGAGGAGGAGAAGAGGAGGAGGAGGAGGAGGAGGAGGAGGAGGAGAAGGAGGAGGAGGAGGAGGAGGAGGAGGAGGGGGAGGACAAGGAGGAGGAGGAGGGGGAGGAGGGGGAGTAGGAGGAGGAGGAGGGGGAGGAGGGGAGGAGGAGGAGGACGGAGGACACAAGTGCTTACGCTTGGGAATTGTGGCCTCGCGCCTCGCGACTCGCGGCCCCCGCGGCGCGCCGTGCCCTGCGAGCTGGTGGAGCGCCGCCGTGCTTCGCGCGGCGGGGGGCTGGGAACGGCTCGGGGAACGTTGACGCCTGGAGGAGGAGGAGGAGGAGGAGGAGGAGGAGGAGGAGGAGGAGGAGGAGGAGGGGAGGGGAGGAGGAGGGGGAGGGGGAAGAGAGAGGAGGAGGAGAGGAGGAGGAGGAGGAGGAGGAGGAGGAGGAGGAGGAGGAGGAAGAGCAGGAGGAGGAGGAGAAGCAGGAGGAAGAGCAGGAGGAGCGCACCGGGCGCACGCGCGCGCGACCTGCTCTGCTCTTGCAGAGAAAAAAAGGGAGTGCTGATGTTGATGCGTGTGTGTGTGTGTGTGTCAGTTCTTTGCTTGGGGTGGAATGCGGACGTTGATGCGCATGCGTGTGTGTGTGTGTGTGTGTGTGTGTGTGTGTGTGTGTGTGTGTGTGTGTGTGTGTGTGTGTGTGTGTGTCTGTTCTTGGTTTGGGGTGGCATGTGTGTGTGTCTGTTCTTTGCAAAGAAAGAAAGGGGAGTGCGGACGTTGATGCGTGTGTGTGTGCTTTGCTTGGGGTGGCATGTGAACCGAAGAAAACACGATGATTCGTGGCACGGAAAGGCATGTGTGCCCGCCGGCTGGAGCAGGGCATTGGAATCCATGGGCCACGCAGCCAGATGGGTGACTCCCTCCGCGGAGTATCGCCGCGATCATGTTTTATGTTGGCTTTCAGAAAACCCTACGTCTTTAAAAGTTAGGTGGGGGAAATCAGGGCGCGGAGGTGTGTCGAAATGGCGTTCGACCCACGAAACGCAATGTTTTCGATCGTTGGCAACGAAGGCGGACTGACCACGAAATGTCCCCTGGAACGGCTTTCCTTTCAGAGGCCTCCTGAGGGGGGCCGAACGGTGCCACACCAGCGCGTCATGACACCCGTCAATCAAGACGAAAATTCTGCGATGATGAGCAACCCAGGCGCACCAGCGTGTCATGACATCGGTGGGCCACAGCAGCGCGTCAGGGCAACCATCATCATGAGGATGTTCCTGCGACAACACATTCGTGGACGCACATGCGGACGGCCAGTGCCCCATGTGTACCAAGCCCTCTGCCACACCAGCGCGTCATTGCATTCACTATCGTGATGATGTCCCTGCTGCGACGGCACACGCATAACGTGCAATCGTTGGGTCTGGGGCGCACAAGTCGCCAGCGTGCGTTGATAACTCTTGCTTTGGGCAGAGGCCAAAGGGGTCGCGCGCTTGATAGGGGGAAGATGGCGCTTGTAGTTCAGGCGAAGTGCTGCTAGAACCACGAAGCGGAGTGCTTTCTCGCTGCGGCGCCGAAAAGGAGATGTCCACGAAATCGCCTTCATCATGGTTTCCCGTCAAGCGGGCTCTTAAGGAAGCCGAGTGGTCTTACACAATCTTTGAGGTCGGTGCTGAATGAAGACTCCATTGTGCATACTTTCGGCAGCCCAGTGTGTCATGAGATGGGTGTGCCACACCAGCGTATCATGGCACCCATCATCATGACGATGGTCCTGCGATGATGCACGAGTGAACATATACACTTGCGAAAGGCCAGCCTGCCATGACACCGGCGCGCCACACCAGCGTGTCATGGCATTCATAATTACGATGATGGGGATGAGGATGATGGTCCTGCGACGAGACATGACCAGATTCACGTGCGGGCGCCAGCGTTCCATGTGTATTATCGCTCTGCCACACCAGCGTGTCAGGATATTCGTCATTCAAGACGATGTCTTGCTTCGTCGACAGACGCAAAACATGCAATTGAAACGTCTGGGGCGCATAAGTCGGCAGCGTCCGTTGACCGTTGATACCTTTTGCCTTGGGCAGAGGCCAAGCGGGTCGCGCACGCGTGTGCCCGGAGCCAGGAGGAGGAGGGAAGGAGGAGGAGGAGGAGGAGGAGGAGGAGGAGGAGGAGGAGGAGGAGGAGGAGGAGGAGGAGGAGGAGGAGGATTGGCCCCACTGGGGAGGGGTGCCCCTGAGATCCGACGTTGCGCCCAGGCGGGAGATCGACTAGACGTAAGAGTGACCTTTCGCTGGAGTGACCTTTGGTGCGGTTGAACTGGGGGGATCGCTGAGCGCGAAGCGGCAGCAGCGTTTTGCGCGCCCAAGTTTGGCCACCCCGCGTCCCCCGTGAAGCCGCGCGCTCAAGGTCACTCTTGCGCATGGTCACTCTTGCGCGTAGCCGAAGAGAGCCGCCGTCTTCTCAGCTGGGCCTCCTCCGATGGATCGCCCCGCTTAGGGGCTGCGGGTCTGGTTCTGGCCCTTCGGGGGAGGAGGATGGGAAGGAGGAGGAGGAGGAGGAGGAGGTGGAGGAGGAGGAGGAGGAGGAGGAGGAGGAGGAGGAGGAGGCGGATGAGGAGGAGGAGGAGGAGGAGGAGGAGGAGGAGGAGGAGGAGGAGGGGCCCTCGTGGCCCCAGCCGGACACGGCTCCGAAAGACGGGGTTCCTCCAGGGGCGGGGGATGAAGCAGGGGCGGCTTCTGACAGTCTCTGCTCCCTGGTCTTCGATCCGATCGTGCGCATGTTGGGTGCGAAACTGCCGCCGGCAACCTGGCACAGGGCACAAGGGCACCTTTGCCCCAAGACTGCAGATGACACGACGCGCGATGCACAGGAGATTCTCCTTGATTCGGCAGGGTCGACCTACTAATCCTTGCCGACTGTACGTTTTTGTTCTTTTCTTTTTTCTATTTTCTCCAGCGCAACAAATCAGCCAAAGAAAGGTTGTATGCCTGATGTGATCAAAACATGTGTTGGTCAACCGAACCTCTCCAGCGCGAATAGGCATTGCAACGGCAATATACGCGCGTCACGGAATACCTCTTGGAGGCGGTGTGGGCACGAACTGGGTTGTTCAGAGACTATGGCTGCTAGCCGAGAGGCGGCTTGGAACAGGAGGTATAGATATGTATACACATATATATATATATATGTTTCGACCGAGTCGGATGTAGATACCTTGTATGCCTATGGTAAGGCGCAGCGGTGCTGTCCCGCGCCCGCGGCGTGGGCCAGCACTGCTGCACCTTGTCGCTCAAGCCTGCGATCAAAACGGCCGCGCTGGCGGCGGCGGCGCCCGCGGCGGCGGCGCCGGCAGCGGCGGCGCTGGCGGCCTCAGCGCCCGCGGGGGTGGCCCGCAGGTCGCCGGAGAGGCCGCCGCCCAGCCCCCGTGGGGGGACTCAGCCGGAGGAGAGCTGCATGATGGCCTGCGGTGGCGTCGCCGGCGTTGTCGCGGTGGTCGTCGTGGTGCTCGTCGTGGTGGTCGCCGTCGTCGCCGCCGTCGTCGCGGTCGTGGTCGTGGTCGTGATCGTCGTCGTCGTCGTGGTCGTCGCCATCTTGGTCTTGGTCTTGGTCGTCGCAGCCGCCGTCGTTGTCGTCATCGTCGTCGTTGTGGTCGTGGTCGTGGCCGTGGCCGTGGCCGTGGTCGTTGTCGTGGTCGTGGTCGTGGTCGTGGTGGTCGTCGTCGTGGTCGTGGTGGTCGTGGTCGTGGTCGTCGTCGTCGCCATCCTCGCCGTCCTCGCCGTCCTCGTCGTCGTCGTCGTCGCCGTCGCCGTCCTCGTCGTCGTCGTCGTCGGCGGCGTCGCCGTCGTCGGCGTCGTCGTCCTCGCCGTCGTCGTCGTCGTCGTCGTCGTCGTCGTCGTCGTCGTCGTCGTCGTCGCCGTCGCCGTCCTCGTCGTCCTCGTCGTCCTCGTGGTCCTCGTGGTCGTCGTGGCCCCGAGACATGCTCGCGTCGTCACGACATCACGCCCGGGAGGTCCTCGGCCGTTTTCGGCCACCTCGGGGCCCTCGCCAGGACCCGGGACCGTCAAGCCGCGGCTCGGGATGAAGAGCCGGCCCCTGGGGGCGGGCCCCGTCCTCCGGGGGCCCACGTCTCGAAGAAGCAAGTCATGGCATGGGGCGTCGGGGCCCGTCACCCAGAGGGCCCTTGGCGTCGCAGAATTCCCTCCGACACCGGGCGGCTCCTGGGCCCCCCGGGGCCGCCCACAGGTCGAGCCAGCTCGAAAAGTGCCGCAGGGAGGCGGTCTCCAGGGCTCCCCCCGCGCTCCCCCAGATCTCCAGCGCACTCAGAAACCAGAGCGTCTTGTCTTTGCCGTTTTTCGGCCCCTGGGGGGCCCTCGCCAAGGCCCAGGACCGCCGAACAACGAACTGTTGGGGATGAAAAGCCAGTCCAGGGGAACGGGTCGAGATCTCCAGGGGGTCCACGTCATGAGAAATCGTGACGTCGGGGGTTGGGCCCCCCGCCCCTACGATCCGGGCGTTGCAATTTTTGCTCACTGGGCGATTTCGCCCCTTTTCGGGCAACAGGAGCCATCAAGGTCTACCCGCTACCCGGCTCGAGAAATGCAGCAGGGAAACGGAATCCGAGGCTCCGGTCGCGTTTTCCCGCGATGCTGCAATCTTTCCGCACTGTCGGTCTCAGGGTTCGCACCCCCCCCCTTTTCCCCACCACAACTCTCCTGGCATGGGGGAGGGGGATGAGGAGGAGGAGGAGGAGGAGGAGGAGGAGGAGGAGGAGGAGGAGGAAGGAGGAGGAGGAGGAGGAGGAGGAGGAGGAGGAGGAGGAGGAGGAGGAGGAGGAGGAAGGAGGAGGTGGAGGAGGACGAGGAAGAGGAGGAGGAGGAGAGGAGGAGGAGGAGGAGAGGAGGAGGAGGAGGGGAGGAGGAGGAGGAGGAGGAGGAGGAGGAGGAGGAGGAGGAGGAGGAGGAGGAGGAGGAGCAGGAGGAGGAGGAGGAGGAAGAGGAGGAGGAGGAGGAGGAGAGAGAGGAGGAGGAGGAGGAGGAGGAGAAGGGGGAGGAGTAGAAGGAGGAGGAGGAGCAGGAGGAGGAGGAGGAAGAGGAGGAGGAGGAGGAGGAGGAGGAGGAGGAGGAGGAGGAGGAGGAGGAGGAGAAGGAGCGGGAGGAGGAGGGGCAGGAGGAGGAGGATAGGGAGGAAGAGGAGGAGGAGCAGGAGGAGGAGGAGGAGCAGGAAGAGGAGGCAGAGGAGGAGGAGGAGGAGGAGGAGGAGGAGGAGGAGGAGGAGGAGGAGGAGAGGGGAGGAGTAGGAGGAGGAGGAGGAGGAGGAGAGGAGGAGGAGGAGGAGGAGGAGGGAGGAGGAGGAGGAGGAGGAGGAGGAGAGAGGGACCGCTATTTCAAAAAGGGTGGGAGGCCTCGCCGCATGCGGGAAGCGGGGAACCTGGTGGCCTCAGACCAGGCCTCTCATGAATTTGGAATCGAAGAACTTCCTGCCTGTCGGGGTGCGCGGCTGGCACTATCTGCGGAGATTCTGGCTACTGCGCGTCGCGTGGGACCCGCAATTCAAGCAAACGAACGTGCCCCCCTGGGAGTCACGACCATCTGATGGGTCGCGTGCACATGCGAGGCTCCGACAAACACATTCGGCACGGATCTCACGCCATGGACTGGTCCAGACCAGGGCTGGGCGAGGACACAGGGGGTCTCCAAAAAGGCCTGCGTCGGCTTGGACCCGTGCGAATTGATAGAGGCCACCGACTTCAATTCTTGCGTTGGTATCTACCTCCAACCATGGGCTCCATCTCATGAGCACTTTCGTCCATGAGACGGGTCATCTTTGGTCCGAGGTTCGTCTTCGGTTCCTGGCCAGAGGTTTCGGTTTGGCTTTCGCTGTCGGGATCTCTCCGCGATGTCGGGGACCTCTGATCTGCTGCGCTGGCTGGGCTGACTGCTTCTTGTCAGCGAACGTGCTTAGGAATCTGTCGGTGGCTCTGTTTCGGATGTGTCTCGAGAGGGCGAGGCCGAACATGATGGCTTCGACCTCGCCAGGAGGTGATTGCACTTTTCCAACCGTTTTCTCGGCCAACTTGTCGGCCAAGCAATTTCCGACATAGGCGAAAACGGGTGCGTGTCTCAAGGCGGCTCGCTCAGGAGACATATGCGACTCTATCTGGACGAGGCTGACCGAGCGATCGACGATGGACTCCTGGACCCTCTTCCACTCATTCCTGTACATGTCGGGGTACGCGGATGCCGTGAGCTTCTCGAAGCCCGAGAAAACGAAACCGCTGTCAGTAACGAAAAACCAGCTGGGAATATTTCGGGGAGTCTTCGAGGAAGTAGAGGAATGACAACAGTTCGCCCTTGTTAATAGTCTCGTCAGTCCAGGCTGCACCTGCAGCTCCTCGAGCCACCGACAAAGGAGGCCGTTGGTCTGCGAGGTCGAACCATGTAGGCCCAAGCCGCACGCCGAAAAAGATTGCTGGCGGAGTGTTCCCCTCCAGATGCGTCTCCAGCTCCCGCGATGACATTGGCAATGGGGAAGAAGCCGTGCACATGCTTAGCAGCGCCCTTCTCCACGGGTGGCGGAGTGACCTCGGTCCAGGCCGCTGGGGTAACTTCGCGCGTCCATGGCGCGGGCTGGGCCTCAGTGTGTAAGCACGAGGCACTAAACTCGCTGGTGCCTTGACTGAAGCCAGCTCGTGATTGCAAATGCATCCCCACATCCTGTGGACACATGTCTCTTCCCCCTCCGCGTATCTCTCACATAGTACTGAGGAGTCGTCAGGAAGCTGGCATACTTGCTTAATGCGGGTCCGAGGCCATTGGCCTCCCGTAGTCGCTGTGAGCAGGGGGCCTGCCCGCGCAAACTAATCAGCTGTTCGTGCGTCTTTCAACTGCCGTCGGATGTCATCTATGCACACGCCAGCTGCTACATCCTCGCTCTCGTGGTGGTTGGCTGCTGTCCTCAATCGTTTCCTCCTGGCAGTGGCTGTTAGCTCCTGCTTTAAATCGTTGGCGTCGAAAGCCTTTGACTCCAAAGCCCCCCCCCGTCGTCAAGAATCGATCCCCTTGGTCAGATGTCCAGTCCCAGGGCCCTGCGGTGTTCCAGTTGAGGTCTAGGAGAATGTTGATGACGGCTCTCGAGGGTTCTGAAACCTTCCTCCGTCTATGTTCCGGTCGATCTCGAGCTCGCTCAAGATGAACATCCCAGTCCCGAAAAGCCAAAGCGCGAGCTTTATCACTTGACGTGATACTAGTGACCCAGGAATCTGCAACTCGCCAGACCTGTGCAATCGCTGGGCCCTCGTCGCCCAGCTCGATCTGAAGTAAACTGTCGAGGCAGCGCCCGCGCGAGGCACTCGACAGAGTCTTGCCTAGCGCTTGGCGCCAAGCGTGTGCCGAGGGCGGGGGCGTGCTATATACTGTAGCATTGTAATGTGCCTTCGCCATGCATCCTTGCTGTAATGCTCGGCGAGCTGCTGCGCGACCCTTGCGGCCCTGCTGCTGCTAGTCTACCTGCTCGTTTCGCCTGCTGCCATGCTTGGCGACGACGTGCTGCTGCTTTGGGTCTAACTCGCATATCATGTCCTCTGTCCACCCCCAAGTCGACCACCTTCTCACCCGCCGCGATGCGCATGCTATGCGGTGATGGTTTGCGAGCGACTTCGCGGGCAACTTGGGGGTTGCCGCGGGCGACCTTGGACTTAGAGGCCATAGATAGGTGGGCTCTCTGGCATAAACGGCCCAAAGCTGCGCCCGCCTTGGCGAGGGCTCGGGCCACGAATTTGACCGAGCCATAACAACTCTGGGTTATATCGTCGACCCACGAAGACAGCTCGACAGCGGGCGGGAACTGGTTGAAAACGAACTCCAGGTCCGAGTACAAGTAG
Source organism: Prorocentrum cordatum (assembly GCA_963575745.1). NCBI lineage: Eukaryota > Dinophyceae > Prorocentrales > Prorocentraceae > Prorocentrum > Prorocentrum cordatum. The sequence continues at coordinate 64,643 of CAUYUJ010002117.1, forward strand.
AACCTCCCCAAATCGAGACCTCGTCGGGCTCTCGCGACGATGCTTTTGGTGTGCTGGGCGGGTTCTCGGAAAACAACAACCGATTCTCTCTGAATATCCTGCGGGCCAGACGTGCCAATCCTGCCAGCGCATGAACTGCGGGGGAAACTGCTTCTGGATACCCTGCTCGAACAACCTATCGAACTCGAGCGAGTCGTAAAACGAGTCGATGTACCAAAGAAGCGAAGACGAGATAGTGCGTCCTGGCCCTGCGCTGACAGACTCGTCCATGAACGCGCACAGGAAGCCGACCCTTAAGCACGAAGAACCCCGTGTAGCTTGATCCCATGTGCCTGCAACATGATCGACCCATTCCGTG
>CAUYUJ010002117.1:70000-77500 GCA_963575745.1 Prorocentrum cordatum
GGAGCAGGAGCAGGAGGAGGAGGAGGAGGAGGAGGAGGAGGAGCAGGAGGATGAGGAGGAGGGGGAGGAGGCGGAGGAAGAGGAGGAGGAGGAGGGGGATTTTTTTGACATCAACATCAAGGTAGAGAGCCAGCCCAGACAAATAGGGCAGGACGGCTGGTCAAGCCAGCAACTAGAGTCGCCCTCATCACGGTGCGCGAGCACCGAAATAAACGACGCGGGGAGAAGATTGCATTTCCCGCCGCGCTGTCGGGCCAGCTGCCCAGATCTGCGCGGAGAAAGCAGGAGCGGCAGAGCCAGGCGAAAGACGCGGGGGCGAGGGCTGACCCTGAGGGTGCAATGCCCAAGCCTGCGCCGCGCGGACAAGTAGGGCAGGACGGCTGGACAAGCCAGCAAATACTAACACCTGAAAAGCGAGGAAAAACGGCGGGCCACAGGGTCATCTCCAGCTGGCTGGAGGATACCCCGTGGCCCGCTGCTTCTCCCCCAGGCGTTAGTCCGAACTAGAGTCGCCCTCATCACGGTGCGCGAGCACCGAAATAAACGACGCCTCTCTGGCCTCACAGCGAGAAGAGGCCGGGGCACAGGGCAAACCAAGAAGGGGGGGAGGAGGAGGAGGAGAAGGAGGGCCCTGAAAAAGAAAACGAGAGGCTTCTTCGTCCGCCTCCCAGTCCTGCAAACCAGCGTGCTCGGACACAGTCGCTCCCCCCCCCGCTCCCCGCTCCACCCCGTCCCCACGGTCCTCGGCGGCGGTGGCGGGGCGCGGAGAGCCGTGCTCCTGCGCCGCGGCGGCACCTGCATCGGCTACCTGAAGGCCTCCTCCCTTCAGCGCCCACGGCCCTCTCTCAACCGAGACTCCTGGACGCTTAGGATGGAGGCCTTTACAAATCGGGTGCCAACTGTTGTACTTCTTTGATCTGGTCGGGCCGCTGCAAACATCCGCAAGGCCCGACGCACGACCATGAGACGAATAAGAATAGCACTTGGTGCAGATCACCAAAGTCGAATTGTCTGAGCAAGCCAGCGTCAAACACCTGTGTCCCCGCGCCTCCAAAACCTGCGCCTCCATCCCTCGAACAGGGGAGCACTTCGAGGAAGGAGGCGGGGGACCATGGGTGGAAAGACGGCTGACTTTTGCACACCTCGAACACTTCCAAAAGCCCGAGACGGAACCAAGCTCGACAATCTGGATGGGCTGCCAATCGCAAAGCACAGAGGAAACCACCTGGGGGGGTCTTTAGGCGGCTGAATCCACACAACGTCTTGGAGGTCTAATTTGGGCCACAAAGGCATCAGCTTAGCAGACAGTGATGCCACAGCCCTAGAAAACTTAATGTCGAGATCAAGCCTGCACCTGTCCTCCTCCGACGGCTGTGGGTGCCCCAGGTACCCTTCCCCCGCAGAAGCACTTTTAGCTCCAACATCAGCGTGGTGGTTCCCAAAACGGCACATCTTGTCATGATTGTCGGTCCACTCTTCCAAAGAGCGATGCGCTTTCACTTTGTTCAAAGAGCGGACCTTCCAGAAATCTGAAAGGAGGGAGAGGGAGAACCCGCTGTAGCATCGCTTAGGTGAAAGCTGGTCAATCTGAGGGCGACCGAAGTGATCTTTGACCAGCTGAGCATCTGTATAAAAATCCGAAGGTCCTCCTGAGAAAAGTATGGCTTGACAAATAGCAGCAAACTCGCCCGCAGGGGCAGTCTGGGGGTAGCACGGGGGGACGGGACCGTAGAGCTTTCCCAAGAGGTCCCCCTGGTCGTCCACAGCCACAAAACACCAGCCTGCCCTGCTGAGCTCGCGAACTATATGCTTACATGCGCTACCGTCTGTGAAAATATTGTTTGTGAAAGGAAATTGGCCTACCTCCTGGGGAAGGTCCTCCCTGGCCCAGAAAGTACCAGACGACTCGGCCGCGGGACCAGGAAAATAATCCCCAGGGTGGGCAAAAGCTCCAAAACAAGACCGAATCGAATTGGGCTCCTCCAGGGCCTTGCAAACAAGCTCGGGAGTAACAAGACTGGAACGGAGCTCGACAACCTCCTGGCACCTGCAGACCCAAAGTCGGTGGTGGAGCGTGTCGGGGGCTGAGCCGCAGAGGTGGCACGTGGGGTCTATCTGGTAACCCAATCGCAATGCTTTAGCACGAGTCCACACTGCGTCCGTAGCAACAGCCCGAATACACCCTTTCTCGAGAGCTGAGTATTTTTTGCGGCGGAGCTCGAACTTCACCACGTCAAAGCACAGACGATGAGGCACATCCCATTTAGCACCAGCTTCCCACTCGAGAACCCTGAAGACTGCCCCGCGGAGATGGTGCTTGACAAGCTGGGGGGACATGAGGGTCATGGAAAGCTCGATCCCCTTGTCAGTGACGAAAGTGGCGAAGTCCCTCATCGTCCACGAGATCCTCTCCAAGGACTTGCGCATGGCGGCCACAGGACCACCTACCGCCCTCCACGAGGGGGAATCCTGAAGAAAAACACCTTCCCACGCTTGCCTCAGCTCCCTGAAAGGAATCGAGCCTTCAAAGGCCCTGACCTGAGAGCACCAAATTTCCTTGTGCCACCGCAAGATCGGGGAAACGGCCCCAACCCAAGCAGGGTCGCCTTCGAGGTGGGAAAGCACCGTCAGGGAGCGTTGGCCAGCTGAAGGCTTTATAGTCCTGGCCGCCGCACGGCGGATGAGCATCAGCTCGTAGTCAGTAACCCCTCTAACCTCGCTGCCATACAGCAGGCCAGGGAGCGGTCCTGCAGTGAAAACTCGCAAAGTTCTCCTGGAACCAAGGGTCTTACGAAGTTTAGCCGCTCGGCCAGTGCGTTTGATGAAAAGACGTCTCCTAATCACAAGCTTTTTGTTACGACCCTGGGTCCGAGAACTCTTCCCCACCGTGTCGTCCACCCCAAGGTTAACAGCACTGGAAGTAATGGGACCCGTGAGCTCAACTCCCAGTTTGGCCTGAATGGCCCTGCCAAGCTTGGCCGAGGAACAAATCAGGCTGGATTTGTCAGCCGCCACCTGCGCACCAATGCCATCAACGATGGCAGCGTGGAGCTGGGGCGCGCCTTCCGTGATGGCGTCCACAACAAAATTGAAACTGCCGACAGCACTGAGGCCAGAATCGTCGATGTAGAGCGCCAGTTGAGCACCCTGCCGTAACCTAACAGTATCGAGCGACTCCACCGCGTTAACCCTGATCAGGGTCGTGGCCAACGAACACCCCGCTATGATTCCAGAAGAAGCGTACCACGGACCGTCGATGCAGCCACCCAAGGAAAGAAACCTCGGGGCCCTGTAGGCCCGCACAGCCAACTTGGCCATGGCAATAGGGAAACCCAGCCTTATACAACGACCGAGGAGTCGCTCGAGATCAATGAGCTCGTAGTATTTAAACATGTCCTGCAGGAGGGTAGCCGCATGTAAGGAGTGGGTTGCCCCACTCTCGCTGCGGACGCTTTGCCGCCATACAACGTCTGAGGCCCCCTGGTACTTGCCCGCCGCAAAGTAGGGACGAGCGTGCGACCCCTCCCAGCTCTCGGCAAGGCACCGCCGCGCTTTCCCCCAGATGCGGTAAGGACCCATGAAAATCCCGATAGGGCGGAACCCTCCAGTAGGTTTACCCAGGAGCGCCAACACTGTGGCATCAAGCTGGAAAGGCAACATGCTGGAGATTTCCATGACCTGCAGGATCCTACACAGCGCCGTGACCCCAGGAAGGGAAATCATACTGAAATGTTTCATGTGGAAACCGTCCACGCCCACCGCCGAATACATCTTGTAGCTCCTCGAAATGCGGACCAACTCGTTGGGGTCCAAAGGGGGGAGCTCAGGGGCAGGAAAGAAATCGGCAATAGGTCCCAACTCCCGCGGGGAGTCAAAAGCGCGCCATAAATGAATAAACTTGTTGCGTTCAGCCTCGAGAAGGGACCTGGGGTCACTGACCACACAGCCGTTGGACGAGAGAGTGGAAGTAGGTTTCCAGGGCTTGGGTTCAGAAGTGACCATGTGAGCTCGCTTGGCCCCCTGATCGATGTTCTCTCTCAGCCAACTACGCCAGGAAGCTAAACTGCGGTCCCTAGCTCTGGCTTCTGCCTGCGCGACCTCGTCGGAGAACGAGAGAGACAGATCGAGAACGTCCTGCTCGAGCTCTCCGCTCGAGTCCAAATCAGCACGGGTGATCATGGACTGCAAGGTGATAAGCAGCTCCTTATGGGCACCCAGATTATCGACCACGAAAGGGGGAGGGTGAAAAATGTAGGACCTCAGGGCCCTCGCAAAATCAACTCCACCACTCTTGGCCTTTTGGGAATTAGACGAAACATACACCTTGCAGTCCAAGATGCGATTATACAGCCACCTGACGGAGTACAGAAAGGGGTGCCTAAGAGGTTCCTTGTCCTTCGAGAAAACAGGCTTCCACATAAGCTGAGGACCCTTGCCTCTCGCACCCCAAACCGGAAGCACCGATTGAGTGGCGTTGGCCACCTCCACTTCCGCAAGGTTGGCCCACCACTTGTAGGTGAGATTGAGCAGCCTTTGAGTTTCCGCCCCCCTCCCCGCCCTGGCAGCTACCAGAGCCGCCTCCAGCACGTCGAGAACAGGGTCCCAAGATGGGGGTTCCCGAGTGGGCCCTATGGCCCTTTGGGGGGGAAGGGGGGGAGGTTTCCGAAAAACCAAAACGTTGAGTTGAGCAGGCGAAGGGAAAAGCTCCAGATCCACAGGGGAGTGGGGGGTGAGAGGGGAATTGTAGTTGACACTCACCTGCCTGATAACCTTCGCGATGCCTGCCGAGACGACAAAGAAATCAGATACTTTGAGGCCCCCCGTGCTGCGGAGCGTGTAGCCTCCGTCTGTTGGGGTGATCATCTGGCCTTTGAACTCCGAAACGAAATGCGACTTCTGAAACTCACCTGGAGTCATGTTGAAATCGCCTCCCGCAATGACAGGGAGATCAGAATGTGAAAGTCCAGCTCCGAGACGCGACAAGATCTCCACGTTGCGCTCAGAAAGACCTTCGACGTCGTGGAGGTAGATCGATCCGACAAGGACCTGAAAACCTCCTGGAATATCTATAACACAAGCTCCAGCACGATGAGGGGACAGTACGAAGCCCGACGACAACGTGTGAAGCCCGAGATACGATCTAGCCAAAACTGCAACACCTCCTGAAGACCCAGTGCCCTCCCCACGTGCGGCCGCCGCCCAACACGACTTCCACCCATGACGAAAGAGCCATTCGGACGCCTTGGAGATGTCTTCATCTGAGCACAAGTGATGTTCTTGGACTAACAAAACGTGTGCCGTGGTCATTGGCAGCCACTTATTCTTGAGTGACTGCCATCCTGAAACATTGCAAGTCTGCACACAGAGCCCGAAATTATCCAAATCAGGCGGAGGAGGGGGCTGGAGAGAGCCTTCTACAAGCACTCCCGCGGCCACATCCTGACTAAGGAGGGGAGACGAGCCAGCCGAGATCGGCTGAGGTGGGCTAGGAAGGAGTCCGAGGAGCAGGAGCCTCGGTAGGAGTGGCAGCCGTCGTCTTGGCACGCTTGGCCGCTGCCTCGATGAAAGTCGAGACGCGCTGCCTCGACTCACTCGAGACTTCCTCCGACTGTGCCTGCTGCCATTCATGTAAAAAGTTCTGGAAAGCTTCTGAGTCCGCAGCCTCGACTTGAGGCATTGCTTCATCAGAGTGAGTGGGTACACCCGTCTCCACCCCAGCCTCACCACCCGTCCCCCCACCACTGTCAGAAGCAGCAGGAGCAGCTCCACTGCCTGCGGCTTCCTTCTGGGCAACGGATTGGCAGCTGGTCTTGAGTTTGGCCCAGCCCTCACGAATTGCGGCCAGGTCGCCAGACTCCAGCACGCTGTCGAAATTGGACAAATGCCCCTGGAGCTCCGCCTGCGGCGGGGGCGGGAGGTCGGCCACCTTGGCCGCCAGCTCCAGGTACCTGGCCTTGAGCTGCACCTGCTGGGTTGCGGTCTCCGCCCTCTTCTCCTTGAGCTCCGCCATGCGCGACTCGGTGTCTGCGATCTGGGAGTCGAGCGAGTTGAGGGCGCGAACATTCTTGTCAAGAGCCTGCTGAGCCTCAGATGCCTGCTGCCGAAGGGGACGAGCTTCAGACTGCTGGGAACGGATGGCTGAAGCCGACGCCGCGATGGAGCTGGCCACTGCTGCACGCTCTGGGAAATCGTCCTTGAGCTGACCCATGAGCAGCTGAAGCTGGGCGAGGAGGGACGACGGGTCCGCAGGATGAGCCAAAGCGCCTCCACGACCACCAGGTCCTCCCCCGACGCCGCCGCCTCCGCCACTCCCAAACCCGCCTTTGCCACGTCCACCACCTTTGGGTCCTTGACCTTTGTGAGAACCTTTTGGGCCTGGAACTGCTGGGCCACTTTGCCACACACCCCCAGGATCGCGAGTAGCGCCAGGAGAAACGTGCGGAATGGGGGCCCAACAATTCGCACACCATTTGTACCACGGTTTGTTGCACTTCGCAGCACCACACGAGAGACATTTCGCACCGATGATCTCATGCTGCTTTGGTCCCATGGGAGACGCCGCGAACGATGCTACAGTCTGAACGAGCCACTTGACCCGCTAGCGCAGTGTGCCGTTCTGAAGTATACGCTAGCAAGCCCAAATCACCTGGGCCAGAACGGCTAGGAGGAGGAGGGGGAGGAGGAGGAGGACGAGGAGGAGGAGGAGGAGGGAGAGGAGGAGGAGGAGGAGGAGGAGGAGGAGGAGGAGGAGTGACCGCAGGCAAGAATGACCTTCGGTACGCGGACTCAAGGGGCGCAAGGTGACCAAATCCGAGCGCGCAATCAGCCGCGCATCGCGCTCAGCGATCGGGGGGACTCCGATGAGCCCGCGCCAAAGGTCACTCCGGCGAAGGGTCACTCCCGAGACCCCCGACGCCATGATTTTTTTCATAACGTTGACCCCCAAAGGTCCCGACCCATTCCCCGGGACCGGCTCTTAATCCCGAGTCGTTTTCAGCATGTGGCTCTCGCCCCAGCGCCGCGCGCATTCGTCTTAACGTTCGCAAGAAGTCATGGATGGAAGGCGGATGGTTTACACAATGCGGTTCTCGCCTTCGCGCCGCGCACGTTCGTCTTGCACGTTTGTACGAGCTTCACGGATGGAGGGCGGCTTCTTTCAAATTGCGACTCTCGCCTTAACGCCGCGCATATTCTTTTACCAGGTTGCAAAAGGTTAGTGGTTCTTATGGCTGGGGCCCAGAACTTGTGCTTTGGCACGATTTGATATCGTCAGGGCACAACAATAACGTTGTTTCGCGGTGTTGGCGCCCACAAGTGATGCTCTGACACGACTTAGGACCGTCAAGTTGTAACAAGAGCGTTCGCTCGCGGCGTCAAGTCCCAGAAGTGGTTCTTTGGCACGGTTGAAGATTTGCGAACGGTTGTCTTCCAACTGGGCTCTTCCCGCAGAGAAGATAAATCCGTGTCGGAGCATATGGAGAGGGAACTTGGAGGGAAGGA
>CAUYUJ010002117.1:80000-93166 GCA_963575745.1 Prorocentrum cordatum
TCTCACCGCCTCCCTCCCACCTCCTACCCATCCTCCTCCTCCTCCACCTCCTCCTCCTCCTCCTCCTCCTCCTCCTCCTCCTCCTCCTCCTCCTCCTCCTCCCCCCCCCTCGGCCGGCAGACCCGGGGAAGGAGGGCGGAGGAGGGGCCGGCCCCCTTAGAGGCGGCGGGGCTCCTGGAGGCCCTCGCACCTTCCGGGAAGCCGTTGGCGGCTTCGGGCAAGGCTTGCGGCCGGGTCTAGGATGAGGTCGGGCATGTCCTCCCTCGGGCGGATTTTGGACGAGATACTAAACATATCTCAGAGAGGCAACAAAATAGCCAAGAGATACTCAGACAATCGTCCCCAGACTATTTTTTGACTATTTTGAATATTCCTCCTGTGGAGGGACAGGCCCGACTTACACCTAGGACAGAGGAACATCCTGCAAGAACATGAGGCCCTCCACCGGCCAAGCTGAAGAGCATTCGAGGGCACCCTCCCCCAGGAGAATGCTTTCAGAGAGCTTCTCGTGAGGGGCAGCGATAGGGGGGGGGGCTGGCATCAGGGGGGGATGCATCGACCTGGAAGAATCGGCGATGCACTGCCGCGAGATTGGCGATAGCCCCCCGATAGCGAAACCGCGCCTTCCTGGGCGGGGTGGGGCTATCCGGGGTCGATGCGCTCGCTCCCCGTGCCTATCCTTATGATGTTCCAACCTACATTCGCCTTTTCAAGTGTCGGGCCCTGGGAGGCGATGCTCGTTCGACACTGTTTCGAACACTTTTCTGGGTGCTCGACATTATTTTTGGAATGTGGTCCTCAAGTGCGATGGGAGCAACATAAGCCTAATTATCCTCCCCTGTCCAGGCTGACGCCCTCCGCCCCCCAGACGTTGGTTTGGGCCTTTCCTTTTGGCAGTCTGGGCCTCGTTATAAGCGTATCGGCCTAGGTGCCAATGCCCCGTTCTGGGCCCTCACGACGCCCTGAGGTGCCCCCAATTCGGCCCCCTCCCATTTCTTCGGGTTCGGCTGGGGCTGCTGGACTTGGACACCGCCCCCGAAGAGAGCTCCCCCAGGCGGCCGAAAGCCTCTGGGACCTCCTGAGCAGGCCGGGCCCCCTCGCTGCCAGCCCTCCTGGGCGTGCCGCCGGGGGCCATGGTTCGACCTACTCAAAGAGGGGCCCTGGGACACACAAAGAAACATACACACATCCCAGGATTCCCCGAGCTTTTCTCATATTTTCGGGGTCTTCGTCTTCCCCCCCACTTCCCATACTTCCCCCTAGTATCCTGGGGGTCGACGACTAATTGTGACTGTATGTTTTTCCCCCCTCCTGGCTACTCCATGGCTCGACCTGCTTCTCACTGCAGTGACCTTGCAGACGTGCTGCAGCGAATTTTTGCGTGGATTTCTGCCAATGCAGAACCCCGAAACGGCGAGCGAATAACGAAGTGAAGTTCACATGTTCCCTTTTGTAAACTTCATTCCTGGCCCAAGAAATCCACACGAAATTCACTTCGAAATCTGGAGCGGAATTCTCCAGGACAGTCCGGGCCCATCCCAGTGATTTCCGAGTGAAATCCGCTCTGCGATGTTGGCACCATGGTGATTCTGCCGACCGACGTGCCGTGGAGCTCCCCGGCTCCCCCGCCGCGGTCTGCCTCTGCCTCCGGCCAGCCCCCGCCAGCTCATGCTCCCTCCCGTGCACACCGTGCCGCGGCGCCCTTTTCGGCCTCCTCCTCCTCCTCCTCCTCCTCCTCCTCCCTTCTACTCCTTCCTCCTCCTCCTCCTCTTACCTCCTCCTCTTCCTCCTCCTCCTCCTCCTCCTCTTCCTCTCCTTCTCCTTCTCCTCCTCCTCCTCCTCTCACGTCCTCCTCCTCTTCCTCTCTTCTTCCTCCTTCTCCTCCTCCTCCTCCTCGTCTTCCTCCTCCTCCTCCTTCTCCTCCCCTCCTCCTTTTCTCCTCTTCTTCTGCGTCTTCTCCCTCCTCCTCCTCCTCCCTCCTCCTCCTCCTCTTTCCTCCTCCACACCTGTTCCATCCCCGAGGAACGGCTGCGGGTAGCCTTGTCCCCCTCCCCCCCCACCTCGACAATTACTCAATATGAATACTACTCTCCCTCTTCCCCTGATGACGTCCCCCCGCGTACTGATTTTTTACACACAAGTTTCCCTGGAATTGGGTTTTCGCCTGCATTTGTTCCCAAAATGCTGCTCTCGCTGAGGCGCCGGCCTCATTTTCGGGCCCCGCTCGTTCCGAATCGTGCTCCCGCTGCAGCGCTGGCATTATTTCCGCCGCCGCCCAAGCTGCACGCCCGAGCCGGCGCCCAGGCCGGCGCTCGGGCCGGGTCCGGAGCCGGTTCCGGCCGCCGCCGGAAAATTGAGTTCCGAGGCGGCGCCGAAAAAATGCCATTCTAATACACATTTTTGTTTTGAAAATTCTGAATTTCTGCTTCCGGCGCCCGGAGGCCTCCCGGGCCGATTCCGACGGGCTGGCGCCCGAGCCGGCGCCTGGGCCGGACGCCGAGCCGGCGCCCGGGCCGGCGCCCGGGCCAGGTCCGGAGCCGGTTTCGGCCGGCGCCGGAAAATCGAGTTCCGAGGCGGCGCCGGAAAAAGGCTATTCCAATACACATTCTTCTCTTGAAAATGGTGAATTTCTGCTTCCGGCGCCCGGGAGGCCTCCCGGGCCGATTCCGACGCCCGGGCCGGCGCCCGAGCCGGCGCCCGGGCCGGACGCCCGAGCCCGCGCCCGGGCCAGCGCCCGGGCCGGGTCCGGAGCCAGTTCCGGCCGGCGCCGGAAAATCGAGTTCCGAGGCGGCGCCGAAAAAAGGCCATTCCAATAGACATTTTTCTTTTGAAAATGCTGAATTCCTGCTTCTGGCGCCCGGGAAGCCTCCCGGGCCGATTCCGGCGTGCTTCTGCTCGTTCCGAATCGTGCTCCCTCCCGCTACAGCGCTGGCCTCATTTCCGCGCTTCCGCTCGTTTCGACTCGTGCTCCCGCTGCAGCGCTGGCGTCATTTCCCGTGCCATGCCACGGCATGCAATGCAATGCAATGCTAAGTTGATACTACGCTTTGCGGTGCCCTTCTACGCCATGCCATGCCGTGCTCTACAATGCATCACAAACCCTTTCGGGATCATTGCCCTGCTCGACATCGGACTGTACGAGTAGAGCAGGGATCTGCGCCATGGTAGGGGATGGGAGGGAGGGGTAGGATGTCAGATATGACGCGAGCGCACCTAGCTTGTCCCTCCCCCCTCCTCCCCTCCCCCAGAGCCCCGACGTCATGATTTGTGTCACATCGTCGACCCCCAGAGGTCTCGACGCATTCCCTGGGACCTGTTCCTCATCCTGAGTCGTTTTTAGCGGCCCCGATGCCCGGTAAGCGCCACCCAAAACAGAAATTACTCGACGCGGAGATCCCCATATGTGCATCTCATAGTGATGGCATGCTTCTGTAGAAGACATTGTCCTTTTCAGTATCTGAGCGTCAGCGAATTCATGTGAAAGACGAAGCCGAGAGAGACGCCGACGACTACGACGACTTCAACTAGTTGCTTCCTCCTTCTTTCTTCCTCCTCCTCCTCCTCCTTGTCCTCCTCCTCCTCTTTCTCCTTCTTCCCTATGAACATCGACCAGGGCGCCGAACACTGCTCCGAAAGCGAAGGATGCGGAGCACCCACACAGGCAAACCGCCTGAGACATCCCCCCAATCTGGGCGCGAACGGGCCCGTGAGATACCCCCTGGCGGCCCCCCTTGGAAGTGCTGAAACCAGCGCCTCGCCTGAGGCATCCTCGGAAACTGCTCCGAAAGAGGAAGATGCTGCGAACCGAAACCTGCAAACCGCCTGACACATCCCCCCAATCTGGGCGCGAACGGGCCCGTGAGATACCCCCTGGCGGCCCCCCTTGGGACTGCTGAAACCAGCGCCTCGCCTGAGACATCATCACAATGTGTGTTTGAGTCTGAGCGCGGAAGTGGTGTGGCTCAGTCTGGGCGAAGAGGAGCGAGGCAGAGTATGAGTGAGTCTTAGTGTGAGTGAGTCTGAGTATGGGTCTGAGTATGAGTCTGAGAATGAGTCTGAGTGAGTGTGAGTGTGAGTGTGTGTGTGTGTGTATGAATGACCTGAGTATGATGAACCTTGATTCTGAGAAGCGACTCGAAATGCGAATGAGTCTGTATATAAGTGATCCCAGGCATGAGAAACCTAAGTATAATTAATCTCAGGCCGAGTGCATCTGAGTATGAGTGAGTCTGATGGTGAGTGAGTCTACATGTGAGTGAGTCAGAGGATGATGACCTTAAGGTGGGAGGTGTGTTCTCGTTCTCCGCACGATCAAAGCAATCACAACTACCCCATCCTTAGGGTAATTATGGGGAAATACAGAAAAACCTCCCGGGGTGTTGTTTCACGACTCGAGGGGGTCTGGGGGCCCCCGTCCCTCCCTCCCCCTCCCCCTTGCTCCCCCCCGCCGTCTCCCCCGAGGTCCTTGGTCGTTCGTCCGTGCCCTCCCCCCCCCCGTCTCCCCTCTCCCCCGAGGTCCTTGTCGTTCGTCGTTGTGCCTTCCTCCTCCCCCGTCCCCCCCCCCCTCCCCCCCCTCCCCGAGGTCCTTGTTGTTTCTCGTGCCTTCCCCCCCCCCCCCCGTCCCCACGGCGCAGGGAGGTCCTTGTCGTTCTCGTGCTTCCACCCCCCCCCCCCCGTCCCCCTCCCCCCTCACCCCCTTCCCCCCGAGGTCCTTTCCTTCCTAGTGCCTCCCCCACCCCCCCCGTCCCCCCGTCGCTCCCCCGAGGTCCTTGTCGTTTCGTCGTGCCTTCCCCCCCCCCGTCCCCCTCCCCCCTCAACCCCTCTCCCCCGAGGTCCTTGGCCGTTCCTCGTGCCTCCCGCCGTCGCCCTTCGCCGCCGCCTGCGCTCGCCCCCGGGGGGCTCTCGCCGCGAGGCCCCCGCGCGCGGGCCCTCTCGGGAGAGTTCTGCGGGGCCGCGCGGGGGGGGGGAAGACCGAAGTGGCGGCGCAAGGGAGGGCTCCCGCCGGCGAGTAAGGAGACGAGCCACGCCGAGGATCAAGTCCACGACGACTAGGTCAAATCCACGACGAGGATCACTCCACGCGGGACCAGATCCACTACGAGGACAAGCAATCCACGAAGTGAGAAGTGAGACGAAGCCACGACGGGTGAATCGAGAATCTCCTGGTGATCTGGCAGCTCTGGAGGATGTCTCTGGTTGCCGCGCGGGCCTTCTCAGAGCGTTCCGGAACGCTCTGGAACGCGTTCATACTCGTCCTAGCCCCATCCGAGAAAAGAGGGGGTCGGCGGCAACTCGTAGGAGCCTCCCGTGCTGTCCTGCTGGCTCTGCGAATCGACGCTCACCGACGCTAGTCGACGTTAGTCGGCACTCGTAGGTGCTAAATCGACGCTAACCGAAGCTAGACCTGCGCTTTGTCATCGACTGCCAGACGCCAGCGCACGCAAATGCACCCTAAAGACGGAGTTATGAAGACATACAAGGCTCCAATGACTTGCTAACGTCGTCGTCGTCGTCGTCGTCGTCGTCGTCGTCGTCGTCGTCGTGGTCGTCGTCGTCGGGCGCTGGCCGCCTGAGACATGACCAGCTCGATGTCCTTCGGCTCGATGCCGCTGTCGTCGGCCTCGCCGTCGTCCGGCTCCTCGGGGGGATCTCTCGTGCCGGGCTCTGCCTCTGGCGCTCGAGGGCCGAGGATCTCGGGCCGTGCTGGCCTCCCCCTGACACGTGTCGCCGCGCCGCTTGCCCTCGACGCGCCCGTGTGGACGACGCCGACACCACGGCAAAACCACGGCAAGCCCTGCGCCCCGCGCCAGTAGACGAAGCCGGCACCGCGTAGTGTCCCTGCGGCTGAATGGCGCTTGAGACAGTTGCGCCCGCCGCGTCGTCGCCCAATAGGGCAGATCTCTCGAGAGGGTGCATCTTTCGGGGGCCTCGACCGCGTAATGTCTCTGCGGCTGAGTGGCGCCGTAAACAGTTGCACCTGTCGCGTCATCGCCAAGCAGGGCAGATCTCTCGTGAGAGGACGTCTTTCGGGGGCCTCGACCGCGTAATGTCCCTGCGGCTGAATGTCGAATGAAATAGTTGTTCCGAACGTGCCATCGCCCAGGCAGGCAAATATCTTGTGAGGGAATTTCTTGCAGGGGCCTCGACCACGTAATGTTTCTGCGGCCGAATGGCGCGTGAAACAGTTGCGCCCGTCGCGGACCCTCGCTGCAGGCAGCTTTACTATAAGCACTCCTCCTTGAAGGGATCCATAGCAGGGAGTCCTCACTGACGAACGCTTGCTAGAGGCATCCCCGTCAAGGACCCCCATTAAACAGGGGCATTTACTAAGGATCCCGGGATACAAATCAACACCCTTACGAATGAAGCATCACGAAAACATATGCACGAATCATCTCCCACTCAAGGAATGCAAACCAAGGGGGCCTGGGGGCATCTCCACCTCCAACTCATCGTCGTCGCCGTTCTCCTTCGAGATGTGGAAAGCAGCGCTACTCCTTCTCTTCCCTTCTAGTCCTCCCCTTCCTCTAATCATTTCCTGCGCATCTTCTGCCTCGATTTCATTATCCTTCCCCTCCCACCTCATCCTTCCCCTCCTCCTTCCCCTTTCCCCCCCTCCTCCGGCTCTTGCTTCCCCTCCCTCCTCGTCTATGCTGAAATCCTTCTGTTCTTTCCGACGTGCAACTTCATAACAACATGCATGTGCAATTGCACACATACGTAAAAGCGAAACGAATACCTACATAACTAAACAAGTCGAGCACGTTTGGCAGAGCTGGCTGGACAGCGGTACTAGGAGAGATACGTCATGCAATCGTCTAGAGCGACGGTCTCTGAAACGAAGGAAGACACCAACGTCCCGAAAAGACTCCCCAGAATGGTATCGGTAAGTTATGCCGACGATCGTCTTTAATGGCGACAATCTCGATGACCCCATGCTGCAGCTCAGCAGGGGTCACGCCTTGTGCCACCTCATGATTGGCATATGATTTTGGCCTCGTCCGGAAAAAACTGCGAAACGGTGGATGGCACTTCTGTGAGCCAACTCCTACCACACTCCACGGTACGCTTGACGACGGAATCCGCTATCTTGTTGGATTTGCGTTGGTGCCATAATACTGGGTTGCCTCCTCCTCCTCCTCCTTCTCTTCCTCTTCCTCGTCCTCCTCATCCTCCTCCTCCATTTCTTTTCCTTATAAATAACTTCTCCCTGTCGCACCCCGAGGCCGGTTTTTAGGGCGGGCTGGGCATTTCGGCTAAGACTTCCCCACCATTTATGATTCTGAAGCTTAAACAGTGGCAGCAGTTTCACATATGGAGGGCGTGTCATTTTCAAAATGTTGCTCTCGCCTTAGCGCCGCGCACATTCGTTCAGTTTCACGAATTGAGAGCGGGTCGTTTTTTTAATCTGGCTCTCGCGCCGCGCACATTCGTTAAGCACATTTGTAAACGTTTCACAAATTGAGGGCGGGTCGTCATCAAAATGTGGCTCTCGCATTAGCGCCGCGTGCATTCGTTTCGAACACTTGCAAAATTTTCACGGGTTGAGGGCGGGTCGTGTTCAAAATGTGGCTCTCGCCTAAGCGAGCGCACATTCTTTTAGAACATTTGCAAGAATTTCATGGGTTGAGGGCGGCTCCTTTTCAAAATGTGGCTCTCGCCCTAGCGCCGCGCACATTCGTTTAGAACAATTGCAAGAATGTCACGGATTGAGGGCGGGCCGTTTTTTAAATATGGTTCTCGCCTCAGCGCCGCGCACATTCGTTTAGAATATGTGCAAGAGTTTCACGGAGTGAAGGCCTGTCCTTTTCAACATGTATCTCTCGTTGCATGTGCCAGAAATGGTGTTTTGGACGGATTCAGGATTATGCGGGTGAACATGTATGTAGATTCGCGGTGTTGAAGTCGCAAAAATGGCGTTCTGGCATGGTTCTAGATCGACAAGACGCAGCAGTCAGGTTGATCCGTGGCGTTGAGACCCCGAGAACAATGTTTTGGCATGCTTCAGGGTCTTCAAACGGCTGTCTTCCAACGAGGCAGTTCCCTCCATGGAAATGAACATGGAAATGAATCGTTGTAGGGGCCTATGACGAGGGAGCTTGGAGGGAAGGTTAATTCAAACATCGTTGATGACTCTTGGGTTTACACTAGTCTTCCTCCTCCTCCTCCTCCTCCTCCCCTCCTCCTCCTCCCCCTCCCCCTCCAAAAAAGCCAACAATAGTAAACCATAACCAAGCAAACAGAACCAGCAACAAACAAACCATGAAAAACAAAAAAAAAACAGAGCCAGACCAAGGCCCAACAAACGAAAACTTCTTTTCTTCCTCCCCCTCCTCCCGCTATCCCTCATTCCTCCCTCCCCCTACCCCTCCTTCTTCCTCCCTCCTCTTCTTCTTCCTCCGCCTCCTCCTCCTCACCCTCCTCCATTCTCTTTCCACCCCCTCCCAGCTCCCCGGCCCTCCCCCGTCAGACGTCGTCGTCGTCGTCGTCGTCGTCGTCGTCGTCGCTCTCGCCGCCGCACAATTGGCGTTGTCCTTACTCGTCTCCCCCGCCGCCACCGCCAAAGGCCGCGGCCGAAAAATCGCTGGAAGGGCGCCGAACGGCCGCCGAAAGCGCCGCCGACTGACCGCCGACGGGCCGCCGAAAGGCCGCCGAGGGGCCGCCGAAGTGCCGCCGAAGTGAGGCCAGGGGCGCGCTTCCTCCGCCTTGGCGCCCTTCGCGGGAGCGTCTACCGCGGCGGTGGCGTCGGGTACGCCCTGCGCGGTTGCGTCGTCTCGTCGGCGGCGGCGTCGTCGTCGGCGTTGTCGTCGTCGTCGTCGTCGTCGCTGGGTGGGGGAGGGGGAGTGGAGGAGGAAGCGGGGTAGACAGGGCAAGAGGAGGAGGTGCAGGAGGAGGAGGAGCAAGAGGAGGAGGAGCAGGAGGAGGAGGAGGAGGAGGATGAGGCACCGATCCGTTGCCAGGCCAGTAGTGCTTGGATATGCCCCCTGTTCCTCATCTTTTCCTCCTCCGACCCCTCTTCACAATGTCGCAACCCTGGCCTCGCCGTCAAAAAACACACGCTCGGACCTGCGCCATAGGCGGACTCTCAAAGTGTGGGCGCTCTCTGAGGTTGCCGCTGGGTTGGCCCTGGGCGGTGTCACTTTCCAAATCTCGCGGGTTGCACTCGTGATGAAATGATTGAGCCCGAGTTGCTGAAGACCACTGCCAACCCTGACTATGTCTGTTTGGGCGTCTCACTTCCGTCTCCCCGCCGCCCTCCCGCAGCAAGACCCCCCAGGGCACTCGGACCTGGACTGGAGTGGACCCTGGCGCCGAAGCAGGCGGTATACCTCGGCGTCGCCCTAGCGACCAGCTGCACAGACTCACGCGCGCAGACACCGAGAAAGCCCCACGGCGTGTCCCGCCGACCAGGGCCTTCGGCCAGTGCTTGCAAGGCCTTGGCGTCCAGCCCGGGCGCTCGCGGGGGCCGTCACCTGCGCGAGAGCGCGCCGCGGCACGCGCCGCGGCTCGGATGGACGGCCGGGCGTGTCGACACTCGTCGGAATGCTGAAGGCCACAAGCTCCTGGTGCTGGGCCGAAGGGAACTGTTACTTTGGATGGCCCATAACGGGCCCAGCTGAAAGGGGGTGGTGAAATATATTTGGCCACTTGTTTTGCCAATGTATTGCGCCAGAGAATTGTATTGCATTGTATTGCAAGTAATGCATTGCACGCGAAAATCCAGCAATACATCTGCGCTCCGAAATGTATTACACGCCCCACATGTATTGCAACACCACAAATCTATTGCACCAAATCTATTGCACCACCCCCTTGTCGCTGGACCCCCTGTTGGGTCAACCCGAGCTACACAGGCCTGCTGCCAACGCAAGTGCGCATGGCTCATCCGAACAAGACGCCTCAACGCAGCTCCCAAATAGGCGCACCGAACGCCATCCTGGCCTTCTGACAAATTGCGTCCACAGAGTTTTCAATATCAGGAGTTCCAATAGGTCCGTGAATGACGATCCGGGAACCGCCAACAGACGTCTGAACACCGCATCTTGCAAAGCCAGTCGTGCCATCATGAATAAATGTCCGGAGTGCCCACGGCGAATATACTGTAAGCTGCAACTCGTCGTGAGTTCCTTCTTTAATGCCATGCCAGCTTGCCCGCCAGGTGTGATTAGTACAATCCCAAGCAACTTGAGCTGTCTTGCATTCTACTCTCGTTGCCCGGCGTCCAGTTAAAGAAACCCGCTTCCAATCGTATGGCCGCTGATTCTCACCCAGGGATATTCCATTTACACCAGCACAGCAATCGGCATCTTCGACGATACAATCTGGGTGCCGTATCATATCGAATCGTCTGGCAATTGATTCCAGCAACCTTGCTCGTACTGCGCGAGACAAAGCATGCAGCGGACACTCTTGTTCTGAGTAGACTTTGTGGGTGAATGTCGCCAAGTCTGCAAAAGCCGACCGCACAATGGGATCGCCTAGGCCATACGATGTCACTTGTCCTATTGTATTTGCCTTCAGGACGATGCGTTGCACCGCAGCATCCAGATATGTTTCCCCCTTTGGGCCGGTTAACAACACTGAGTGACCAAACGCATCGGTTCGCTGCCCGGCGGATGAACAGAACTTGTCTCCTGAATGCACAAACGAATAAACAGTGGCTGGCGTCCAAAACGAGAGTCGCAACTCATCATGGCACCAAGGTTTGATATTTTGAAAGTGCGCGAGCCAACGCCCATTCCATCGAACTCGTCCAGATTTGTGCTCAACCCTGGTCGCCGCACAGTTCTGGATGACCCGCAGCCAATCGTATTTCGGTGAGGATCCACGCTCCGAGTTCCTGGCTGCGTCTCGGATCTTGCAACATGGATGGGACAGACGGTCGTGCTCCTTCGCTGCTGCTTCCAATACTCGCCCGCAGAGTGTAGGATTTAAGGTGGCAAGAAAACAACCAGTGTACACGTGGTCTGTCATAGTCATGTGTGGAAGAAGGTCCTCGTGATTGAAACGCCCCAGCCATGTTCGCAAGGCTAAGCGCGGAATCATGGCAACTCCAATCTTGAGCCAACATGGCTTGGGCCAGAGCAGCTACGGAAGGAGGGGGAGGAAGACGCAAGGACGCATCAACGATGCTGCAAAGCACCCACCCGTGCAAACGCGGAATCATGACAACTCGAACCTTGAGCCAACATGGCTTGAGCCAGAGCAGCTACGGAAGGAGGGGAAGGACCACGCAAGGACGCACCAACGATGCAGCAATACTCCCGCCCGTCCCAAGTCCCCTCGTCACACGTCCCTACGAGCCTGCCTCTTGACTACGAGAGGCGCCCCTTTTGAAGAGCGAGCACCCCATGCGCCTGCCATTATTCCCGTGGGAACCACCACCTTCTTTATACAACATGAAAAACAAAAAAAAAAAAAAAAAAAAAAAAAAAAAAAAGCTGCCTTGCATCCTGCAAGCGAGTTGAAAGGACGGCGAAACCCTTCGGTCATGACATCCAACGAGATGTCTGACAATGACCCCGTCTTGAAACGGAACCACCTCCCATCCGTGCAGCCGTTGAACATGTTTTGAACCGGGCCGTTCAATTGGGGGGCGTCAGACATTGTAGCTCCGTTTTGGTAAAGAACCACCCTCCATCCGTGTAACTGCTGCAAGTTGTTCGCAATAATATGCGCGGCACTTCTGAATAGCCCTTTCTTGACAAGAGAACACCCATTATCCTGGCAGCTGCTGCAAACTTTGAAGACGAATGTGTGCGGCACTGAGGCAAGATCTCAATTTTGAAGCCGTGCCGCCATCCGTCCTTGTAACCGCTGCAAGCATCTAAAACGAACGTGCGCGGCGCTCAGGCGAGAGCCCCTTTTCGAAACGGTGCCGCCCCCCATCCTTGTATCTGTCGGAATTTCGTGATGCCCCATGATTGTCGCTTGTGGGGAAGACTCAGGCGAAACGCCCAGCCCTCCCTACTTCCGACACGTCTGGTGGTGCGACAGGGAGGGGTTATCTATAAAGAAACGGAGTCGAGGAGGAAGCGGGGGAGATTTGCGAACGTGATCATTGAATCTCGGGGGCCTTCGGCAGTCTTCGGATGCTGTGCGATGTCTTCAGAGGCTTGGTTAGGGCTGACGTCGACGACGACCGCCCCCTCAGCTGGGGTGGGAGCCAGTCGACGTCGTCGTCGCCGTCGGTGCCGAGGTCGTCGTCTCTGTTTTCGTCGGGGGTTGGAGGTGCAGGCGGGGGAGGCGGGAGGAGGCGGAAGGAGAAGGAGGAGGAGAAGGAGGAGGCGGAGGAGGCGGCGCAGGAGGGGTAAGGGAGCAGGAGGAGGAGGAGGAGGAGGAGGAGGAGAGGAGGAGGAGGAAGAGGAGGCAGGGACTGGAGGAGGAGGATAGGAGGAGGAGGAGGAGGAGGAGGAGGAGGAGGAGGAGGGGGAGGTATAGGAGGAGAGAGGAGGAGGGGAGGGGGAGGGGGTAGGGGGGGGAGGGTGAGGAGTAGGAGGAGTGAGTGATGCGGAGCGGAATGAGGGGTAGGAGGAGGAGGAGGAGGAGGTACTGCGTCTTCCTATATTCCTGCACGTATGCTCGGATTCTCCGGTTTTGGCGGGTTATCCTCGTATGCGGATGATTTCTAGATGATGATTCTTTCGCTCATGGGGGAGAAAACCATAACTGGAAGAACACAGGAAGCATGAGCTACGCTGCAACACACACCACCGTCCCATCCTGCAAGTATCACTGCCCGATGGGCTTGTTATTCAAGCGGGGGTACTGTTTTGAACAGGAGCTGCCCTCCATCCTTGTAGCACCAGGCACGATGTAGGAGCACACGGTTCCGATAAGTGTCATTGCATGCGAGGGCCGGATGTTGCCCTCTAGTTATGCGTGTGACTGTTGCTACTGTTCACCCTCTGGGTCATGATACAAATTCGCTACACTTCCCACTTTCCCGTTCCACCCTCCTCTCCCTCCTCTCCCTCCACCCCCCCGCTCCCCCTCCCCCTTCCCGTCCCTCCGCTTCCCCTTTCCTCGACCCCCCTCCCCTTTCCCCCGCCCGTCTCCCCTCCGCTCCTGAGGCCTCCCAGCTCGGGTCCGACCAGATAGGGTCGGAGGACCCCGCCGCATCGCCGATGCATCGGCGACGTCGGCGTGGAGAAAATCGGGCTGCA
>CAUYUJ010002118.1:0-2500 GCA_963575745.1 Prorocentrum cordatum
CACTACCACTACCACTACCACTACCACTACCACTACCACTACCACTAACACTACCACTACCACTACCACTACCACTACCACTACCACTACCACTACCACTACCACTACCACTACCACTACCACTACCACTACCACTACCACTACTACTACTACTACTACTACTACTACTACTACTACTACTACTACTACTACTACTACTACCCATGCTGCCCACAAATCGTTTGGAACTCGACCAACGCGCAGGGGCGGGATAGGTAAGATTTTCGCCCTCGCATGTAAAACGCCACTGCCCCTTGCCTCCGTCCCCCTTCTGCCTCCTGCGTCCAGGCAATTCTCCTCCCAAGGTCGGCGCAACTGGCCGTAAGGCTTCGGACATATCCAGAAACATCTATCCTCGAAACCCGCCGGCAAAAACCGTCCTCCCTGGTCCCCACTAGGATCGATCCTCTTTTTCTGTTTCTTCTTCTTCTTCCTCCTCCTCCTCCTCTTCCTCCTCTTCCTCCTCTTCATCCTCATCCTCCTTTTCCTCCTCCTCCCTCCTGCCCCCTCCCTCCTCATCCTCCTCCTCCTCCTCCTTCTCCTCCTTTTGCTCTTCGTTTTCCATCCAGCAAGAGTTTCACGATGGAGCGC
This sequence comes from Prorocentrum cordatum, assembly GCA_963575745.1. NCBI lineage: Eukaryota > Dinophyceae > Prorocentrales > Prorocentraceae > Prorocentrum > Prorocentrum cordatum. The sequence goes on from CAUYUJ010002118.1 coordinate 631, forward strand.
GGGCTATTTTTTATGCGGCTATCCCCTGAACGCCGCGCAAGCTCGTCTTAAAAGTTTGCACCAGTTTCATGGATGGAGGACTGTCCGTTTTCAACATGCGGCTCTCGCCGTAGCGCCGCGCGCACTCGTTTTAAACACCTGCAAGAGCTTCACGAATAAAGTCCGGATCCTTTTCAACATGTGGTTCTCGCCGTAGCGCCGCGCACGTTCGTCTTAAGAGTTTACAGCAGTGTCATGAATTATCATGGTTGACGTCCCAGAAATTATGTGTTGGCACGATGTAGGACTGCCAGGGCGCACCAGTCACGTTGATTCGCGGTGAAATCCAGGAATGGTGTTCTGGCCCGATGCAGGATCATCATGACGCAACAGTAACGTGAATTCGCGGCGTTGGGGACCCCAGACAAGAGCACTGGCACGGCTCAATATTATTAGACGGTTGCCTTCCAACGGGGCACATCCCTCAGTAAAACAAACTTCTTGAAGGGACCTGTGAACAGGGAACTTGGAGTGAGGATTGTATTGCAACATCGTTGGTGAGTTTGGGGTTGACACTGGTCTTCCTCCTCCTCCTCCTCCTCCTCTTCCTCTTGCTCCTCCTCCTCCTCCTCCTCTCCCTCCTACCCCCTCCTCCTTCTCTCTTGTCCTCCTCCTCCCTCCTCCTCTTCCTCCTCTTCCTCCTCCTCCTCCTCCTCCTCCTCCCCATCCGCTTCCTCCTCCTCCTCCTGCTCCTCATCCTCCTCCTCCTCCTGCTCATCCTCCTCCTCCTCCTCCTCGTCTCCCTCCTACTCCCTCTTCTCCCTCCTCCTTCCTCCTCCTCCTCCTCCTCCTCTTCCCTCCTCTTCACCACTTCCACCTCTTCCTCCTCTTCCTCTTCCCCCTGTTCCTTCTCCCTCCTCCTCTGTCCCTCCTCCTCCTCCTCCTCCTCCTCCTCCTCCTCCTCCTCATCGTCCCCTCTCCTCCCCTCCCCTCCCCGTCCTCTCCCCTCCTCCCTCCCCCCCTTCCCTCCCTCCTCCTCCTCCTCCTCCTCCTCCTCCTCCTCCTCCTCCTCCTCCTCCCTCCGCCTCCTCCTCCTCCTCTGCCTTCCCTCCATCTCTTTCAGTGTAAGTAAATGGCACTCCGCAAATGCGGACACGTGTGAGGGGGCGAGCGCGGGGTGGGTCGCGAATGTGTCGGGTCGCGTGTGGGTCGCGAGGTGGGTCGCGGGGTGGGTCGCGGGTGGGTCGCGGGCGAGGACGACAACAACAACAATAATTTGAAGACTGTCCACTCTTATCTGCTCGCGTGCCATTCAACATGTGTATCCCAAACCCTCGAGACCCACCCTCTTTGCCTTCGATCGGGGGGCATGTCTTCCTTATCTGCCGCTTATAGCTGGCGCAGCCCCTTAAACAGGAGAAGGAAGGGAGGAGGGGAGGGACAATGGGGGAGGGAGAAGGGATTGTGCACGAGAAAGATCAGCAGGAAGGGAATTAGGGGCAGGAGATGGCAGGAGCACAAGCGGCAGATCCAGACGGGCGGGTCGTGCGGGTGGACCCCAACGGACAGGTCGGGCGGGCGGGCCCAGACGGCGGGGTCGGGCGGGAAATCCAATGCGAGAGCGTGATTCCTGAGCCTGTGGGGTACGACGCCACAATAAACTGTGAGGAAGTACCACGCGAGAGCGCGACTCCTACAAATTTTCTGGGGACGTCCAGCGCGAGGACGCGAATTTGAGTAAATTGTGAGGAAGTGGCAGGCGGAAGCCGCTGTTGTTGCAGACCAGCGGCCAACAACACAATTTGAGGACCAAGCCTTTCGCAGATAAAAAACGGTGCGAGCCCCAGGAGGAGCACTTTAAAAAGCGCAGAAAGTGTACCGGAGGGGGGAT
>CAUYUJ010002118.1:7500-34106 GCA_963575745.1 Prorocentrum cordatum
TCCAGGATGGCATGGTCGCGCACGGGCCCAGCGCGAACGGGCCACTCAACCCGGGGCTCAACAAGACCCGCCCTGTCCCGACCCCTGCCCAGCCCCCCCGCCACATGGAAGAGGAGGGGCGGGGAAGCAGCAGGCCCCTCAGGAGAAGGGCGCCACTCCGGGTCCGACTCGAGCTGGATGTGCTCCAGCCAGTCGATACGGGCGTCATCGGCAAATCTGCTGTCTCCTATGCGCGCTCCCATGCGCAGCCGAATTTCTACGCAGGGGCCTAGACAGTTCAAAACAACCTTCAACCACCCGCCTGTCAGCATCAGGGATCCTTCCAAGCTGGGCACCCTTTTTGGCACACTCGTCGGCGGCTTTGTTCCCAACAAACTCCATGCGGCTGAGCTCACCACTCTCGACGTCTCTGAGCGCGCTGTGGTCTGCAACCTTGTGTCAGATAAAACGTTCGAGCTTGTCATGGACGTGTTGCCACATGTGGGGCCGATCGTGATCGTGATCGGGATTGACAGCTTGCTTGAGAACAGCGCCACGTCGAAGAACCTCAGAACAATCCCCACGCAGGTTGGCCCCCAGGGCGACCAGAGCGCGGCGCATCAGACAAACAACGGCAAACTCATCACGGTCGCAGGCAACCTGGGCCAGGGCAACATCGCAGGGCACTCGCCCCCACATCGCGCCAGCAACCTTCCCCCGCCCGTCCGTCACAATAACCGCCTATCCCGTCGAACGAAGGTTCAAAACAAGAGCCGTCCAGGAAACTATGGGAACCCCCATTCGAGGGCCATGCCTTCCGCGGGCCAGCTGAGGAGGGGGGGGAGGAGGAGGAGGAGGAGGAGGAGGAGGAGGAGGAGGAGGAGGAGGAGAAGGAGGAGGAGGAGGAGGAGGAGGACGAGGAGGAGGAGGAGGAGGAGGAGGAGGAGGAGGAGGAGGAGGAGACGTCAGCGGGCAAGCACGGTCAGACGTCGAAACCAGCAAGTGAGGTCAGGGAGCGCACGCCTGGCAAGCGGCTCCCGGGCCCTGGGCGAGAGGAGGCGACGCCTATCCGCGGACTTGCCGAGGTCGTCGCAGAGAGTATCACGGCGCCAAGGCGAATGGACCTCGCAATCGAACTCACGGTGAAACATCGTGCCTGGGGCCACTTGACAGAGCGGGGTTGAGAAAGGGCTAAAGAGAGAAGGAGGCGGAGGAAGAAGCGCTCGTCATTCAAAATGGGCGCGTCCCGCAATGGAAAGGAACACGTGCAGGGACGCAAGGAGCGGGTAGCCGGGGCGGGAGGGAATACTGGTGCAGCGTCAGTGCGCTCTGGGCTTCCTCTCCCCTCTTCTTCCGCCTCCTCTTCCTCTTTCTCCTCCTACTCCTTCTCGACATCATCATCATCATCCTCCTCCTCCTCCTCCTCCTCCTCCTCCTCCTCCTCATCATCATCATCATCATCATCATCATCATCATCATCCTCATCCTCATCCTCATCATCATCATCATCATCACATCATCATCATCATCATCATCATCATCATCATCATCATCATCATCATCACCATGATCATCATTAGCAACAGCAGCAGCATCAGCATCATCATCATAATCCTCATCCTCATCCTCATCATCATCAGTATCATCATCATCGCCATAATCATCCTCATCCTCATCCTCATCCTCATCCTCCTCATCCTAATCCTCCTTATCCTCATTATCATCATCACCACCATCATCATCGTCATCAGAATCCTTCTCATCATCATCATCATCATCATCATCATCATCATCATCATCATCATCGTCGTCGTCAGTATCAACATCATCGTCATCCTCATCATCCTCATAATCCACCTCACCTACATCCTCATCATCCTCATCATCATCATCATCATCGTAATCATCACCATCATCTTCATCATCCTCATCAGCATCAGCATCAGCAACATCACATCATCCTCATCATCATTATCATCATCACCAGCATCATCGTCATCATCACCATCATCATCATCATCATCGCCATTGTCATCATCAGCAGCATCACCACCACCATCATCAACACCATCACCATCATCAACACCATCATCATCATCATCATCATCATCATCATCATCACCCTCATCACCATGTTCATCCTCATCCTCAACACCTCATCCTTGGCCTCCTCCTCGTCCTCATCCTCATCATCATCATCCGCATCTTCATCATCCTCATCATCTTCAGCATGAGCATTATCATCATCATCATCACCATCATCATAATCCTTATCAACATCATCATCATCACCATCATCATCATCATCATCGTCAGTATCATCATCATCATCAGCATCATCATCCTCATCATTATCATCATCATCATCATCAGCATCATCATCATCATGATCATCATCGTCATCGTCATCATCATCATCATCATCATCATCAGCATCATCATCATCATCATCTGCATCATCTTCATCCCCATCCCCTCATCATCATCCTCATCATCCCCAACATAATCATCCTCATCATCCTCATCCTGATGCTCTTCCGTATCCTCATCATCCTCATCACCATCATCTCAACATCCTCATCCTCATCCTCATCCTCCTCATCCTCCTTCTACTTCCCTCTCCCGTTTGCTCCTGCTCCACTCACGAGTTTTTCTGCCATGCTTGGCTGGTTAGAAGTCTTCATCACCCAACGCCTCGTAACGACTCTCTGGCAAGTTGGGTTTCGGCAGTGGGTCGGAAGCGCAGCGCGAAGTCGTGTGATAATCTGTGTCGGAGATCAAGGTGCAATACAGTACAATGACACTGGGGATGCGATGATACAACAGTAACCCCGCGACCCGCTGCCCGAAGGGAGCGCGGCGAATGCAGCGCAGGGTTCGCAAGCCTCTCGAGCTGTCTTTTGCGATCCCTGGTCCTGGCCGCAGGCGATGGCACCCCGGACCCCAAACATTTGACACGGCTCTGGATGCAAAGCTGGCCACAGGGAAGGGGTCGAAAGTTCGGAGCACCGGAAGGAGGAGGGGGAGAAGGACGCAAGACTGAGCCAACGAAGGACGCAGCGGCGTCAACCGAAGCCCACTGCGTCATGATCAACCTTGCCGCCGGCCTCGAAGGCGCTGCCCTGGGGAGAGACGAGCGGAGAGGCGCCCCACAACAGCACCAGAGGGCGCAGAGCCAGCCTGCGTCGCCCTGAGGATGCTCGGGACGCTCCATGAGCTCGTCGACTGCACGCTCCGCTGAGCAAATTGAGCCGCATGGCTGCGCGGACTGCTCCCTGTCTCCCCCCCCTTCCCCCTCTCTCCTCCTCCTCGCCCCCTGCCCTCTTCCCCGCACCCGTTGCCCCCGCCGTTCCCGAGGCGCCCCCTCACGAGCCCTCCGCGGAGCGAAAAAGCACCAAAAAAAAGCGCCGAGGGTGCAGGCTTCTTCCGGAGGTCCGAGCGGATGGTCTGGAGGCGGCGCTGGGCGCCCCGCGCCCCTGACGCGGGAATCCAGCGCCGACCCGAGGCCATCCGCGCGGACTGCTGAACTTCTGCGCGGCTCCCCCCCCCGCGAGTTGGCTTCGTACGGCAGGTTCGTGTCGTGCCGATTTCGGTGTTGGTTTATGGTGGCTTCTGACACTGCGAGGGTCGTTCAAACTCGAACGATCGGCCTTTTTTCCGAAACGTCAGACTGTTCAACATCGACCGATTCTGGGTCGCTGGTGGCGTTCCACGTTGAACGCCTACGGCGGGGTCGTCGCCGGTCGACACGACGCGAACCTACCGTAGTGTACCCACCTCTCCCCCCACTCTGCATCGGATCCCTATCCCCAGAACCCCCGCGTCGTGTTTTTTGCGCAACGTCGACCCCCTGAGGTCTGGACCCCTTCCCTGGGACCAACTTTTCGTCCCGAGTCGTTTTTTGACGGTCTCGGGGCCCGGGAAGGGCCCCCAGAGGCCCAAAATAGCGAAAAACCTCCCGTCGTGATTGAAACATAACCTTTCGGAGGTCCGCGCGGATTACTTGGATCTGCGCTGAACCCCCCTCCCTGGCGCGCGGAGCGCGCCAGGCGAGTCAGGCGCGCCAGGGGCGGCGCAGGAGGCGCCGCCAGGGGGCCCAAGCGCGGATCCAAGAAATCCGCACGACGCTCCGAAAGTTTATGTTTATGCCGGTTTTCTTCTTCGACTATCCCCTGTCGGCACCGAAGGGGCCGACCTCACCTCCAACCCCTCGCCCAGACCTGCCCAGACCCGAGCTGTTGTGCCACACGTGCGTCCAATAGGGCGCCGATGGCCCCTGCCTTCGATAGAGAGGCTCCCCTCCCCCTCTTCCTCCTCCTCCTCCTCGTCCTCCTCCTCCTCCTCGTCCTCCTCCTCCTCCTCCTCCTCCTCTCCTCGTCCTCCTCGTCCTCCTCCTCCTCCTCCTCCTCCTCGTCCTCCTCGTCCTCCTCCTCGTCTCCTCCTCGTCTCTCCTCGTCTCTCCTCGTCTCTCCTCCTCTCCCGCCCAAACCCGAACTGTCGCGGACCTGCGCGCTCCGCCCCCCGGCCGCCAGGCCCTCTCGTCGTCGTCGCTCTCGCCCCCTGCTATCGTCCTGGTCGTCCTCGTCCTTGTCCATGGAGGGAGGAGGAGCAAGAGGAGGAGGAGGCGGAGGAGGAGGAGGAGCAAGAGGAGGAGGAGGAGGAGGAGGAGGAGGCGGAGGAGGAGGAGGAGGAGGAGGAGGAGCAACAGAAGGAGGAGGAGGAGGAGGAGGTGGAGGAGCTCTCTTCCCCTCCCCCTCCCCGTACCCTACTGCTCCTTGTTTTGTTGTTCGATGTTTTTGGTCTGCCTGCCGGTCTGTCTGTCGGTCTGTCCGTCTGCTGCTTGCCTGCCTGTCTGTCTGTGTCTGTATTTTTTGTTCTCTCTCTCTCTCTTTGTTTTTTTTTTTTTCTCTCTCTCTCTCTCTCTCTCTCTCTCTCTCTTCTTTCATGCATACGCGCGCATCTCTCTCTCTCTCTCTCGCTCTCCCTTGCGTCCCACCACGACGCCCGCGGCATCGACGACGACGACGACGACGACGCCTGCGAACGACGACGACGACGACGACGACGACGACGACGACGACGACGACGACGACGACGACGACGGCGGCGGCGGCGGCGACCACAACGACGGCGGCGGCGGCGGCGAACGACGATCGACGATCGACGAGCGAGCGAGCGACGACGACCGACGACCACGCCGCCGCTGCTCGCCATCCCTGCTCGCCGTCGTTACGCTCGCCGCTGCTCGCCATCCCTGCTCGCCGTCGCTACGCCACGAATATGTGCATATTATATACACACAGACACTTTCCGACGAACTGTGCATGTACCTTCAGAGAGGGGACGGCGTACAAAGTCGTCGCTGGCTCCCAGTGGTGACTTCCACCGCCACCCTCCCCAGAGGCCCAGGAACCGTCCAGTGGAGGGCGCCGGCCTACTTTCTGCAGCGGAATCGCCGCTCGCCGCCGTCGCCGCGGCGGCGGCCGCACCGCGCGGCGCACACCGCACGCCGCGCGCCCGCTCGGCCGACCGCGGCGGCCGCGGGCCGGGAGCGAGGCCACCGCCGCAGCCGCCTGCCGCGGGCGCTCCCGCGGGCGCGCCGTCCGCGCCGCCACACGGCGCCGCCGCTCGGCGCCGCCGCTCAGCGTCGTCCCCGTCGTCGTTTCGACGAGCGGGTTCCACTACTCGCAAAGCAACTACTCGCAAATGGCCTGGATCCCCCGCGGGGGATCTACGAGGAATTACATCAAAGCAGATCTCTACTTTTCGGACGTTTGCGAGCAGGCACTTTGCGAGTAGTGGAACGCGCTGGGTGAGTCGTTGCGGACGTTCGAGATCGTTCTTTCATTTTCTCTTCGCCGATCGTCGTTGAGGGCCGAACGACTTCCGCCGTCCCTCGGCTCGCGCTGGAGCGGCCGCGCCTTGCCCCAAATCTCCTTGGAGACCTCTAGATCTACCTGGAGTTGCCCAGATGTGCATGGATCTGCCTCGATTTCTCTGCATTAGCCTGGATTTATCTGACTCGATCCCATCAAGTCGATTGGCGAAGAATCGCCAAGCCCTTAGGGAGATAGCCTGGGGCACCCGTTGGGCGGGAGGGGGAGAGAGGTGCTGGCCGATAGAGCCTCACCTTGTCGCTGTGGACCGCCCCATGTGTGCCCGCGCGCACCAGCACCACGTACCCCTCGGAGCTGCGCAGCCGACAACGTCAGGTAAATTATCCGGGGGGGGGGGGCAGACTGCCCCCGACCACTCAGGTGATCGCAGGACCCTGAAAAAAAGCAGACGCTCCTCGGGCGTTTCAGGGGTATGTCTTCGTCAACCCAGGGTGGGGGGGGGCGGGGAGCGCCGCAGCTCGAAAAGCTGGCCAGCATGGACCGTGGGAGGGCTCCCGGGGACCAATTCTGACCTCGCCACCGCTCCTCCTCCTCCTCTTCCTCTTCTTATTTTTCTTATTATTATTCTTCTTCTTCTTATTATTATTATCATTATTATTATTATTAATATTATTCTTCTTATTGTTATTATTAGTATTCATGTTCTTTTTATTCGTCTTATTATTAGTATTTTAATGTTATTATCATTCTTCTTATTCTTATTATTAGTATTAGTCTTATTCTTATTATTCTTATTATTATTCTTCGTATCATTATTATTATTATTCGTCCTCCTCCTCCTGCTCCTGCTCCTCCTCCTCCTCCCTCCTCCCTCCTCCCTCCTCCCTCCTCCCTCCTCCCTCTTCCCTCCTCCCTCCTCCTCCTCCCTCCTCCCTCCTCCTCCTCCTCCTCCCTCCTCCTCCTCCTCCTCCTCCTCCTCCTCCTCTTCCCCTCCTCGTCCTCGTCCTCGTCCTCGTCCTCGTCCTCCTCCTCCTCCTCCTCCTCCTCCTCCTCCTCCTCCTCCTCTCACTCACGGGCCCGCCACCTTCGTGCTGGTAGAGAGCGGAAGAGCCACCCGCATGATGATGATCCCATACGCCAGGCACATGCGGTAAAACTCTTACCATACCAAAATGTTGGGGCGTGCAGCCCTTCTCCCAGGAGGGTCCAAAATCCGAGACGCTCCTCGGTGGTCCTCGCCCCCCGACAACGGGGCGCACGCCCGAGCGATGCCCGGCGACCGGGGCGCCCAACCCCCCGAGGGGCCCCGCCCAACGCTCTCGAGAACGACAACGCCCCCGCCCAGGGAACCCTCCGGGCATCGCCCCGCTCCGCTGCTTCCCTCGCCCAGCCAAGGGGGAAAAGGAGGAGGAGGAGGAGGAGGAGAACGAGGAGGAGGAGGAGGAGGAGTGACGAGGAGGAGGAGGAGGAGAAGGAGGAGGGGGGGAGGAGGAGGAGAAGGAGGAGGAGGAGGAGGAGGAGGAGGAGTAGGAGGACGAGGAGGAGGAGGAGGAGAAGGAGGGGGGGAGGAGGAGGAGAAGGAGGAGGAGGAGGACGAGGAGGAGGAGGAGGAAGAGGAGGAGGAGGAGGAGGAGGAGGACAAGTGTAAACCCAAGAGTCATCAACGATGTTTGAATGAACCCTCCAAGCTCCCTCTTCAGAGGCCCCTACAACGGTTCATTTCCATTGAGGGAACTGCCTCGTTGGAAGACAACCGTTTGAAGACCTTGAAGCATGCCAGAACATTGTTCTCAGGATTTCCACGCCACGGATCAACCTGACTGCTGCGTCCTGACGTCATCTTTGGGACTTCAACACCGCGAATCAACTTAACTGTTGCACCCGCATAATCCTGAATCCTTCCATTTCTGGTACGTTGATCATGGGAATCCGTGAACATCTTGCAAATTTTTAAAACGAATGTGCGCGGCGCTAAGGCGAGAACCACATTTTGAAAAACGACCCGCCCTCAATCCGTGAAACGCTTGCAATTGTTTAAAACGACTGCGCGCGGCGCTAAGGCGAGAGCCACAATTTGAAAACGACCCGCCCTCAATCCGTGAAGCTCTGCAGTGGTTTAAAACGAATGTGCGCGGCGCTACGGACGGCGAGAGCCACATATTGAAAACGACCCACCCTCAATCCGTGAAGTCTTACACATATTTTAAAAGAATGTGCGCGGCGCTAAGGCGAGAGCCACATCTTGAAAACCACCCGCCCTCCATCTGTGAAACTGTTGCCATCTTTTAAGCTTCAGAATCGTAAATGGTGAGGAAGTCTCAGGCGAAACGCCCGGCCCACCCTTAAAACTGGCCTCGGGTTGCGACATGGAGAAGTTACTTTTAAGGCAAAGACATGGTGGAGGAGGAGGAGGAGGAGGAGGAGGAGGAGGAGAAGAAGAAGGGGGAGAAGGAGAAGGAGGAATACAGAGCGGAGAGGGAGGAGGAAGAGGAAGAGGAGGAGGAGGTGGAGGAGGAGGAGGAGGAGGAGGAGGAGGAGAACGGTGACCACTATGGCCAAGACCGATTGCGGAAGCGTCGGTGCCGATCCTGGTCACCGCTACTTCATGGATGCAGTCAGCCCGTACAGTAAGGGCGCACAGTGAGGATGCAAGGGCCTTGGAAGGCCATGTCGACATTTGGCGAGCGGGGCGCGGCCAGCGAAAGCAGCCAAGGATAGGCCGAAGGGGAAGGAGGCAAGGGTAACATTGGAAAGTCGCTCATCCTTACTATGCGGGTTAGGCCTCGCGAATCGGCGACGCTCAGCACGAAGCATGGCCAAGATCGCAGGATTTCGCGGGGTAAGCGGGCTGCGGGCTCAGGCCTCTCCCCTCAGCCCGCACCGCGACGAAGGGGGAGGAGCAACGACTCGTCGCGGGCGGTGGTGGCTGGCCCCCTTCATCCTCCTCCTGCTCCTCCTCCTTCTCCTGCTCCTCCTCCTCCTCCTCACCCTCCTCCTCCTCCTCCTCCTCCTCCTCCTCCTCCTCCTCCTCCTCCTCCTCCTCCTCCTCTCGCTCACGGGCCCGCCACCTTTGTGCTGGTAGAGAGCGGAAGAGCCACCCGCATGATGATGATGATGATGATGATGATGATGATGATGATGATGATGATGATGATGATGATGATGATGATGATGATGATGATGATGATGATGACGACCCCATACACTGGGCACATACGGTAAAGCTCTGACCACACAACATGTCCGCGCGTAGTCTTCGTCGATCTCTGAGGGCCCTGAGGTGCCCCAGAGCTTCTGTGGGCCCACAGAGCCATCGGCGGGCACGAAACTTCCGCGGGGCACGTGGTGACACGACGGTTTCTCATAGACGCGCCTGCTGTGCAGCTGAGGCCCGCGGGAAAACGCGCCGAAGGAAGGAATCGGGCAGGACCGGGATGCCCTGTAAACCCGAAGGGCTGCTTGGTAAACACCTCGCCCTCCCCTGCCTCCGGGGCCAGATTCGAGGTTCGAGGCACTTGAGGGGCGCATTTCCGTAGATTCCCCCAGGACCGTTTGCTCCCACCTCCAAGCTGCTGCTTGCACTTTGGATCTCACTTTGGCTTTCAAGTGTCCCTCTCCTCGTCATCCATCGCCCACTGGCTCTTTGCAGATGAGGCCTCAGAGGGGTCCGCACTCCAATTGCCAGCCAACCTGTAGCTTTCGGGGCCACCAGAGGAAGGAGGATGAGGAGAAAGGATGACGATGACTAGGACACAGAGGAAGAGAAGGGTGGCGGACAGGAGTTTTCAAGTCTTGACGCGCACCAGCTCGGCCATGGCGATGGCCTGGCCAAACTCGCTGTCGTCAGCCTTCCGCACCTCGGATACCCCGTGGTCCCGCAACAGGGCATGGCAAGTGTCGAGCATCAGCTGCCCAGACGGGCCATCGGTCAGCTTGCCCCCAGCCTCCACGTACTCGACGGGGCGAGGCAGGTAGTCGTTGAGCTCGAGCACGAAGTTGGCGAGCCAAGTGCCGAGGGAGGTAAAGATGCCGCGCACGTTCTCGTCCAAGGGGCCCTTCTGCATCGCGACCAGTGCCGCCCGCTGCTCCGCCTTGCCCTCGACGAGAGCACCCCCGCGCGCGGCCTGGACCAGAAACCATTCGACACCACCCCACCTGCGACCCAGTGATGTCGAAAGTTTAGGCAATTGCCCCGTGCAGTCTCGGTGTGTTATCACGAAGACCGAGGCATCTTCGAAACGAGTGCGCGGCAAGGTCGCGACCATTCAACATGGCAGGTCGTACGGCAGGTTCGTATCGTGACGACCTGGGCATTGGTTTCTGACACCGCGTGGATCGTTCAACCTTCGACAATCGCGATTTTTTCGATAACGCAGGTCGTTCGATACTGGCCGATTCTGGGCCGCTGACGGCGTTCAACCTTGAACGCCCGCGCTGGGGTCGCCGCCGCGTCGACACGGCACGAACCTTTCGTAGGCGGGGTGGTGTCGTTTGTTTCTTTGTCGACGGCCAGTAGGTTGAAGAACGAGCGCTGCGTCCCGGCCATGCCCTGCGCCACGCCCTCCACTGCCAGGCCGTCGTGCCGCGGCACCACGCCGCCTTCCGACCTGCGGAGCCCCAGCACCAACTTCCCGAGCTCCAGCACGCCCTCGCAGCACTGGCTCCTCCATACGATGCCCCCGGCCAGCCCGGTGCCGCAGGAGAGGAAGAGCCCGGCACGGTCGCTGCTTCCCAGCCCCTTGTGATTAGCATCAAAAGGACCCCTAACCCTTTGGGAGGGGACCTAGTTAGGAGGTCCAGAACAATTAGGGATAGAGAATCTTTTCTGCAGACGTATCGAACCAAACCGCACAGTTTTTTATTCCTGATGCAGAGACGGGGACCTCAGTGAGGCCACGTCTTCACTGTGTTATGAAGGTTAGGCGCTCTGTTGCACTCAAAACCTATTATAAGTACGCGTGGTAAAGACGCAAGACCCTTGGAGGCCGACGATGGGATATGTTGGGCAGCGGCCGGCCAAAACCCCTGGGACGCAAGGGTGCCGTGGCCCGTCCCGTTCTTGCCGATTTGGCGCCGCAGCACGCAGAGACAAGGACCCAATGGTACCCTAGGAAAGGCGCGTCCGTATCATGGGTTTTGATCGTTTTCTCGATGACCTTGGCTCCGTACAGGGCGGAGGCGTCGCCGTCGTTGACCAGCACGGCGGGGCAGCCTGGGTCCACGGGGAACCTTTGCCGCACCTGCGAGGAGCACCACATCAGCGGCACGCGAGCACAAACTTTCGGGGCTCCGCGCGGAGCTGTGGGCTCGGCGCTGGACACACCCCTGGCGGCGCCTCCAGCGCCAGGGGGGAAGCTCAGCGCCGATCCAAGAAACCCGCGCGGGGCTACGAAGGTCTGCGCGGAAGCGAGAAACACACATAGACGGCTGGATTCACTTGTGGAACATGTGGAGGACACTGGCTGGATACACACGTGGAGGCTCCGTGTGCTTGGCCACACGAGGGCCGATCGCTTGAAAGACATATAGCCGCATGTGTACCCAGCTCTTTACTTAGCACTTCCAGATGCTGCTCGCGCCTGAGGATCCTCTGCGCCGCTGACAAACAATCCAGCTCTCGCCCAGACTGGCCGCGTTATATGTATCCACCTTCCAACCAACATGGGACCAAAAATGTGCTGGGACGAAACAGCGCTTGGCCTCAAACATTTGGCGAACTTGTTCTGATTCGGCGTTTCGACGTTGGGCGGAAGGGGAAGGGGGAGGGGGTTCTGGCTCTGGACCTCTGCTTAATGCGACTGTTTGGAGCCGTGCTCCGATTCTGTGGTCATTTTGACCAAACCAATTTTGCCGATGGCACAAGACCGCGCGGCGGATGTTGCTGCACAGCCTGAAGACGCGAACGCCGCGCTGAGGAAAAGTGCGAGATCACAGGGCCGTCTCCAGAACCAGGAGGAAGCCACCGTGGCCAACAACCTCTCCCCCCAGCGTTAGTCAGAACCCGACTCCGAGCCAAACTCCTGGGGTAGGGGCGCAACGTCCTCTTCCGCGCGGGAGGAGGCTGCCACGCTCCTCGAAACAGAACCCGAGGACGAGGCTGGAAGGGGCGTGGGCGGCACCTGCCCCGCTGGAGAAACCACACCCGCGTGCAAAGCACGGCCCGCCTCCTCCTCAACTCCGAACCCGTGACCAAAAGCCTGGCCCATGAACGCAGGAGTCCGCACGACCACGGGCGTCGCGTTCCTCTCCCCGCCCGCCGCCCCAGCGCTCCCCGCCCCCAGGTCTTTCTCGGCAATCCGAGCTCCAATGGCGGCCAAGCATTCCAGAAAGGTGGCCATTGATGAAAGGAAATGCTGCTGCGAAGCGGTGGCATGTGCACGTGTTTCGGGCTCTGACACAGGCGCCTCGCGCGCCGCACACGCCACACCAGCATCACGCTGCAGGTGCAAACCACGCCTGGGACTGGCCAATGCATGCGCACCACTGCTACGGGCCTCAGGATGGCATGACTCTGCCAGCTTCCGTATGTTATGCTGTGCATAACTGCCACAGGCCATGCAGACAATGATATTATTTTTGATTTTATATTTTTAATTATTAAAAAGACCACTCCGAATATCCGACCTGGGTACTCGCAAGCTTGTGGCCCCCGTCAGGTGCTTTGGCTAGCATGGAGCACAACCTTGTGGGGAACCCCTGGCAGCCGACCTCGGGTTTGTCCTGGACGGGCCCCCCAAAAAACTTAAACGGCCTGAGCATCGATGGCCCCGCAGCCCTGGAGCCCAGGCGTGCTGGCCCGTTGGCTCGGCTATCACCTTACGCGGGCGCTCGCGCTTCGGGGGGCGCTGGCGCTGCGCCCTCGGAGAACGTGGCAAAACCACGGCGACCAAACGCGCCGCCGTTTCAAGACTCTCGATCGAGCTCTTGACCTGGGCCCAGTCGGCCTCCGAAGGTTGCGGGTGCAGCGCGAGAGCCCCTCTGGCCTCGCGGTCCGCCCGCCAGTTAGCCTGGCCAATCCGTCTACCAGGAGGGCGAAGCAGCTCAATATCCTCCAGCTTCCGATGGGCAGGCGTGCGAGCAGCTGGGGCATAATCATTGTTGCGCATATGCGGCAAAGCACCCCTGCGCATGCCCCCATATCTTTGCTTGGCTGATCGATGCTCGCTTGGGTTATTGTCATGCAGTTCGGCGACATTCATGCAATCGCCGCACAGGGCTGGTTCCTGATATTGCGGCACAAACAATAGGGAGCATGACCATCTGAACTTGGTATGCTGCCTGGCTTGCCCGGGGAAGGCTAGGCCACGCAACTCCACGCGCGACATATTTCTGCTCGTCATTCGCATCGTCGAAAATCCACGAGTATGCAGCTCGAGCAAGCTCCCGAATCGCATGTGGCACGCACGAGCCATCCCCTGCCTGTGCGAGTCCAGCGGGATCGAACTCACTCCAAGGTACAACAGTGTTATTCAGATCGCACAGGGTAGGCTCATGCTCATCCGAAAAAGACGGCGGCTCGGCCGCGGGATTTGGGCACTTGAGCGCCTGGCAGACAAGCGGGCCCCCTTCCCTGGCACTCGTATTTATATATATATATGTACAAAAAAATATTTTTTTGTTTTTTAATATATATATATATATATATATAAAAAAAAATGGCCCGTCAACCCGAGCGAGTCGCTGGCGGCCTTGACGTCCGCATGCGGGCACTCCACCAGCCCGTGACCTATCGAATCGGGAGCCTGGCAGAGAGGGCGCAGTCCTTGCGTTGCGTAGCCCGATCGCTGGGCCCTATCTTCCGTCCAGAGGCCCACGGTAGAACACGTCCGAACCAGGTGCTTGTCCTGAGCGTTGAGCCCAGCGCCTTCCACCCCTCTTTTCGTGATCCCACGGATCGGCTCAACGCGCGCCCTGGCCCTAGGGTCCCAGCCCAACTGTGTAGCCAGAGCGCGTTCGCGGCGTCGCCGTGCCCAAGCTCAGCCAAGACCCCACCGTGAATAGGGCTGGCGCGCAGCAACGATATCTCCACGCCGCAATCATCGCGAGAGTCCAACGGGGAGCAGCACCCCCACCCGATCCGCTCAAGGGAGAGGTGCATCCTGCTGGGCGGCCCTTTGCTTTAGGCCCACGGATGACCTGCTCTCGGCGCGTAGCGCCACGTGCTGCAGAGCTCCCGGATCGAAACGAGAGCCTGCTGCAAGCGAGCGGCGGCGCTCCGCGCCGCACGCGCCCGCGCCAAAGCCGGCGCAACCATGGCCCTCCACATCGGGTATTCTAGCAGCGCCGTCTCGGCCCTCAGCGCGACCCCAGCGCGGCACGGAGCCTGGAACGACAACGCCGCACTTCTCGCGCGCTTAAGGTCAGCATCCGCCAGCCCGACAACCGCGCCGCCGAAACTCAGCGCCGGTTCAACTCAAGCCGCATAAATCTCACCTGTTCTGAAACGCCCCCTGGGCAGCGCCCCCCGACAGCTACAGAGGGCCGCGCGGCGTGGAGCCATATCTCCGAATCTCCCCCGCAACTTCTTCAGGCGGCCTTTCTTGCCGCGCGCGCCCCCAGGGGCCAAGTCGCAACCCGCCGAGACCAAGCGGGCCCCCACCTACCCCGCCAGTGGCCCGAGCGGATTCCCGAGTCTACGAGCGCCATCAGGGGTGGAACCAGAAGTCGCCAATTTGTCTCGCGCCAGATTCACCCCGAGCTCCCTGGTGAAAACTCCCTGCAAGTCCATGGCCGCCTACTGCAAAGACTTCAAGACTTCGGCGGGCTCGTCGCAGTGACCGACCGCGTCGCCGTCTTCACGCGACGCAAGGTCGATCGATGGATGTCGGTGGACGAAGCCGTCGAAAGGCTCCAGTGCGCGCTCTCTCGCAAAGATGTCATGGAAGCACGGCCCTGCTGGCAACCCGCTCTCAGCATGCAACGCAGCAATGCTGCGGTCGATCGGGGGATTCGCGGGCCTCTCCAAAATTTAAAGGTAACCTTGAAAACGATCGGATCCAGGCTGGCCCTGCGCCCGCGGTCGCGCATCACCTTGAGGTCGGCGCCTTCATGAGACTCGGGCCCCTCCCAAGAGAACCCGGCCGCGACCCCTCCTTCGGCCACCTTGGCCTCAGCTTCAACCGCGCGTTTCCGAGCGCTGCCTTCCGCCGACCTCCCAGCTCCGAAAGCCCAATGCTTACGGGGATGGCGGCCGCTGAACGTCGTCGGACGCGGGCGCCCAAGCTCCCCCCGCGATCGAACGGGCGACGAGCGCTGGAGCAAACGTCGCAACCCCCTCTTCGGCTTCTCAAGGATGGGGGAAGCATCCAACGGGGCGGCGTCGGGGCGGGCCTTAACTTGTCCACGCGCTGAAAACGGCGCGCCAGGGCCCCGGGCCCAGTTCTTGCCCGGCGCTTCCACGGGAAGAGGGGCGGTGGTAGATCTCCCAAAACCCCGGCACATCTGCATCCTTCGCTTAGCGCTTCCTCGGGTCAGCCGAGAACACCCCTGGCGCAGTTTCTATCGCCGCCGGATGTCGCTTCGCCTTCAGCCTCGCGAGTCGGCGCATTTTTCGGGCCGACCCCGCGGGGGCCTCCGTCTGCCGCGGACCCCATGATGTTTTAGCCTTCTGATCCAGCCAGTCCCGGGCCAGCTGAAAGTCCTCCGCCCGCCCCTCCAAACTCTCTGAGCAGCGATGGATCCACCCTGCAAGCGCCGCCAAGTCGCGCGGCCGCGCCGCCGCGATCTCGCGCGCCCTGCGGCCGGCGAGATCAAGCCTCGGAGACAAGCCTTCGGCTTCGAGGTGGGGCGAAACAATCTGCGCTAAGTTGGCGGCAGCCTGCGCTTCCGTCCGATCAATGATCTTGTCCGATTGCACAAGCAATGACCCGTGTTACGAAGACCATTCACGCCCTGCTGCGACCGCGCCCACCCTCTACAACTCCGCGGGCTTCCGTCGACGGGGGGGCGGGGGGGGGGTAAGAACAGGCGCCCGCTTGGACTGCAGCTTGAGCCCCTTGAGGCCCTTCCGCTTGATGGGCGCATATGATCGCGACTCCAGTTCGAGCTCCATCGCATCCGAGGAGCGCTTCCACGCTTCGCCCAAAACGCCCCGAGCCCTTTTCCGCGCCGTCGTGGCCCGCGCGACGGTTGGACTCTTCGGCCGCAGCTCGGGCCGCGGACCAGTCTATCGGGGGGGGGTCGGCCCCGCGGGCAACTCAACAGGAAATTGCTGGTGCGTCTGGTGCACTTAACTGTTGGAGCCTCGCCGCCCCTGGCCTTAACGAGGACGAACAGGTCGGTGGGGCCTTCTCGGCCGTGAGCTGCCTATGTCGGCGGTCTCCGCCAACTTGCTGACCACCAACTTGCTAAATGCCACCGACGCTAGAAAGTAATCGATCGTATCCTTGGCATTGGGAGTCGCGCGCGTTTCAGCTTTCGGCTGCATGATCGCCATCGAAGCTTTCCGCGGCATCCCCGAGAACTCGAGCACAGTGGGTGGGGAATTCCAATCCGCTGCCAATGCCGACAAATTCGCCCCTTCCAGAGCAGCCCCTGCGCGCTTCAGAATTGACGAGCTGCGCCTGCTGAGGCCCTCACTGGTGCACGCGCGCGCAGCCAGCTAAACTTTCAGGCCAACCAGGTACATATGTCGATAGACGCGAACAGAAGCCAGCGCTGCACTAGCGCTTACTTCTCGAGGGAGTGACAAGTGCCACCGCAAGCCCATTGACATTCTCGCAAGTACAGCAACTCCTGCAGAACACCGCCTGCCAGCTCGTGGGATGGACGGCGGACGCAACATATTCCATCCCAAACTCTTGGCCGCGCTAACCCTCGCATTCACGTCAGCCTCGTCGAACCCTATCTCTTAAGCGAAAACAACGAAACCCGTGGTGCCCCCCAGACGTTTCTTGAGCGCGCCCACGCTGTTGCCGTTATAAGATTCAAAAATGTGAGCCGCGCTGGCATCATTCAATCGGGGGGCGGAACGCGGCGGTAAGCATGCACCAGAGGCTGTGATGGGCAGCCCTGTGCACTTAGGCCCCTGGGTGGGCCTCGCACGGGCGCTGGTGTCTGAGACTAGAGTGAAAATTGCGCCAGCCTTCAAAGCACGCGGGAGCTGAGGAACACTGGTGGCCACGCTCTGCGCTGCCTGCTGGTCGGCGTCCTCGAGCTGCGCCGGTGCAATTTGAACTGTCAGATAACACCCATTCGTGCCCGATTCAACCTGCCGGTCCACTCCATTCAACCGCACTGCGGCACGTCGAGTAAGTACCACATGGCCTTCAACTCGCCGAAACTCTGGGACTCGAGCCGTTGCGCGTCACACTAACACGATATGAACCGCATCATCAGACAGAACGCCGCATGCTTCAGTAGCCTGCGGTGAACCCGATCTTGCACATCAATCTTGACCAGGCCGCTGATCATCGCGGGATGCCGTAGATATCACTACGTAGTCAGAGTTGGGACCTGGGGGCGACGTAGTTGTGTCTTCGAACTGCCTTCTCGTAGCCCCCGACGGTCGCCCAGACCTTGCAACCCCATTGCTGCTAGGGTTCCGTCGTCTTAGGTCTCTTGAGCTTGGCCCTGACGATGGCCTCTGCAAAACCCGTTTGTCACCCTTGTGCTTCTCCCACATACGTACAGCTGCCTCCACATCTAAGAAAGCGTCGTCCATCTTCTCGTCGAAAAGGCGCTGGGATATGCTCGCCGTCTCCCCCTCCGCCACCAGAAGGACCAGCAGCATGGCCGGGGGCGCAATAGCGTCTCAAACTCTTCGAACGCCTCCGATTCGAGCATCTGCTGTATCGCCCCCTTGCCAGGACGTCCGACAGGAGCGTGAGCGCCACCGGTGGAGTCCTATGATCACTACCATTATCGCGCCGAGAGAGAAAGAGTTGACATGCTGCTTCTGCAACTCGGACACCTCTGTCTGAAGGGTTGCTTACCGTGCCTCGATCTCGGTCGTCTCCGCGTTGAGCTCCGCGAGCAACTTGTGAAGCCCCTGCAGCTCCTCATTGACCTTCTCCAACTTTGACGAAGCCCTCGCCAGACGATGCCCAACATTAGTGTGCTGGATAATGCTTGGCTTCTTGCTCTCGATCTCTGTGCGCGCTGTCTTGAGCTTGCCCTCCAGCAGCGCGCGCGCCTCCAAGGTGTCCCCCCCTGCAGCACGAACGCGCGGGCCTTGGCCCCACATCGACACCGCAGCCTGCACGCCCACTTGCTCGTGAGCCCGCACGCCTGGCATCCCCCGAGCGGGGTCTCCGGCTGGCGGACCACATCTCCGCCATCCATGGAGGCCGCTGCCGCACAAGCGGAGCCGCCCACCTGCTTGAAACAGGCGCTTAAAGCAGCCAAGATCTGCTCCATCGAGGGGGAGAGGGGGGGAGAGCCCACGCCGATCGACAAAACAATGAAGAAGAACACGATCACCATTTGTGGGCCCGAACAAATTATGTCTACGCAGTGCTTTCGACTACACGCAAGGAGTGACCCTGGGTAAAAGTGACCTTTGGTGCGCGGATTTTTGGGGGCCGCGGCAGGACCAAACAAAAGCGCGCAAGACGCTGCTGCCGCATCGCGTTCGGCGATCGGGGGACCCCTTTGGGCCTGCACCAAAGGTCACCCCGGCGAAAGGCCACTCTTACGTGTAGTACACTTGTGGGGAAGCCAAAGGGCACCAATACCGCTACTCCCAGGACCTCTCCTGGAATACGTCCTGACCAAAATTTGGAGGCGAATCCAGCGGTGGTGACGAGGGCCTCCCAGGAGGCCCCAAAAAGGGAAGAGCGAAGGAAGGGTAGCGGCATGGGTACCTACCTTGTCCTCCTCCGAATTCGTGGGCCGCAAAAATGTCTACGCAGTGCTTCTCTCTCGAGCACCGACCTTGCAGACATGCTGCAGCGGATTTTTGTGCGGATTTCTGTCAGTGCAAAAACGCCGAAACGGCAAGTGAAAAACGAAGTGAATTTCGCGTGCGTTTGTTGTAGTCTTCATTCCTGGCCAGGAGAAATCCGCACGAAGTCCACCTCGAAATCCAGAAGGAAATTCTTCAGGACACTCCGGGCCCATCCCATGGCTTTCCGAACAAAATCCGCTCTGCGATGTTGGCGCCGTGGTGCTTCTCCCTCGAGCACCAGGTCCAGCATCCGCGCCTCCAGGGCCCCCAGGTCTGCGCGGGCCAAATCGGGGTCCACGCCGCCCATCGCCGGGGGGACGCCGCAGAGGCGCCCGCCCCGGACGCAGCCAGCGGCGCTGAGCCCAAAGCCGCACACGACCTTCTCCTCCTTCCACCCCCCTCCTCCCTCTTCCCTCCTCCTCTCCTCCGCCTCCTCCCTCCTCCCTCCTCCCTCCTGCCTTCTGCCTCCTGCCTCCTGCCTCCTGCCTCCTGCCTCCTGCCTCCTGCCTCCTCTCTCCCTCCTCCCTCCTCCTTCCTCCCTCCTCCCTCTTCCATCCTCCCTCCTCCCTCCTCCCTCCTCCCTCTTCCCTCCTCCCTCCTCCATCCTTCGCCTCCTCCTCCTCCTCCTCCTCCTCCTTCTCCTCCTCCTCCTCCGCCCAAAGCCGCAGACGACCTTCTCCTGCCAGCGGACGCAAGACTCCATGAGGTCGTCCGTGTCGTTGCCGAGGCTCTCCCAAGCCACCGCGGGCGGCGGCGGCGACGTCGCCTCCGCCGTGGGCTTCGACGTGGCCTGGGGCAGGGGCCCAAAGTAGAGGGAGAGAGCGGGCGGCGGGAAGGGCGCGAGGGCAAGCGTCCTCCTCCCGTCACCGCTGCCTGCCCTTCCTGTCCTCGTCCGCCTCCCCCCCGGGGGGCGGGAGAGGACAGTGACGGCGCGGGCAGCAAGACGAGGGCAGGAGGAAGGCGTGAAAGGAATCCAAAATCGGGCCATGACAAGCTTGGGGTCTCTGAGGGCCGGTGAGTCCAGAGGATGCATCGGGCGCCGCGGCCGATCCAGAACGCTCCCGAACGCTCTGGAGCAATCTGCATATCTTCATACCAACTGATATGCATATATAGATGTGCATACATATATGTACATGTATATATACACACATATGTATGTGTGCATGGATGCGTGTATGCATGTTTCGATGCACGTATGTATATATGCATGCATGTATGTTTGCATGCATGTATGCATATATGTGTATGTATGGATGCATGCATGTACATATGCATGCATGTGTACATGTGTGTATGTATGTATGTATGTATGCATGCATGCATGCATGCATGCATGCATGCATGTATGTCTGTATTTGTGCATGCCTTCATGCACGCATGTGAGCGTGCATGTGATGATGTGTGATGGTATGCTATGCTATGGTACACTATGTTTGTATGCATGCATGCATTCATGCATACATGCATGCACGCATGCACGCATATGCATGTCTGCATGTAGTCATGCATGTATGCATGTATGTAAAAATGGGTGTACGCATGTATGCATACATATACATTTGTGTGTATATGTCTATGTATGTAAATATGTATGTGTATGTTTGCATGCAGGCATGTACGTATGTGCATGTATGCACGTATAGATGGATGAATGCGTGTATGTATACATGCACGTATGTATTCATATATGTACATATATACGCATATACCTAATTATATATAAATATATAATTTACAAGCGCAGATGAGCACATGTATTCAATCACACGCATATATATATATATACACACATATGATGTTTGTGTAAATGTATAGGTGTACTTGTACGTATGTGTACGTGCATGAATGTAAGGTATGTGTGTATGTATACATGCATGTATGCATGTATATGTGTACGCATGCACGGATACATGCATGCAAGCATGCATGTTGTTTTGGTCCCGAGTGGGCCCTCTTCGGGTTCTCTTGGAGCCGGTTTCAGGCAGTCCTGGGGGCCTTCTGGGCCTGGGGCCCTCTGGGGCCGTCTTGGTCCCTCAGGGCAATATTAGGGGCCTCTTGGGGCTGTTCTGGGGCGGTCTGGGGGTCCAATTGGGCTGTCTTGGTGCCGTCCTGGGCCGCCTGGGGCCCTTCCGGGCGGGAGCCCTCTTGGAGCGTCTCGGGGCCGTCTTAGGTTCCTCTTGGGCCGCCTGGGCCCGTCTTGGGGCCATCTTGGCCTCTTCGGCCGTCTCGGGCTCTCTGGAGACCGAGATGCTGAGCGCACGGAAATTGCAGAGAAACCGCAGGAGCATCAATAGTTTCTGCCTCCCAGGGGACTCTCGGGAGTCGTCTTCGGGCCCCCTTGGGCCATCTAGGGGGCCCGTTGGGCCGTCGATTGCCCATCTTGGGCCATCTTGGGCCCATCGCGGCCATCTGGGGGCGCTCGTCGGATCCTCCTGAGGCCTCCTGGGGCCCTCCAGGGCCGTCTTGGGGCCATCTGGGGCAATCTTGGGTCCTCCCGGGGCGTTCCAGAAACAAGTTCCTGGCCAGCCCTGGCGTCGTGCCAGGTCACTTAGTAAGTTAGTTCATGTGTTGTGTATACGTGTATATATATACACACATATATATTTAGGCATGCGAATTGTATTAGTATGCCAATATGCACATGTATATGCACATGCATATATTTATATATATATATATATGTTGAACAGTCCATACACACACATACATACATACATACATACATACATACATACATACATACATACATACATACATACATACGTACATACATACACACATACTACATCACACAAGATTGCATTGGCGTTTCACGCCGTGCGCCGTGGTTCTTCACGACTTATATGCAGGAATAACGAGAGAGAGAGAGAGGTAGATCAACCAAACCATCGATCGCTGTTGGCTGTAATTCGCGCTGCCACAAAGATTATTTTGATGTTCCTACTCCGTCCATCATGTGTCCTTTTCTTTTCTTCTGCTTCCTCTTCTTCGTTCTGCCCTCCTTGTCCCGCGAACTCTTCCCCGACTTCCTGAACTTTGTTGGCGGAGGCTCCTCCGAGGCGAGTTTCTTAGAGGATCTCGCGAGAGCGTTTGAAGGGCTCCTTGGGCGCCTGTGGAAACGCCCCTGGCGCCTTTTGGCGGCCTCTGGGGGGTTCCTCAAGCCACCATGCCGCGAATCGTGGTCTCGGGTCACAGTTTGAATGCTTCTGGAGGGCGTCTTGGAACAATCTCGGCCCCCAATGATTGTGGGCAATTTCTGCACCCTCTTGGGCCGTCCTGGACTGCCAGGGACCCTTTTATGGTAGTCTTGAAACGGTGTTCGGTGCCTTTTCGGGCGTTCTCGGACGCCCCGGAAACCGAATAACCGAATAGCCCAAAGTCATACAATTATGCTAACGGAGTTCCCCACATAAAGAGATTAACGGTTTCGTGGGACCCATTTTCTTGATGCCCTCCTCGCTTTGGCGGGGCCCCGCTGGAAGGGAGGAGGGCTACGAAGCCCTGGCACCTGGCACGAGCCCCGAAGGGTTCAGCGCCAGGTGAGTGGGAGCACGAGCCCTGGAGGGTTCAGCGCTCCCACTGGGGGAGTAGCACGAGCCCAGAAGAGCCAATGCTGCTGGCAGAACCCCCAAAGGGTTCAGAGCCAAGCGACTGACGCCGTCCTTCTCCGCCTCTCCTCCTCGTCCTTGGGACTCAGTGCGACCATATTGGCCTGGTCTGTCACGCGGACTCCCAACTCTGAGAGCTCTACTCGGACTTCGACTGCGAATGCTGTGGGCAAAAGGTCGTCACACCAGTCTCATCGCGCGAGCACTCTGGAGCGGCGTCGCCGCGCGCGCATGACGAAATCCTTTTCAAAGCCATTGGGTTTCTGAGCATTCTAAGATATAGCTCTTGAAACACATATGAAAACCCAGTTGCGATTCCAAAAAAACCTGCCAGATGTATTGAACTTCAGTTTCCTCACCAATGCCACGCCCATGGGGCGCCTGTCTTTCCTGGGCGCGCGTCCGAGGTTTGGAAAAGATGCGTGTAGGAACTTATGAGGAGGGGACATGGGACGGGAGGGTGTATATCGCTGATGCATCATGGGTTCTATCTGGTCCCAATCCTCCCTTCTCCTCCTCCTCCTCCTCCTCCTCCTCCTCCTCCTCCTCCTCCTCCTCCTCCTCCTCCTCCTCCCCCTCCTCTTCCTCCTCCCTCCTCCTCCTCCTCCTCCTCCTCCTCATCCTGTCCGCTCATGTTGAAAGGGTTTGCCGAGGCCCTGGAGGACCCCTTGGTGTGCACTAGGCTCAGCGACCTTGCAGACATGTAAGGAGCTCCGGCACACAGACTCTCAATCCCACCAGCCCTCTGGGCGTTGGTGGTTTCCTCGCTCAGGCGGGGCCTCCCTGAAGGGGTGGGAGGGGCACGAAACCATGTAAATAGTATGGTTTTCCGATACCCTCCTCGCTCAGGCGGGGCCTCCCTGGAGGGTGGGAGGGGCACGAAACCATGTAAATAGTATGGTTTTCCGATACCCTCCTCGCTCAGGCGGGGCCTCCCTGGAGGGGTGGGAGGGGCACGAAACCATGTAAATAGTATGGTATTCCGATACCCTCCTCGCTCAGGCGGGGCCTCCCTGGAGGGGTGGGAGGGGCACGAAACCATGTAAATAGTATGGTTTTCCGATACCCTCCTCGCTCAGGCGGGGCCTCCCTGGAGGGGTGGGAGGGGCACGAAACCATGTAAATAGTATGGTATTCCGATACCCTCCTCGCTCAGGCGGGGCCTCCCTGGAGGGGTGGGAGGGGCACGAAACCATGTAAATAGTATGGTATTCCGATACCCTCCTCGCTCAGGCGGGGCCTCCCTGGAGGGGTGGGAGGGGCACGAAACCATGTAAATAGTACGGTTTTCGGATACCCTCCTCGCTCAGGCGGGGCCTCCCTGGAGGGGTGGGAGGAGCACGAAACCATGTAAATAGTATGGTATTCCGATACCCTCCTCGCCTCAGGGCGGGCCTACCCGTGCAGGGGTGGGAGGGGCACGAAACCATGTAAATTAATATGGTTTTCGGATACCCTCCGCGCCAGGCGGGGCTCCCTGGGGGTGGGAGGGCACCGAAACCATTGCAAAACGTATGTTGTCCGATACCCTCCCGCTCAGGCGGGCCCCTGGAGGACATGGAGGGGCACGAAACCATGTAAAAGTATGGTTTGCCGACCGGAGGGGTGGGAGGGGCACGAAACCATGTAAATAGTATGGTATTCCGATACCCTACTCGCTCAGGCGGGGCCTCCCTGGAGGTGTGGGAGGGGCACGAAACCATGTAAATAGTATGGTATTCCGATACCCTCCTCGCTCAGGCGGGGCCTCCCTGGAGGGGTGGGAGGGGCACGAAACCATGTAAATAGTATGGTATTCCGATACCCTCCTCGCTCAGGCGGGGCCTCCCTGGATGGGTGGGAGGGGCACGAAACCATGTAAATAGTATGGTATTCCGATACCCTCCTCGCTCAGGCGGGGCCTCCCTGGAAGGGTGGGAGGGGCACGAAACCATGTAAATAGTATGGTATTCCGATACCCTCCTCGCTCAGGCGGGGCCTCCCTGGAGGGGTGGGAGGGGCACGAAACCATGTAAGTAGTATGGTTTTCGGATACCCTCTCGCTCAGGCGGGGCCTCCCTGGAGGGGTGGGAGGGGCACGAAACCATGTAAATAGTATGGTTTTCCGATACCCTCCTCGCTCAGGCGGGGCCTCCCTGGAGGGGTGGGAGGGGCACTAAACCATGTAAATAGTATGGTATTCCGATACCCTCCTCGCTCAGGCGGGGCCTCCCTGGAGGGGTGGGAGGGGCACGAAACCATGTAAATAGTATGGTATTCCGATACCCTCCTCGCTCAGGCGGGGCCTCCCTGGAGGGGTGGGAGGGGCACGAAACCCTGTAAATAGTATGGTATTCCGATACCCTCCTCGCTCAGGCGGGGCCTCCCTGGAGGGGTGGGAGGGGCACGAAACCATGTAAATAGTATGGTATTCCGATACCCTCCTCGCTCATGCGGGGCCTCCCTGGAGGGGTGGGAGGGGCACGAAACCATGTAAATAGTATGGTATTCCGATACCCTCCTCGCTCAGGCGGGGCCTCCCTGGAGGGGTGGGAGGGGCACGAAACTATGTAAATAGTATGGTATTCCGATACCCTCCTCGCTCAGGCGGGCCTCCCTGGAGGGGTGGGAGGGGCACGAAACAATGTAAATAGTATGGTATTCCGATACCCTCCTCGCTCAGGCGGGGCCTCCCTGGAGGGGTGGGAGGGGCACGAAACCATGTAAATAGTATGGTATTCCGATACCCTCCTCGCTCAGGCGGGGCCTCCCTGGAGGGGGGGGAGGGGCACGAAACCATGTAAATAGTATGGTATTCCGATACCCTCCTCGCTCAGGCGGGGCCTCCCTGGAGAGGTGGGAGGGGCACGAAACCATGTAAGTAGTATGGTTTTCGGTATGGAGTGGTATGGAATGGTATGGTAGGTATGGTATGGTACGGTATGGTATGGTATGGTACTGGAGGTATGGTATGGTATGGTACGGTGTGGCATTGGTGTGATATGGTATGGTATGCTATGGTACGCCATGGTATGGCATGGTACGGTATGGTACGTCTGGTGTGGTATGGTATGGTATGGTATGGTATGTGTGGTAGGAACTATGGTATGGTATGGTGTGTGTGGTAGGAATAATATTGTGCTGTATGGAAGATGGAGCGGGAGGTGGGTGGGAAGGAGAGGGTGTTCTGGGAAAACAAGAATCCCACTCAGGATGTGGGGAAAAACCACTGTGAAATCAACCTTTCCGGCGTTTCGAAAGCTTCTTGGGAGTGATATTTGGGCCGTCTTCGGGCGTTTGGCGGGGGTGCGCGGCCGCTGGAGGCCGTCTTTCTTGTACCCTCTTGGGGGCCTCGTGGAGCAGCCGCTGGCCAGCTTGCACAGTTCGGCGAATCCTGGAAATCCCTGAGCACCCCTTCCAGGGGCATCCAGCAAGGCCCTGGGGCAAGGAATCTCGGGGGGTCCTGTTTCGCAGGGGGAAGGGGGCAGGGTTTCCGCCTGGTCCGGATCAGAAAAAAAC
Source organism: Prorocentrum cordatum (assembly GCA_963575745.1). Lineage (NCBI taxonomy): Eukaryota > Dinophyceae > Prorocentrales > Prorocentraceae > Prorocentrum > Prorocentrum cordatum. The sequence goes on from CAUYUJ010002118.1 coordinate 33,312, forward strand.
ATGAAACAAAAGGAATATGCATGTGAATCTGAATATGAGTATGAAGATGTATTTCCCCGTTTTCCCCCTCACTTGCATTGATCCACGGAAGCCTTGGTGGCTGCAGCCGTGTCTTGACACTGCTCGCATATATCTATATCACAGGTCGTGCAAATCAACAGACACTCACCGGCACGAGTAGGGCTGCCACAATAATTGCAAACGTATTTGCCCAACTTGCTGGTCACATGTGGTTTAAGGCCATGCATTTGGGGGCAGTTGAATTGGAAAGTCAATTCGCACAACAGGTTCGCATCATCAGGAACGCGGTCAGGACGACTCACAGCCACATGGGCTCGGACCGGCGGGGGCACAAGGGGAAAATCAGTCAGAGCATGAGGTATATCAGAGCTTCGGTGACGGCTTGCCAAGTCTCTTTCGGAGATCGTCCAACAGGTTCAATGGATTGGTGCCAATAATGTACTTACTTCATTATGCCAAGAGGGTCCTCGCAGCAGCTGAGGCGAAGATATTTCGCATTAGAGCATAACCAGTGATCAAACAGCAAACGATGCTTTTCATTCAGGGCCTCGTACTTGTTCAGGTAGTCGTCCAATGCATCCGAGGTAACCATGAATATGAATATGAGCACGAAAACAACTATGATTATGACATTTTGATACATATACACACATACATACATACATACATACATACATACATACATGCATACATACATACATACATACATACATACATACATACATACATACATACATACATACATACATACATACATACATACATACATACATA
>CAUYUJ010002118.1:34206-46628 GCA_963575745.1 Prorocentrum cordatum
CCTCCTCCCCCCAACTGTCCCTCCTCCCCTCCCTCCTCCCCCCTTTCTCCCCCCTCTCTCCCCCACCCTCCCTCTCTCCCTCCCCCCCTCCTCTCTTCACGGCCCGCGGGCCTGAACGGCGCGACGCATCGAGTGTACTGGCGGCTCCCCAGCGCAGATCGGCGCGCGCTTCGCTTCGCGCGCTTCGGAGCGCGGGCCTCTCTCGCCGAGCGCGGGCCCGGGCGGTCGCCGAGTCGCTCCGAGGCCTGGCGCGCCGTGGCGGAAAGAGAGGGAGGGAGGGAGAGGGAGAGGGAGGGGGAGGGAGGGGGGAGGGGGGAGGGAGGGAGGAGGGAGGGAGGAGGGAGGGACTGAGGAGGAGAGGAGGAGGAGGAGGGGAGGAGGAGGAGGAGGGTGAGGAAGGGAGGGAGGGAGGGAAGGGGGGCGGAGGGAGGGAAGAGGAAGATAATAAGGAGAAGGGAGAAGAAAGGAAGAGGAGACGGGAAGGCATGGGGGAGAGAGGAGAGATGGGGGAGTAGTGAAGGGGAGGAGTGAGCGAGGGGAGGATACTCATTGGTCCTTCTTCGTCTCTCTTACTTACTAGACAGCAAACATGTTTCCGCCGAAACGCACAAGACCTCCAGAACGATGCCAGCAGGCGGCCCGACAATACCCAAATGGCGACCCTGGGAGAGCCCCATGATCCCCAGGTGATCGTGACGTTTCCAGAGATGGCCGCATGGGAATCCCCCAAGGTGGCCAACTTGCACGCGCAGCGGGTGGCTCCGAAATGTTCCAATAACCACGGGACGGCCCGCAGGCGGCCTCAGGGTGGCCGAACCAATGCCAGGACACAACTCCATGGCCCTAGATATGATCAAGAGACGACCTGAATGCAGCCTCGACGCAGTGCCAGAACGCATTCGAAGGACGGGATTCGAACCCCCCCTCCTGGGAGTTATGGGTAGGCACCTTGCGAACGTGTTCTTCTTCGGCGCTTCGACATTGGGCGGAAGGGGGGGGTCTGGCTCTGGACCTCTGCTTACTGCGACTGTCTGCAACAGTGCGTCCTCTGGGGGAGACTCCACCTGCTTCAGACAGGCGCCCCCAACGGCCAAGATCTGCTTCATGGGGGGGGAAGGAGTGCGAGGGCCCGCGCCGAACGGCAGAACAGAGACTAAGAAAACGATAACCTTGCCTGTGACTTATGTTGCTCCCTTCGTACTTAAGGACCATATCCGAGAAATAAGTTCGAGCACCCAAAAAAGTGTCGAAACAGTACGAAATAGTGTCGCGAAAGAGTGTCGCCTCACTCACGTTTTGATACTTCCTTGGTGCTCGAATTTCTTTCTGGGGATCAATGGGAAAGTAGGTTGGAACATCATAACCTTTGACGATGGGAAGGGGGGAGGGGGGGGCGAGGGCCCGCGCCGATCGGCAATACAAAGACTAAGAAAACGAGAATCTTGCCTTTGGCGATGGGATTGATGCTTGGTTTATGTCGGGCATGTCCTCCTACAGGCGATTTTTGAAAGAAATATCAAACATAGCCAAACCATACTGTTTCGTTGATTTTCAAAGCACGTTTACGAATACTTGGGGAATGCTCTAAAAAACGTCGGGAATGTCGCTTGTTCGACCAAGCAGCTTGGCCGAACCAGCTCTACCTTATAACCTCCATCGGGCAGGGAGGGGCCCGTCCAGGCCACCCGCAGGGGGGGTGTCTCGCGCGGCAAACCTCTTCGTAGGGGCTGCTAGGAGGAGGGTGCCACTCTGTCAGTGAGGGACATGGGGGCCCTCCAAAATTCAGGGACTTTGCCATACTTCGTGGGGGGAGGGAGGGAATGCGAGGGCCCGCGCCGAACGGCAAAACAGAGACTAAGAAAGCGATCATCTTGCCTTTGACGATGGGATTGGTGCTTGGCCGAACTGGCTCTACTTCATAACCTCCATCGGGCAGAGAGGGGCCCAGACAGGCAGCACGCTGGGGGGGGGAGCTTGCTCGGCATACCTCTTCGTAGGAGCTACCAGGAGGGTGCCACTCTGTCAGCGAGGGGTATGGGGGCCCTCCAAAATTCAGGGACTTCGCCATACTGTTGAAAGAAAAATACTGCGAATTGGATGGCACCGCTGCTCCCCCGCGCCCCCGACTTCAATACTGATAGTTGTGACATCTCCCAGGGCCCTTCGAACAATTATCCTGGCGACGTACCCAACCCTTGCGCAATGCGGGGCACAAGTACATCAGGATTGCTACAGCGGGGGCGATGACGTAACATGGACGCCTGTGATTTTGCGAGCAGCAATCGGAGAGCTCGCAACCCCCGATCAAGATCTAAGGGCTGCGCAATAACAAATCACCCCCGGTGGCTGTGCCATGCGCCCGCTGCACCCAACGTATCCCACAACAGCTCTTGAGAACCTCCGCGGGATACGTGTAGGCGCAACGTTATGGTCATCACCCGGCAGATGGTCTGTTTCACAAATCACCCCCATTGGCTGCGCCATGCGCCCGTTGCGCCTAACGCATCCCGCAGCAGCTCTCCAGAGCCCCCCCAGGGACGGCGAGGTCTCGCTCAGATCCCCGCGGTGCCTCACTCCGCAGGGCCCACCAGCAGCCCTCGAAAGTGGCAACAATGTCGCAGATCGCAGCCCCCCACGGACGGCGAGGTCTCGCTCAGATCTCCGCGGTGCCTCACTCCGCAGGACCCACCAGCAGCCCTCGAAAGTGGCGACATTCTCTCAGATCGCACCCCCACAGGGACGGCGAGGTCCCGCTCAGATCCCCGCGGTGCCTCACTCCGCAGGACCCACCAGCAGCCCTCGAAAGTGGCGACAATGTCGCAGATCGCAGCCCCCCACGGACGGCGAGGTCTCGCTCAGATCTACGCGGTGCCTCACTCCGCTGGACCCACCAGAAGCCTTCGAAAATGGCGACCGTTCCGCAGATCGCAGCCCCCCAGGGACGGCGAGGTCCCGCTCAGATCCCCGCGGTGCCTCACTCCGCAGGACCACCAGCAGCCCTCGAAAGTGGCGACGATATCTCAAATCGCAACCCCCCAGGGACGGCGAGGTCCCGCTCAGATCCCCGCGGTGCCTCACCCCGCAGGACCCACCAGCAGCCCTCGAAAGTGGCGACAGTGTCGCCCCCCAGGGACGGCGAGGTCCCGCTCAGATCCCCACGGTGCCTCACTCCGCAGGACCCACCAGCAGCCCTCGGAAGTGGCGACAGTGTCGCAGATGGCAGCCCCCCCAGGGACGGCGAGGCCCCGCTCATATCTCCGCGGTGCCTCACTCCGCAGGACCCACCAGCAGCCCTCGAAAGTGGCGACAGCGTCGCAGATAGCAGCCCCCCACGGACGGCGAGGTCCCGCTCAGATCCCCGCGGTGCCTCACTCCGCAGGACCCACCAGCAGCCCTCGGAAGTGGCGACAGTGTCGCAGATGACAGCCCCCCCAGGACGGCGAGGTCTCGCTCAGATCCCCGCGGTGCCTCACTCCGCAGGACCCACCAGCAGCCCTCGGAAGTGGCGACGGTGTCATAGATCGCAGCCCCCCAGGGATGGCGACGGCGCAGTGCCTTATCCGCAGGATCCACAGCAGCCCTCGAAAGTGACGACAATGTCGCAAATCGCAGGACCCCCAGGGACGGCGAGGTCCCGCTCAGATCGCGGTGCCTCTCATCGCAGGACCCACCAGCAGTGCGCAGATCGTAAGCCCCACACGGACACGGCGAGTCCCGCTCAGATCCCCGCGGTGCCTCACTCCGCAGGACCCACCAGCAGCCCTCGGAAGTGGCGACAGTGTCGCAGATGGCAGCCCCCCCAGGACGGCGAGGTCTCGCTCAGATCCCCGCGGTGCCTCACTCCGCAGGACCCACCAGCAGCCCTCGGAAGTGGCGACGGTGTCATAGATCGCAGCCCCCCAGGGATGGCCAGTTTCGCGCAAGGCAAGAGGAGACAAGACGGAAGCGGGAGGCGGGAGGCGGGAGGAGGCGGGAGGAGGCGGGAGGAGGAGGAGGAGGAGGAGGAGGAGGAGGAGGAGGAGAAGGAGGAGGAGGAGGAGGAGGAGGACTGGAGACCGCAGTGCTCCATTCAAAACGAATACCCAACCAAGGAGGGTTGGGAAATTTACCCTGGCGACGTACCCAACCCTTGCGCAATGCGGGGCACAAGTACATCAGGATTGCTACAACGGGGGCGATGACGTAACATGGACGCCTGTGATTTTGCGAGCAGCAATCGGAGAGCTCGCAACCCCCGATCAAGATCTAAGGGCTGCGCAATCACAAATCACCCCCGGTGGCTGTGCCATGCGCCCGCTGCACCCAACGTATCCCACAACAGCTCTTGAGAACCTCCGCGGGACGTTATGGTCATCACCCGGCAGATGGTCTGTTTCACAAATCACCCCCGTTGGCTGCGCCATGCGCCCGCTGCGCCTGACGCATACCACAGCAGCTCTCCAGAGCCCCCCCAGGGACGGCGAGGTCTCGCTCAGATCCCCGCGGTGCCTCACCCCGCAGGACCCACCAGCAGCCCTCGAAAGTGGCGACAGCGTCGCAGACCGCAGCCCCCCAGGGACGGCGAGGTCCCGCTCAGATCCCCGCGGTGCCTCACTCCGCAGGACCCACCAGCAGCCCTCGAAAGTGGCGACAATGTCGCAGATCGCAGCCCCCCAGGGACGGCGAGGTCCCGTTCAGATCCCGGCGGTGCCTCACTCCGCAGGACCCACCAGCAGCCCTCGAAAGTGGCGACAATGTCGCAGATCGCAGCCCCCCAGGGACGGCGAGGTCCCGCTCAGACCCCCGCGGTGCCTCACTCCGCAGGACCCACCAGCAGCCCTCGAAAGTGGCGACAGTGTCGCAGCTCGCAGCCCCCCAGGGACGGCGTGGCGACAATGTCGCAGACCGCAGCCCCCCAGGGACGACGAGGTCCCGCTCAGATCCCCGCGGTGCCTCACCCCGCAGGACCCACCAGCAGCCCCGGGGAGGGCGCTTAATGTTGTCTTCGCAGCTCGCAGAGAGGCGCACATTGAGGCGAGGCCCCGTCAGATCCCTTCGGTGCCTCCACTCTGCAGGCCCACCAAGTGTTTGGAATGGAAATCGCAGGCCACCCAGGGACGGCGGGTCGGCTAGATCCCCGCGGCCGCTCTACTTCGCCGAACCCACCAGCACCCTCGAGAAGTGGCGACAGTGTTCGCAGATGCAGCCACCAAGGCGGAGGTCACGCTCAGATCCCGCGGGTTTGCCTCGTCCGCAAGGACCACCAGCAGCCTCGGAAGTGGGCCCAATGTCGCAGGATCGCAACGCCCCACAAGAGGCGAGTCCCCGCTCAGGCGCGCGCGGTGCCTTCACTTCCACCGTAACACACAGCAGCCTAGAGAAGTGGCGGGAAATGTCGTCAGATTCGCAGCCCCCAAGGGGACGGCGAGGTCCCGCTCTGATCCCCACGGTGCCTCACTCCGCAGGATCCACCAGCAGCCCTCGAAAGTGACGACAGTGTCGCAGATCGCAGCCCCCAAGTGACGGCGATGTCCCGCTCAGATCCCCGCGGTGCCTCACCCCGCAGGGCCCACCAGCAGCCCTCGAAAGTGGCGACAATGGTGCAGATCGCAACCCCCCAAGGACGGCGAGGTCCCGCTCAGATCCCCGCGGTGCCTCGCTCCGCAGGGCCCACCAGTTGCCCTCGAAAGTGGCGACAATGTCGCAGGTCGCAGCCCCCCAGGGACGGCGAGGTCCCGCTTAGATCCCCGCAATGCCTCACTCCGCGGGACCCACCAGCAGCCCTCGAAATGTGCGACAGTGTCGCAGATGGCAGCCCCCCAAGGGCGGCGAGATCCCGCTCAGATCCCCGCGGTGCCTCACTCCGCAGGACCCACCAGCAGCCCTCGGAAGTGGCGACAATGTCGCAGATCGCAGCCCCCCAAGGGCGGCGAGGTCCCGCTCAGATCCCCGCAGTGCCTCACTCCGCAGGACCCACCAGCAGCCCTCGAAAGTGGCGACAGTGTCGCAGATGGCAGCCCCCCAAGGGACGGCGAGGTCCCGCTCAGATCCCCGCGGTGCCTCACTCCGCAGGACCCACCAGCAGCCCTCGGAAGTGGCGACAATGTCGCAGATCGCAGCCCCCCAGGAATGGCGAGGTCCCGCTCAGATCACCGCAGTGCCTCACTCCGCGGGACCCACCAGCAGCACTCGAAAAGGGCGACGGTGTCGCAGATCGCAGCCCCCAAGTGACGGCGAGGTCCCGCTCAGATCCCCGCGGTGCCTCACTCCGCAGTACCCACCAGCAGCCCTTGAAAGTGGCGACAGTGTGACAGATCGCAACCCCTCAGGGATGGCCTAATTCGCGCAAGGCGAGAGGAGACATTACGGAAGCGGGAGGCGGGAGGAGGAGGAGGAGGAGGAGGAGGAGGAGGAGGAGGACTGGAGACCGCACTGCTCTATTCCAAACGAATACCCAACCAAGGAAGGCTGGGAACAAGATACATCCCATTTCAGCGTGCGCGTCCGCTATCAATGTTAAGGTCGGGGGCGGGGGGGGGGTATCATCAGTTGTGGTGCCGCCCAGGTGGTACAAGCTCGTGTCTTTCCACCGCATGAGGGCCCTCCAACATGCAGGGACTCTGCCAGACTTCGCCACGCCTCATACCACACATTCCAAGTGCCAGCCCAGCCCGTTCGGTGTCGCCCCCTTGTCCACCGCTCGTGCCAACGCCCACATGCTCGAGGTCTCAGGAAGTCTCTGGGTCTCCGAAGCCCTTGGAGGCCTCCGCGGCCCTGGGGCCCCTGGGGATCTGGAGGTCTGGGCGGACCTCCAGACACTTCAAGAGAACCAACCACGTACTGTAAACTTCTTATTAATCAGGGGGGGTGATAAACGTGAAAACGCGGCGCGGCCAACCCCCCCCGGCACTGCCCCCCGAATCCGACCCCTCCCCCGCACGTGCGCGGACGTTCTGACCCCCCCCCCTGCACGTCAACCCTGGGTGCGTTTGACTCCAGCGCCCCCCCCCTCGCCCGCGCGCCCTCGCCTCTCCCCCCCCATGTTTCTTGCTTCCGCACCTGCTAAACTCTCTGGCCCCCCAACCAGGCAGAGTGACGCCCGCGCTCCTTCGACGCACAGCGGAGACCCTCCAGTAAACATGTTGATCGTCCGTCCTCCCCCTCCTCCCCTCCTCTTTCTCCTCGCCGCTGGCCGGCAGAGCTGTGCGGAGCACGCCATCGAAACGCACCGACTGACGCAATCCCTACGGCGAAGGCCAGGAGGAGGAGGACGAAGGAGGAGGGAGGAGGGAGCAGGGAGGAGGGAGGGAGGAGGGAGGAGGCATGAGGCATGAGGCATGAGGCAGGAGGGAGGAGGAGGAGGAGGAGGAGGAGGAGGAAAGAGGAGGAGGAGGAGGAGGGGGAGGGGGGCGGACGACCGCTGGCGAAGCCGACTCGTGCGAGACAGTCCTGGCCGCTCCTTCGAGCCCACTCTGGGCGTGGTGACGAGGAGAAGCCGCGGCTGCCGAGAGAAGAGACAGGTGGGCACGCCGACGCGGGGATAACGGAGGAGGAGGAGAAGGAAAAGGAGGAGGAGGAGGAGGAGGGGGAGGAGGAAGGAGGAGGAGGAGGAGTAGGAGGAGGAGGGGAGGGGGAGGGGAGGAGGAGGAGGAGGAGGAGGAGCCGAGGAGGAGGAGGAGGAGGGAGGAGGGAGGAGGATGAGGAGGGAGGAGGAGGAGGATGAGCAGGCGAAGGAGGAGACAGAGACGAATGGAGGGAGACTATAAGGAGGAGGAGGAGGACGAGGACGAGGAGGAGGAGGATGAGGAGGAGGGAGAGGAGGGGGAAGAGGAGCAATGGGAGCCGGATGAGGAGAAGGAGAGAAAGGGAGGGATGGTGATGATGGTGAGGAGCAGGGACCATCCCTCTTGAACATCATCTTCGTTCCCCTCCGCCTCCTCATCTTTCTCGTCCTGCTCCTGCTTCTCCAGCCCCCCATCTATTTTTCGATACGTGCTTCTGTGACTCTCCTGCTTCAGAACCGTCTGCCTCGTGGCGGTGCTCGGGCTGGAGGCTGGACCCCTCCAGCCCACTTTGGGGCCGCCCTAGTTGAGATAAGACGAAGCCAGGACGCAGATCAAGTCGGACGAAGATAAATCGAGAATCTCTGAGACCTGACGGTAGTGCAAGATGTCTCGGGCGCCGCGGCCTTTAGCTCCGCCCGATGAGTCCACCCCTGGGTTAGTGAATGGGGGAACCAAAAGGCACCAGCACCGCTGCTTCCCCGAACTCGCCTGGGGTCCGTGCTGACCAGAATCTCGAGGCGGATCCAGCCGCAGCGACGAGGGCCTCCCAAGAGGCCCAAAAGGGTGAAAACCAGGCAGGGTGTACCGGTACAGGCACCAGAGGCCTCCTAGATGGGGTCGGAGGATCGCGCCGCATCGCCGATATATCAGCGATGCATCGGTGATGTACCAGCGATGCATCGTCGACGTCGGCGATGCATTGCCGACGTCGACATTGCGCAAATCAGGCTCCACATCGAGCCGCATCGCCGATGCATCGGCGATGCGGCCCCATCCTCCGACCCTATCTGCTCCGACCCCATCTGGGAAGCCGAGATCATCTGAATGGAGGGAGGGCAACTTCGGAGTCCCGAAACGGTACCGTGCGGTGACCTCGAAATCCCCCGAGACCTCACCGCACGGTGCGTCACCGCAGGGTCTTGGGACCTCGGTCGGAGGCCCCTGTCGCCCGAAACGTCCTCGGAGAGCAACCCGAGTCCCAACACCGTGCGGCGACCCCGAATCCCCACCGACTCACCGCACGGTGTGGCCACCACCCCGCCTGGGGGCCCCCCGAGGAGGGAGGGCCATCACCTCCAGGGGCTGCGCTCCTGGAGCGGCCGGCGCCGCGGCGCGGTCTTCGACGCGGGTGGCCGAGAAGCGAGCGCGCGGGCCGTGGCTGGCCCTGCCCTGCCCTCACTCCCGGACCCCTCTGCGCCTCGCTCCCAACTCTTCACACACCCCTGCTCCTCCTGCTCCTTCCCCTCCTGCTTCCCCGCCCCCTCGCTCCCCATCCTCCTTCCCCCCCCCCCCGCCTTCCTCCTGCTCCTCCTCCTCCTCCTCCTCCTCACTCCTGCTGTTCCTCCTCCTCCTCCTCCTCCTTCTCATTCTGCTGTTCCTCCTTCTTCTCTTCCTCCTCCTCCTCCTCCTCTTCCTCCTCCTCCTCCTCCTCCTCCTCGTCCTCCTCCTTCTCCTCCTCCTTCTCCTTCTCCTCCACTTCCTCCTCTTCCATCCCTCTTCTTTATAGATAACTCCTCCCTGTGGCGCCCCGAGTCGGGTCGGTGGAGGGCGGGCCGGGCGTTTCGCCTGAGACTTCCTCACCATGTATACTACTGAAGCTGAAAATTGCAAGAGCTTCCAAGATGGAGGGCGGGCCGTTTTCAAATGTGGCTCTCGCCTTAGCTCCGCGGACACCCGTCTTAAGAATTCGCAAGAGCTTCACGGATGGAGGGCGGGTCATGTTCAAAATGTGGCTCTTGCCTTAGCGCCGCGCACATTCGTCTTAACACTGTGCAAGTTTCACCGATGGAGGGCGGTTCTTTTTCAAAATGTAACTATCGCCTTCGCGCCTCGCACACTCGTCTTAACAACTTACAACAAATTCAAGATTCGATTCTGTTCGCTGACTTTCCATCACCCGGGCGACTCCAACATAGGACCAATAGGGGGGCCATCTGGAAGGAAAGCATTCCCAGGGCGCGCCGAGAAACCCAGGGGATCCGGTTGCCGCGGAAGAAACAAATCTTTGGCGAGGGGTTCGGGCACGGGATTACCCCTGCCGAAAACTCCGGAAGAGAAATCAACTCTCAGCCGCGGGGGTGCTGGCGCGTGGGGTCCCACCCCCGCGCAACCAGGAGGAACAGCGCGAGAGCCCAGGTTGTAAATGCAATGCAGCATCACCCTACTTGTAGTTGTACTCGCGGATACTACAAGCATTTGTTGCACGCTACTGCGTGATCTATTTCCGAAACCGACACTACATACTGACTTCAGATTTCTTAATCGCGATTGCATTCTGCTTGCGTTATTCAAGTCGCGAACCTATAGTGCTTCCTGTTTCCTGAATCATGACGCTATACTGTTTCCTTAGATGCCTCAATCGCAATTCGATATGACTAGTTGCACTGCAGGAACAGGTGCACTCTAGGAGCAGCTGCGAGCTAGCACACGATGGTGCCAGTTGCACTCAGATACTAGGTGCACTCTAGCCAGAGGGGTTCAAGGGTTCCAGTGGCAATACGCGAGCAGAAACAAAAAAAAAAAAAATGCCACCAAAAGTCACGGGTTTAACGGATCGCCGCGAAAATGACCCCCCCGCGGAAGGAAGAAGAGATATCTGGCACAAGTGAGGATTGTGAGGACGGGTGTTCTGGCACGATGTCTCAGGAATGGTACTCTGGAATGGTTGCAGATATTCGAACGGTTGTCTTCCAACAGAGCACGTCCCGCAGTGAAAATACATATCTGTAGGAACCTATGAAGAGGGAGCTTGAAGGGAAAATTCATTGTGACATCGAGGATGGGTCTTGGGTTTACACTGGTCCTCATCCTCCTCCCAGTCCTCCGCTTTCCCCTCCTCGTCCTCCTCCGCCTCCTCATTCTCCTCCTCCTCCTCCTCCTCCTCCTCCGTCTCCTCCCCCTCTTCCTCCCCCTCCCCCTCCCCCTCCCCCCTCCATCCCTTCTCCTTCTGAACAACTCCTCCACGTCGCACCCCCAGACGTGTCAGTAGGGCAGGCCGGACGTTTCGCCTGAGATGTCCCTACCACTTATGACCCTTAAGCTTGATATTCGCGACAGCTACACGGATGGAGGGCGGATCGTTTACTAAATGTGGCTCTCGCCTTAGCGTGGCGCACATTCGTCTCAAAAGTCCGTGGTAGGTTCGCAGGTGGAGGGCGGCTAGTTTTCAAAATGTGGTTCTCGCCGTAGCGCGGCGAACATTCGTTAAACAGTTTGCGACTGTCACGGATGCGTATGATTGAAACCCCAAGAACGGCGTTCTGGCACAATTTGAGATTATCAGGACGCAACCGTAACGTGGATGCGCGACGTCGAAGTCCCAGGAACGGTGTTATGGCGTGACCTGGGATTGTCAGGACGCCAACAGTCAAGCCGATCCGCGGCGCTGCAGTCCAAGGAACGGCGTGCTGGCTCGATGGAAGATCCTCAGGCGGCTGTCTTCTCAGGGGCCACTTCCCGCAATGAAAATACACGTTTGTAGGGACCCATGAAGAGGGAACCTGGAGGGAGGGTCTACTGCAACATCGTTCATGCGCCTCGGGTGTACAATGGCCCTTCTCCTCCTCCTCCCCCAGCTCCTCCTCAACCTCTTCGTCAGAGATACAAAAACCCAGATCCTCGAAGCCGTGATTTTTTTTCATAACGTCGACTCCAAAAGTTTGGGCACCTCCCTCGGGACCGGTGTTTCATCCCGAATCATATTTTCACGGTCCCGGGACCCGCTAAGGCCGCCCCGAGGCCGAAAAGAGCCAACAAAAAAAACGTTGCAGTTGTTTCCACAACGACAGGGGGTCTGGGGAGAGAGAGAGAGAGAGAGAGAAAAAAAAAAAAGATAGAGAGAGAGAGGGAGAAGACGAACAGCACTGATGCCTTTCCTCGTCATCGCTCGGACGTCCATTCTGGTGCAGTTTCTCGGCTTCGTGCGCTCTATCTTCGCACGATGGTCCAAGATGCTCCCCGATGGTCCTCGCCGAAGAAATAGAGGACTCCTAGATGGGGTCGGAGGATCGCGCCGCATCGCCGATACATCGGCGATGCATCGGCGATGTGTCGGCGATGTACCGACGATGCATCGGCGACGTCGGCGACGCATCGGCGACGTCGGCGTGGAGAAAATTGGGCCCCACATCGAGCCGCATCGCCGATGCATCGCCGATGCATCGGCGATGCGGCGCGATCCTCCGACTCCATCTACTCCGACCCCATCTGGGAGGCCTAATACCCTCGTCAAGATAAACCTCAAAAATGGCGACCACGCCCCTGCGATGCCGGCGCGCCATTCAATGTCGATAGACGCCCATCCAATGTCGGGGCCAGGGTAAAAGTGGTCTGACCGGGAACGACTCGGAAGTTCGATGATTACCGACATTGGAGGGGCGGCGCATACAAGCACCTCGCAGTCACCGCAACTCTGTCACGTAAGATTTTTTTTGAGGTTAAGTTTGACGAGGGTTGGAGGACACGCCTGTTGCGACCGAGCACTTAGCGCGGAGGTCTCAAGAGTGATAGTGCGATCCATGAGTGGGGAGGGAGAGTGATAGTGCGGAGGCGAGGCGATCGGAGAGTGATAGTGCGATCCATGAGGGGGAGGGACGAGGGGAGAGGATGAGGGAAGGAGGAGGAGGAGGAGGAGGAGGAGGAGGACGAGGAGGAGGAGGA
>CAUYUJ010002118.1:46728-59228 GCA_963575745.1 Prorocentrum cordatum
GGAGGAGGAGACGAGCGTACAGGGGGGGTTCATCCTCCACGAGCCACCAGCCTATCGACCCAATGGTCGATGGCTCTTCTCAACGCTTTCGAAAGCGGAGGTGACGGGCGAGAGCGGCGGCGGCGGGGCGGGCGCCGCGGGCACGCCTGTCATGAACTTGTTGTCCACGGGGCGGAAAGCCGTTTGTTTTGCCAAAAGGAGGGGAGGCGAGACATCATCGGAAACAGGCGAGGAGCGGGGCAACGGGAGCGAAGGAGGACAGGTAGAGAAAAGCTGATGTGGTGACGGGCGCATATGTGCAGGCACAGTCGATGAGGGATGGTGGCAATGCGGAGCCGAGCGAGGAGAAGCAGGGGAGGAACAAGCAGCGGCACAGGCACAGCTCAGCGGAGCGAAGGACGGGGGGAGGAAGGTCGACAGTGACAGGCCTTTTCCAACAGGGCACTCACGGGGAGAGGAGCCCGACGTCGACGTGGCCGTCGGAGCGGGAGATGCCCTCTGGGAACCCAGCGCCGACGAAATCGACCACGAGGGGGCGGAACGTGGGGAGGGAGCCGCCATTCGGGAAGAACCCTAGGCCACTGGAGTCGATGGAGTCGCACTCAGGGTCCCCGTCGTGTACGGAGCAGGCCCAGACGAGGATGCAGGCGCACAGGTCAGCCACGGAGTAGCCGAGCAAATCGGAGTCGTCGCCAGCATGCACCCCTGCCGAGAACGCCTCGCAACCAGGGACGCCACAGGGCCAGAGACATTCCCCTCGCAACTTACTCGAGCCTGTGGCAATGGGTTCGAGGAGCACCCATGCCCAGGACTTTGCGTTCTAACGGCCGTCCGCCCAGGGAGTGCAGGGTGGGGAGCGCAGAACGCCATGAGAGACCGCTCCTCGCAATTCACTCTAGATGCCTGAAACGACGGGCTCGAGGAGCACCCGCCGTCAGGACTTAGCGTTCTGACCTCACGCGTCGAGGCACCAAGAGACGTCTGCAGCATAACCTCGCAATTTACTCTAGATGCCTGGACAGGTGGGCTCGAGGAGCACCCACTGCCAGGACTTAGCGTGCTGACATCAACTGCCGAGGAGCCACCCGAGTCAGGTGGGGGCGAATGTCGCTGGACGTGTGGGGGTGCGCCATCATTGTCAGAGAGGGCCACTCCTTCGAAGCCATCGATGTCGTCAATGTGTCCAACTCTGGATGGAGTCGCTATCAGTGTCGTTGGGGTTCCAGGCAGGGGGGGGAGGAGCGACGCTGCCGTCATCACTACGAACCGTGGGGACGAGCCGAGGGGTAAGACATGGTGGTGGACCAATTTCCATGCCCAAGCGATGTCCAGCCTCGCCAGGGCCATCATCGGGATCTCCAGGCTGGTCGGGATGCAGTCCATCAACTTCATCATCGCTGGACGAGGTCGAGGATGAAGTAGTGGGTTGCGGCAGGCGGCGAAGGATCAGCGCAGCAGGGGGTTGCCACTTCTTTTCCAGTTGAGCGTCGGGCTTGGCCAATCGAAGGTTTCTAACTGCAGCACGTGCACTTGAGCGTAGGTCAGTAGAAGAACCGTATAGGCGAAAACGCATATTATGGTAAATGTTGAAAGCCACCGCCAAGGTTTCCACATGCATGAGACCAGGAAGCCGCAGCCCCAAGCGATCAGGAAGGAGCGGAAGCATCTCATACCCCAGTGCTTGGCACACTGCAGTCCACAACGGGCGGCATCGCATGTAGTGGCACTGTCTATCGGCGTACGAACGGCAGCCAAAGATACACGAGCGGGGACCTCCAACGTACTGTATGCGCGAAGAAGTGAGCCAACCAGAGCAGTAAGTTTTGATGACAAGCATGGCCCAGCTCATGGGAACCAGCGAGAGAAATCCACCAATTTCCGTCCAAGCCACACGGTCAAGAAACGGCTCCCATTCACAAACATATCTCTGAGGGCGTTGCTGCACCAATGCAGCCAGCGGGAAGGGCGTCACCAGCATTTCCCGCAGAGCGTGTGTGGCTGCGCGTTGGGGCTTGGGCTTCCTGTCGGTGACCTGGAGCTCCTGGGTGATGGCCTGCACGCACCTGTCCGTGACCTCAGCAGAGTACGCCATTTCCCTGCGCGGCTGGTGTACCGAGGCGTAGCCCAGCAAGAAAGACGGGGACTGCCAGTGCGTTCCAACATGGTCCAGGGCATCTTCGCGTGATCGAGTCGCCGCTAAGGATGCATCATCATAACGGCCTTCCATCAGTGATAACTTCCATTCAGATTCAAGTAGTCGACAGCGGTCAAGAATGGTAGTGTGGTTAGAGAACGTGACTAAAGCGGCTCGAGCATAGGCGGCAGCACACGAGTGGAGCAGCAAGGGGATACGGGGACCACCCCAGGCGCCAAGTTGGGCCCAGCCTGCCGCAGTGAGCATACCAAGAGGGGCTCTGAAGACCTGCGCGAGGATCCCCAGTTCCAGGGCAGCGTGTCGTGGTGGAAGTGGGACAAATAGGGCCACATAGGAGACCACTGAGAAGACCCTAGAAGAGTACAGGACACCGTTGATACTGGCGGGGGCAGCGCCCGACCCAAGAAGTCGGGCTCGTAGTTTGAGCTTCTGCAGCGGGGCGTGCCACTGCATGTCCACAGTGACGGCTGGGCCCAGCAGGAGGCCAAGGTAGAGGACGTAGGGGGCCACTTCGAAGGCCTGCCAGGCAGGGACGAGGTGGGCCACGAGGGACATCGTGTGTAGCTGGAGGGACTCGGTGAACACACCCTTGAGCGGGACGATTTTGCACCTCGGGGGCTTAAGTCTCAGTCCTGTGAGACGCTCCGTGACCAACATCACATCATACAACACAGTGGGGTGCTTCGCTTCAAACAGTACCGCGCCGATGTCATCAGCGCATGCACGAGCGATCCCATAACCAGGAGTCTCCAGAGTATCCTCCAGCGCGCAGAGGAAGGGGGCCGTGCCGAGGGCGTAGAGGCTCCCTGAGAGCCCGCAACCTTGGATAATCCCAGAGCGCAACCAGTATATCGGGATAAGCTGGCCAGCATGGGCCACCACACCTTGCATCGCTAAGTACAGCCACGAAAGGAACCACATGGGGGGGGCCAGGGAGCCCGAGCTTATTCATCAACATCAACAAATACTCTTGAGATAGACTAGGGAACGCCTGCCCGTAATCGAACGAGATCAAGAGGGGGTCGCACAGGTCCGAGCGGGGGTGAGCAGCTGCAAGCCTTCCTATGCCGTCGAGTTCGATCACGTTATATCCGGAGTTTCGGCCGACCACGAACCCCCTCTGCGAGCTAGGCACCACCTCCTCCACCACCTTACGGAGCGAGCGGTTGACGACGACGTCATGGTTTTAAGGTCGGTATTTCGCAGACCGAGTACGCGAATCTTGTCTGCCGATCGTGTGCAGCCTCCAGAGGCCTCGCCCTCCTCCTCGGAACCCTTGGGCAAGAAGGCCTGCAACGTGACACTCGCGGCATCAAAGAGGGCCCCCCCGCCGAGCACCCAGTCGAGGGTGTTGCACAGGACGTCGACGCAGCATTCAGAAGCATTCCAGGCGGCATAGGGGATGCCGTCCACACCTGGGGCAGAGTGCCGTGCACCACGCACAGCTCGACGGACGGCAGCTTTAGTTGGTGGCGGGACCTCACACTGGACGGGGGCCTTCAGGTGGTCCTGGAGGTAGGCCTCAATGCAGGAACCTGGGACAGAGCCTCGGGAGAATACAGGTCGCCAGTAGGCGCTCAAAGCTTGAAACCGATCTTCAGGCGTGTGGGACAAATCGGACTCGGACCGAACAGCCTGCAAGATAAGCCTGCGAGAAAATGGGGCCCAGATGGCCGCCTTCCTTTCCAACAGATGCTGACGACGGCAGGCAGAGGGAGGACGATGTGAAGCAGAGAGACCAGCAGCATGATCAGCCTTAGCTTGCAGTTCTTTTTCCAGAAGCCGCATGTGGACTCCATCCGACCAAGAATGAAAGGATTCAGCATGCCGAAGACTAACTTGTGCGCCTTCAATTTGCAGTAAGTCCGATGCCCACTGCGATGTCGAAATAAGCCGCCGAGCCAGCGGCACGTCCTGACGCCAGACGGCTCTGGCGCAGCTGCGGGCCACGAGGAGCGCCGTCTCGTCGCTCTCCGCCTTCAGCGTGAAGAGCATGTCGCGCACCTCCCTCGCCGCCTCCTTGAGCATTTCCTTGAAATGCTCCTGATAAACAGAGCCAGCGTACGCGACAATCGCGTTCTGGCCGTCAGCTACCATTCCTTCGATACGCTTCTTGAAGAGCGGGTCTAAGAAGATGTGCCGCGGAATAGCTTGTTCTCCTCGAGGCTTTTGATGGCGCTGGCGTAATGTAGTCACCAACGCTGCGTGATCAGATACTTGAGCACGGGACAACGCCTCTGGCTCACCGACCGCGGTAGATTCAGCATGGACCTGACACAGCATCCATCCTGGCAGCGAACAGAAGAACCTGTCCAGGCAACTGACCGAGTTGGTGTGCTTCGTGTAGCGAGTAGCCGCCGACGACGAGATCTCCAGGAGTGCCCCAAGAGCGCGAAGCCAGCGAGCAGCCTGAGCACGATGATTCCGGGGATCAGATACACGCGCAGGCTGAGGGCGATGAAGCACGAGAGCTTCGTCGGGGCCGAAATTGAGGTCGCCTTGCACGATGACCAGGTGGTGGGCAGGGTCAGACGCTGCCAAAACCCGATACCGATCGATCTGCTCACAGACCATGTCCACCTGAGCGCATGTGAGGCCGTGATTATGGATATTGAAATGCGTCAACTGAAATCCACGTCTATGCACATCAACTTGCAGGACCCGTCCTGGAATGAGCGGCGTGGCACAGCTAGACGAGGCTCCGTCCAGAGCCAATCGAGGAAGAATAGTAGCGACGCCTCCCGCACCCGATCCCCCGTGACCGACTGCACAAAATGAGGCGTGAACCACTGCATGGGCATGAGCTTGGAGCACAAACTGCTCAAGCTGGACTCGATCAGCATGAACCTCCTGCATCGCCAACAACGTGGACGGCAAGTGGATTTGCTGAAGGTAACGAAGCTTGGGAAGCGCCTTCGCCCCTTTGTACTGCAGGAGCGCCCTAGCGTTCCAGGTAGCACATCTCAGAGCAATGCCTCCACCACGGGACTGAGGAAGAGCGAACAACTGCAACATATCGTCAAAGGCACCACTGCGGAGGGGGTGGCGGCGCGATGGTGGACTGGATGAGCTCGCGTACCTCGTGCTTGGCGATGCCGACCTCGCGAAGGCCCTCATCGTTGTAGCGGATGTCGAAGGGCTGGTCGTCGGGCTGGGCCGAGAGCTTGAGGATGTGCGTCCACCCGCACCTGAGGACCCCGCGCTCCCTGTCCACAGCCCAGCGTCCATCATATTTGCCAGCCAGTGCCGTACGCAGCTTCCTGAGCGCCATGTCCGTTTTGATTTGCTTTGGATTTTTATCTGGTCCGAGGTGAAGGCGAGCGGGGGAAGAGCCTGTGACGTTGGCCTCAAAGATTCGCCACTCATCGTTCTGCCTGAGATTGGCCAAGACCTTGTTGACATATTTAGACGCCAGCCCAACACTGCCGTTGAATGAGATAAGATATCTTCTGCTTGGTGTCGGTCCAGTAGCTTTGATGACGTAGGACGAGGCGTCCAAGCCCAGCTCGGACAAGAAAGGGGTAAGTGTAGCACGCACGGACTCGATCCCAACCATTTTCGTGGCCATGGCGACGACAACAGACGGGTCTTCCTCACGATCAAAAGAGGGTGGCGGTGTCGGAGCTTTCTCCGTGCGCTTGGCCACCATGAGCTCGCTGCGGAGCTCCTCCATCTGTTTACGTAAGCTGGCAATGTCCGAGGTGTGGCGCTCAACGTCGATCGAGAGCGTGTTGACATGGGACCCCAAGGAGTCAATCTTGGACTGCAATCCGCGGTGCAGAGAGTCAATGTGGGGGCGGACGGTGGCCGTGATCTGCTGGTCAACCTCCTTCGGCTGGGCCGTAATCTGGATGCGCAAGGACTCCAAGGTGTCGAGAATAGATTTGTTGGAAGACTCCACCGTGGCGCCGACGGTAGATCCCACGAGAGATTCCAACTCAGACCGTAGCTCGCCGAACTGTTCAGCGACTGCGTTGGCTGCGACGTGCCTGATGTAGTCGTCATCGTACTGTGGCTGCTGGGGCGGAGGCAGGGCAGGGCCACCAGAGCAACCATCAGGAAGAGAACCAGCACCAGCTGCACAGGCAGCCATGCCAGCGACACCCTTTGCCGCTGGCGTTGCCACCTTTGCCATCGGCCCTAGTCTTCGACCACTTCGCTTCAGGGAAGCCAGGTCCGCGATGATGCTGACCAGGCTGGGCACCCACCGCAGGCGGGTCACTCTCATCATCAGGGAAGGTGGGCATGTCGTCGAGCTCGGCAGCGATGCGAGACTTAACATCATCATTTGGCAAGCCCATCGGAGCGGTTCCGAGCGGAGCGGAACCGTCGAATGTCGCGCACTCCAGGCGCACAACGTGGGCGTCCCACAGTATGCGGAGTGTGTGGCAGTAAGTGCAGAAAGAGAAAGGCTGCCCCACCTGGTCGGGCGACCACCTGTGGTGAGGAGCCGGGCTGACCTGGCCAGCTGCCTCGGGAGATGTTTTACTTGAGCCAAAATGGCTACGGAGGAGGAGGAGGAGGAGGAGGAGGAGGAAGAGGAGGAGGAGGAGGAGGAGGAGGAGGAGGAGGTGAGGGAAGAGGCGGAGGAGGAGGAGGAGGAGAGCGGGTGATTGCATGTGATTGCTCGCAACCGTGGCGGTATTTCCGCGCAGCGCTGAGGGCCCATCACAGGACGTGGCGCGTGACCTTGCGCAGCGAGCGTTGTGTGGACTCCTGCAGCAACGAGGCCTGGCCGTCCAGAACATCCAGGGCTTGTTTGAGTCCCGAAATCTCCTCGCTGCGCCTCTTCACGGTCTCCTCATAAGGTTCAGCCTTCTCGTCGCACTGCTCGTGCAGCTTTGCCAGGTATTTCTCGATTGCCTCCAGCTCTGTCTGCACATTGTCTCTGTCAGAGGACGTCTCTGCTACTGCCTTATCCAAGTCTTTGGACTCCTTGATCTTATCCGCCACCGTGCCTTTTGCACGTGGTCTTTGGTCGTGTTGGAATGTTCCTCTGCTATATGGAAGGCTTCTCCAATGTTTTCCAGGGCTGTACGCGCCCTCCGAAAATCGCACCCCTCTGAAAAGCTATTTGGGCGGCATTTCCCATACAAAAATGAGGTCGGCGCGACCTCCATTTGGGGAGCGCTTTCTAAGCGGCGTTGCTTGGTATTGCATTGCTTTGATTTGCAATGTATTTCCCCAATGAGGCCTACGGAGTTCTTACTTGGTCAAGGGTTGGTGCCTTGGGGGCTTACGTTGCCCGTTCCCCAGAGGGTCCTCGGGTTCCCCTGGCTCCTCGGGTTCCCCGCCCCCGGCGCCTCGTATTCTTACCGTGCCCGTTCCCCGGAAGTTGCTCGGGTTCCCCAGGCTCCTCGGGTTCCCCGCCCCCGGTGCTCCGTATTCTTACGTTGCCCGTTCCTCTGAGGTTTCTCGGGTTCCCAGAGTTCCCCAGGTTCCACGCCCTGGTTGTTGGTCTTGTTTCCCAGCAGCGCCAGGCAACGCCAGGCAACGTTACACAACGCCAAGCAACGCCAAGCATATCAAAGCAGCGCAAAGCAACGCCAAGCAATGCAAAGCAACGCCAACCAATGCCAACCAATTCAAAGTAATGCCAAGCAATGCCAAGCAACGCCAAACAATGCCAGGCCGTGCAAAGCAACGACAAGCAACACCAAGCAACGCCACGCAATGCAAAGCAACGCTAAGTAGTGCCTCGCAACGCCAAGCAGCGCCAAACAATGCCAAGCGATGCAAAGCAATGCCCAGCGACGCCAAGCAGTGCAAAGCAAAGCCAAGCAATGCCAAGCAATGCCAAGAGATGTCAAGCAGTGTCAAGCAACGCCAATCAAGGCCCTGGAATGCAATACAGTGGGAAGAAATGCAATGCGAAGCAATTCCAGCAACACCGCTCAGGAAGCGTTCCCCTAGTTGGGGTCGCGCTGGGTCCCTGCATTGCTGGGCATTGCTTTGTGTTGCTTGGTGTTGCTTGGCATTGCTAGACAATTATTGGCATATCTTGCCATTGTTTGGCATTGTTTTGCGTTGCTTGGCGTCGCTTGGTATTGCTTTGCATCGCTTGTCATTGTTTGGCTCTGCTTGGCGTTGCGTAGCATTACTTAGCGTTGCTTTGCGTTGCTTGAGGCTGCTTGGCATTGTTTGGCGCTGCTTGGCATTACTTGGCATTGCTTGGCGTTGCTTCGCACGGCTTGGCATTGCTTGGCATTGTTTGCCATTGCTTTGCATGGCTTGGCATTGGTTGGCGTTGCTTGGTATTGTTTGGCGTTGCTTGGCGTTGCTTGGCGTTGCTTTGCACTGCTTAGCGTTGCTTTGCATTGCTTGGCGTTGCTTGACGTTGTTTGGCGTTGCCTGGCACTGCTGGGAAACAAGACCAGAGGAACCCTGGAGACCCGAGGAACCTCCGAGGAACGGGCAACGTAAGAATACGAGGCACCTGGGGTGGGGAACCCGGGGAACCCGAGGAACCTCTGGGGAAAGGGCACAATAAGAACACGAAGCACTGGGGGCGGGGAACCCGAGGAACCAGGGGAACCCGAGGAACCCCTGGGGAACGGGCAACGTAAGCCCCCAAGTCACCAACATGTCACCGAGTAAGAACCCTTTGAGGGC
The DNA here is from genome assembly GCA_963575745.1 of Prorocentrum cordatum. Taxonomy (NCBI): domain Eukaryota; class Dinophyceae; order Prorocentrales; family Prorocentraceae; genus Prorocentrum; species Prorocentrum cordatum. The sequence goes on from CAUYUJ010002118.1 coordinate 55,496, forward strand.
AAGCCTACTTGGAGAATAACTGAGGTTTGCCAGCGTGGACCCCAGACAGTGAGCTGTTGCACTGTGGATGTGCAAGCAATGTGGTGCGAGCTATGTGGTGCAATCTATGTGATGGAAGTTGGGCCAACACGATCAGCGCCTATCTACCACCAGAGCTGCGCGGTGCAATCTGTGTGTTAAGGAAGCTGCGTGGTGAAAGGCCTGTGGCGAAACCTCGGCGGTTTCCCCCCTCCTCCTCCTCCTCCTCCTCCTCCTCCTCCTCCTCCTCCTCCTCCTCGGGCGGCAGCGAGGCGGCCACGAGGCGGCGAGGCCACGGGGCGGCCGCAGAGGCGGCGACGCAGCGAAACAAAAACCCGTCGGAGCCCCAAGTGGGCAGCAGCGAGGCGGCCACGGGACGCGGCGAAGGCTCGGCGGACTCCCACCCGGGCGGTGTGTGTGTGTGTGTGTGTGCAGGTTGACGGCCAAAGAGTCGGACCTACTAGATCTCCCGCAGGCAGAGGGAGGCAAGGGAGAGGGTCGCAATCCATTTTCCCATGCGCCTCGGACAGGCGGCGCTGCACCGAATACCAGTACGTGAGCCGAGACGTCGGCAGTAGACATGGATATATCATGGTGATGTGAGCGGACTTCACACACAGGCGGTGGCCACGGGCGGCGACGCGGCGAAACCTCGGCGGGCCCATCGAATTCCTTAGTCGTGAGAGCCCCAAGTGCAAGGTCTTTTGTGGGCGCCATAAAAATCCGCCCCCCCCCCCCCCGAGAGGGGTAGACACATATCCCCATGAAAGGAAGTCAGGTCAGCCTAAACCAGCAACAACGGTCACAACATACAAACAAAAACATGACATAACCACAGACTAACAAACAAACCAACAAACCAACGAACAAACCAACAGCTAACAAAGACGCCCCAAGACAGCCAACACAGTCAATAACCGCCCCAAGTCAACCGAGCTCACTCCAAGACGGCCAGAAAGCCTCCAAGGCGGTTCCAAGAATGCCCAGGAAGGCCAAACGCTCCAAGAGTGCCCCAAGATGGCCTCAAGACGGTCCCAGAGGCCCCAAAGATGGCCCAGAAGGGCTCCACGAACACGCCCAAGAAGCCCTCGAGAGCACACCATATTGTTCCAACCAACCTGTGCTGTAATACGCATCGCCCCGCGTCTCATCCCTCCTCCTCCTCGTCCTCCTGCTCCTGCTCCTCCTCCTCCTCCTCCTCCTCCTCCTCCGCCCCCGTTCTCCTCCCCCTCCTCCTCATCATCCTCACCATCAGCAGCAGTATCAGCATCAGCATCAGCACCACCATCACCATCACCATCACCATCACCATCACCATCACCATCACCATCACCATCACCATCACCATCACCATCACCACCATCACCATCATCATCATCATCATCATCATCATCATCATCATCATCATCATCATCATCAGCATTAGCATCATCATCATCAGCATCAGTATCATCATCAGCATCACCATCATCACCACCATCATACTACTCAGCACCACTACCACCGACGTCATCATTATCATCATCATCAACATCCTCATCATCATCATTATCATCATCATCATCATCAGCATCATCATCATCAATAGCGTCGTCGCCGTCGTCATCATCGTCACCATCCTCATCATCCTATTCGTAATCAGCAACATCAATAGCATCAATACCAGCAATAGCAACATCAGCAGAAACACTCTCATCATCAGCATCATCATAATCACAATCATCACGCTCATCATTATCACCATCGCCATCATCTTCATCCTCATCCTCATCCTCCTCGTCCTCGTACCCATCCTCATCCTCGTCCTCATAATCATAACCATCCTGATCCTCATCCTCATACTCATCATCAGCATCGACATCAGCAACAACATCAGCATCATTACCAGCACCAGCAACAGCCGCATCATCCTCATCAGCAGCGGCATCAGCAGCAACAGCATCCTCATCAACATCATCATCATCGTCATAACCATCATCAACATCGTCGTCATCATCAACATGATCATCATCACCATCACCATCAGCATCACCATCAGCACCATCACCATCACCATCATCAGCATCATCATCATCATCCTCGTCAGCATCATCATCAGCACCAACATCAGGGGCATCATCAGCACCACCACCACCGCCATCATCGTCATCATCATCATCAGAACCAGTATCAGCATTACCCTCGTCATCCGCAGCATCAGCATCGGCATCAGCATCAGCATCAGCCTCAGCATCATCCTCATCATCACCATCGTCACCATCGTGAACATCAACATCACCATCACCATCACCATCACACTCATCATCATCATCATCATCATCAGCATCATCAGCTTCATCAGCACCAGCATCAGCATCATGATCACCATCAACATCGTCATCGTCACCATCAGCATCATGATCACCATCACTGCAATCCTTCGCATCATCGCCATCGGCATCGATATCACCATCGTCATCATCAGGATCGTCGTCATCAAAATCACCGCCACCATCGTCATCAACATCATCGTCATCCTCGTCGCCATTATCATCATCAACATCATCATCATTACCATCGACGTCCTCCTCCATATCCGCCTCATCCTCGTCCCGATCCGCATCCCCATCCGCATCGTCAGCATCATCCTAATGCTCATCCTCCCCCTCATCCTCATCATCGACATCGGCATCTTCATCGGCATCATCAGCATCAGCATCACAATCAGCAACATAGTCATGAGGATCAACATCACCATCATCATCATCATCATCATCATCATCATCATCATCATCATCGTCGTCGTCATCACCATCAGCACCATCATCAGCATCACCTTCACCATCAACATCACCATCATCATCAGTGTCGTCCTCGCCATCGTCATCGTCATCACAACATCATCATCACCATCATCAACACCACCATCATCATAATCACCATCCTAATCCTGCATGATCTTCGCTATCAAAAAAAAAACTACCACCATCGTCATCATCCTCATCATCCTCATCCTCATCATCATCATCATCAGCATCATCATCATCATCATCATCATCATCGTCATCATGAACATAATCATCACCATCGTCATCATCCACGTCCGCGTCTCCCGAATCTCTCGCATCCGCAACTTCATCCTGATCCTCATCCTCATCTTCACCAGCATCCTCATCATCATCCTCATTCCCATCCTCATCCTCATCATCGATATCTCCATCGTCATCATCATCGTCATCAGTTTCATCATCAGCAAAAACAGCATCACCATCAGCATCAGCATCATCATCATCATCATCAGTAGCAGCAGCATCATCATAATCATCATCACCATCATCATCACCATCACCATCGTCGTCATCGGCATCGGCATTATCATCGCCACAGCCGTCGTCACGTCATCATAATCACCATCACCATCACCATCACCATCATCATCATCATCATCATCATCATCATCATCATCCCCGTCCGCGTCTTCCGCATCTATCGCATCCACGACTATCTTCATCCTCATCCTCATCCCCATCTTCATCAGCATCCTCCTCCTCATCATCCTCATTCCCATCCTCATCCTCATCATCGGTATCTCCATCGTCATCATCATCGTCATCATCTTCATCATCAGCAAAAACAGCATCACCATCAGCATTAGCATCATCATCATCATCAGTAGCAGCAGCAAGATCATCATAATCATCAACATCATCATCACCACCTTCACCATCACCATCAT
>CAUYUJ010002118.1:64228-93165 GCA_963575745.1 Prorocentrum cordatum
GAGCGGCGGGAGCAGCAGGAAGCAAGCAGCCGCGCAGAGGGCAGTCTGGGAAGTTTGTCGGCGCCAGGTCATCACGCTGCGCTGCTTCCCCACAGCGGTGGCGGGGTTTGCCGCAGGCAGCTGGATATCTGACGTCTTGCTCCTTGCTCGTTGTGCTGAGTTCGTTGTCCTTGGTCAGCGTGTCGTGCTCGGACTGTGAATTCTCCTCCTCGCCCGTCGCCTCGGAGAGTCCCTTTTCGAAATCAGACTCGACGACTTCCAGAAGTCCAATGATGGTTGAAGCTTCCCCCGACGAGGTGTCGTGGTCTGCGGACTTTGCGTAGTAGTCGCGCAGGACCTTTAGGGCCGCCTTCACGCCAGAGATGCCGAGTTCAAGATCCGCCTTCTCCACTTCGAATTTGTGTCTCTCCTCTCGCCGAATCTTATCCATCTCGGCCTGGCTCGCGGCTATGTCCTGGAGCTCCCTTTGCAGGAGCGCCACCTCCTCCTGCAGCTGGGCCGACTTCGAGGTCATCTGGTCGATGGACGTGGCGAGCTTCTCGATCTCCGCATCCCTGTCGCCCTTCTTCTTGTCCGCGTAGCTCAGCTCCTTGTCGCAGTAGGCCTTGTGTTTCGCGTCCGCCCGCGCCTCCGCCTCCAGGCGGTCGATCATGCCCGCTACGATGGAAGCACAAAGGACGGCATGAGCATAAGCTGTCCGAGGTCTCCTCCTCCTCCTTCTCCTCCTCCTGCTCCTCCTCCTCCTCCTCCTCCTCCTCCTCCTCCTCCTCCTCTTCCTCCTCCTCCCCCTCGCTCCTCCCTCCTCCTCCCCCCCTCCCTTCCCCCTCCCCCCCCCTCCCCCCCTCTCCCCCTCCCTCTCCTCTCCTCCTCCTCCTCCTCCTCTCCTGCTCCTCCTCCTCCTCCTTCCTCCTCCTCCTCCTCCTCCTCCCTCCCTCTCCTCCTCCTCTCTCCTCCCCCTCCTCCTCCCCCTCCCCCTTCCCCCTCCCCCTCCCCTCCCCCTTCCTCTCCTCCTCCTCCTCCTCCTCCTCCTCCTCCTCCTCCTCCTCCTCCTGGTTTCGTGGGCAGGCGCTGGCCCTCCCCCCGCCCTGGCGCGCGGGGAGCGAGCCAGGGGACGGCGCGTGGGTGGCGGCGTCCAGACCCGGGAGGTCCACCGCACCCCTCCGCGCGAGCCCATGGCCGTGCCAGCCTCTGTCCTTCGGGCTGAGCCCCTTGACCTTCGCGAAGACGTCCTCCTCCGAGCCCAGGCCGCCGTCCATGACCGCGGCCATCCTGCTGGCCAGCTGCGCCAGCGAGGGCGCGTGCTGCCTGCGCGCCAGCTCGCGAACGAGGCGCACGGCCTCGAAGTGCCGGGAGCGGCTGCCGACCTGGACGAAGGACTCCTCCTTGAAGGGGCCCACGAACACACACAAACAAGTACACACATAACACACAATCAAAGGATTCCCCATATTTTCCAATAGTCTCTTGATGTTTGTCTTCCCCCCACCTCTTCCAGATTTCCCCATATCTTCTTGGAAGCCGACATTTGCTTGCGTTCGCGTGTTTCTTCCGCTCCCGACTCCTGGCCCCCGCTGTAAGCAGAAGAGGGAAGCGCTTCCGTGGCACAAGCTGGCGGAGGCTCGCGCGGATCTCCTGTATCGGCGCTGGACCCCCCCCCCCTGGCGCGCGGAGCGCGCCAGGTGCGGCGCGGGGGGCCTCCGTGAGGGGGCCCAGCGCCGATCCAAGAGATCCGCGGAGGACCTCCGAGAGCTCGTGCCGGCGCCGCTCTTCCTTCTTCGGGTAAGCCTGCGCGCCCGCCCCGCCCGTCGTCTCGGAGATGATCTTCTTGGCCTGCGCCAGCGCGCCGAGCTCCTCCCCGCGGCTCTTCGTCTCCGCCTCGAAGTCCTCGGCCTTCGTCATGCAGTCCGTGCGCAGGTCCTCCAGCGCGCGGGTGTCCTCGGCCAGGTCCGCCTTCGTCACCTCGAGGTCCCCCTCGGCAGTGGCCTTCTTCTCGCCGGCGGCGTTGATCCCCTTCTTCGCCTCGCTGAGCTCCTTGTTAGCGTAGCGGATGGCGTCCTCGATGCTCTGCGCCAGCTGCTGGAACTCGAACAGGGCCTTCTGCTCCCTGTTCTGAGCGTTCCGCAGCTGCACCTCGGCCTTCTCGAGGAGGCGGCGCAGCGTGTCCACGATGTTGCCACTGTGGGACTCGTAGGTGGCCGCGTCAGGCGCACCCGCATCGTCATCGAACGAGTCCTCGGACTCCTGCACCAGGGCAGTCAGGCGGCTCTCGTCAGCGGAGCTGAACCCCGCCGCCTGCACCATCAGGGAGAGCGCCTTCGTGAGTGCTGCCGCGCCGCGCTCTTGCAGCAGCGCGGAGCCGGCGTGCTTCTCCAAGATGCCGATGGCCCTCTGGAGGGTGTCGATGATGGAGTCGAGCTCATGCTTCTCTGCCGCGAAGTCGGCTGCCTCCGCAGCCCGTATATCGGTGGCCGCTTTGAGGTCCTGCTCGTCCACCTTGATCTTGCTGGAGAGCTCCTCCACTTTCGTGGTGAGCGACTCTATAAGCGCCGTCTCCTGCGAGATCGTCGCGGTTAGGTCCGCGATTTCCGTCTTCGACGTCTTGATCTCGTACGCTGTGTTCTTGTTCGTCTCTTCGCACCACTCTGAGAAACCCTCGTAGATTTTTTGTGATTGCTCACCCTCCGAAATGATCTTGGCTTGTAGACTGCTGATGAGCTCGATCGACTTTCCTATTGGAGACACCTCCTCACCTGCAGATAAGTTGACTGTCAGAAGAAGAACGACAAACAACAACTTCATTGTTCGGTCGGGTGGTGCAAATTTACGTGTCTGAGCCAAAAAGGCTACGTACGGAAGAAGATGAAGAGAAAGAAGCATGAGGGGGGGCAAGGGAGGGGTTGGTGGAGGAGCGAGCATCGTGACCACACCCCGCAAAGAGAAAGAGAAGGAAGCGCCCTCACAGCTCGCAGAGGTGGAGGATCAGCCATATTGGCCATGTTGAACATAGCTAGCGGTACGCGATGAAGAGGAGGAGGACGACGAGGAGGAGGAGGAGGATAAGGAGGAGGAGGAGAAAAAGCGCTCAACGAGGAGGAGGAGGAGGAGAGGTGCCCCGCCTCTGGATGGATGGAAGTCTCGACAACGTCCGATCGCTCGGCGACGCATCGACGACCAATCAGTCGTCAGCCGCGATGCCCGTGCCAGCGTGGTACCTCGCACCCGCATCACCCCATCCCGGAACACCCGCGCGATGCAGCTCGGGACCCGTCGCCCGCCTCGACCTCACTCGGCACTGCACGGACGATCGAATGTCTGACCAGGGCGCCCATGCCAGTGCACTACGTCGCCCCCACGTCCTGGAAAACTCGCCCGGTTCTGCTCGGGCCCCTCGCCAGCCTCGGCTCTCTGGGAAGGCAACAGTCAACATAGGAGGCCCGCGCGAATTTGTCAAGTCTGCGCTGGACATCGGGGGAAGGGGTTGGGGGAGGGGTGTCCAGCGCCGACCCACGAAATCCGCGCGGACCTCCGACAATACAGTCGGACCTAGGCCAGAAGAACATCCTTCAAGAATCTAAGACCCTCCGCAGGCCAAAACACACAGAACATCCAATGGTGCCCTCCCCCAAGATGCGCCAGAACGTCCAACAAACACGAAGAACATTAGGGTACCCTCCTCGAACCGACCTCGATCTTATACCTCCGTCCGACAATATGCCGTTCGCTTCCCTCTTCTGATGACTCGCGCAACGCCCGGGCGCCCAGATGTCAATCGCGGTATCCCTGCTTGTGCGATGTCTCGCCCCCGCTCCTGGGACACGACTAGCGGTCCGATGTTGCTCTCCTCCTCCCCCATCCCTCCTCTTCCCCTTCCCCCCTCTCGTCCCTCCTCCCCCACTCCCTCTCTTCTCTTCTCCTCCCCTCTTCTCTCCTCTCCTCTCCTCTCCTCTCCTCTCCCTCCCCCTCCCCATCTCCCTCCTCCTCCTCCTCTTCCTCCTCCTCCTCTTCTTATTATTATTCTTAGTATTATTATTGATTATTGTTATTATTATTGTTCGTCTTGTTATTAGTATGTTTCTTCCTTTTCTTATTATTCGAATTATTCGTCTTATTCGTATTATTCTTATTATTATTAGTATTATTATTATTAGTAGTAGTAGTAGTAGTATTACTATTAGCGTTCGCATTCGTATTATTATCATTATTAGTATTCTTACTAGTATTACTAGTATCATCATTATTATTAGTATGATTCGTATTATTATTCCTCCTCCTCCTCCTCGTCCTCCTCCTCCTCCTCCTCCTCCTCTTCCTCCTCCTCCTCCAGCCTCTGGTTTTCTTTGTTCTTCTAAGCGTGTCTGATTTTAGTGCACACAGAGTCTGGACTTCTATTAGTGTTTTGTTAGTATCGTTGTCTGTGTCACGGTGAACTAAATTCGATTCAGTCGCTCACTGGCGAATGGAACTCGCTTGTCGATCATGTAGGGAAACTGGCGATATGAATGTTCACCACACAGATTAGTATACCTTTAGCAGCCATGTTTCCCCAGAGGGAACGTTCTTGAATAATTGGTGTTAGAGCGAGGTTTTGAGGAATGTATACGAGCACCAACACATGGCCCTCATCTTCTCGATTTGTTTTGATGTGACATCCCGCATATCATTATTTCAAAAGTGTTCACGCCAGTAGCGGATCATAGGGCAACGTTGTGCTCAGTTTGCATGCCGCCGTTGTAGTTTGAGCACAGTGAGTATTGGCGGTCGCACTTGAACGACGCAGATTGGCGATCGATCGGGCGCCGCGTGCAGCAGGATTGGTCTTGGATAGACAATTCGACGGCTAATACTGTTGTGGCTTGTTTGAAATGCTGTTATGTTTGTGAATGTTTATATTCCTTCTTCGCAAGTAACTTCTGTTGTGTCGCACCTTTCGATAAATCACACTGTCTCGACGCTGTCCAGGCGAAGCGACTTGCCGTTGGTACGGATTTTCCTGCTGTCGTAGCGGTTTTTAGTTTTGCAGTGCTGGAGGCTTTTTAAGGTACCCGGCAAAAAGCTTCGGACATTAGGGCGCGGCAGTAAGAAGTGATCAAGATTTCTAATGAATTGTTGTCGCATGTTCATGAGCCTTCCTCTTTCTCACTGAAGAATCCGGATGGCTCGTGGGCATCTTAAACAGGAGGTCGGAGATTTGACAGGATCCTTTGTGACGCCGTTTGGCGATTTGTCTATTTAGGACGTAGGAGGTCGCATACAGTTTTGGGCTCACAATTCTTCTCCTCCTTCTCTTTCTCCTCTGCGTTCTGCTGCCCCTCACTTTGTGAGTTGTGTGCGGCCTCCTCGGCCTCGTCTCAGACGACGCGGTCCTCGTTCGAATTCCTCATTTCAGCAGCGTTTAGCCGAGCGGTGTTTTTGGTCAGGTCTGAACCTGGCATTTTCGTCAAGTCTGATGCCAGGATTTTCGACCTTAGGCCGGACGTTTTCAGGGCAGATTTTCGACCAGCCTGAGGCCGGACAATTTGCAGGGCGGATTCTCGACCAGCCTTAGGTCGAGTAATTTGCAGGGCGGATTTTCGACCAGCCTTAGGTCGGGTAATTTGCAGGGCGGATTTTCGACCAGCCTTAGGCCGGACAATTTGCAGGGCGGATTCTCGACCAGCCTTAGGTCGGGTAATTTGCAGGGCGGATTTTCGACCAGCCTTAGGTCGGGCAATTTGCAGGGCAAATTTTCGAGTTCGCTTACTGTTTCCAGTCCGTCTCGTTCTTGTTTCGTGTCCCAGACCTCACCATATTTTGTGTAAATATTCGTTCTCTTAATACCAACTATGCTGAATTGCCTGCTCGTCTCTCTCTCTCTCTCTTTTTTCTTCCCTTCCTCATCTCGTTTGTCTCAAAGAGACTTGGCTGACTGCGTCTGCTCCGCATCCGAATCTGCACGGATATATACTTTTTGCTCGTAGCGACAGTTGTTTGCAGTCTGGCGGCGTGGTCGTTTTCGTTTTGGATTCATTGATTTCGGCGTGCAGCCGTCTTCTTGTTTCCTCTGCAGCTGAGTCGGTATGGATTCTTGTGCACTGTAGTTCGGGTCCTTTGCTAGTAGGGTGTATCTACCGCCGGCCCCGGTACGGAGAGATTGATTCTATCGACGCTCTTCGCTCTGAGTGGGAAAGTTTGCAACACCCAAGAGGCCTCCAAGATGGCCCCATGACGGCCCAAAAGGCCCCCAAGACGGCCCCAAGAGGGCCCCAAAACGGCCCAAGAGGCCTCCAAGACGCCCAAGATGGCCTCTAAGAACCCCTGATATGCCCCAAGAGGGGACCCAGACAGGCCCCCAAGACGGCTTCCGACGGCGTCAGACAAGCCAGGAACGCCCTAAGACGGCCAAAGAGGCTCCCAAGAAGCCCCCAAAGGCCCCCCAAAACCCTCCAAGAGGCTCCCAGGAAGCTGCAAGGAGGACCTAAGAGTGCCCCAAGAGTGCCTCAAGAGGCCTCCTCCTCCTCCTCCTCCTCCTCCTCCTCCTCCTCCTCCTCCTCGTATCATTTCCTCATCCTCCCCCTCCTCGTCTTCTTGCTCCCCCATGCGTTCCCCGAAGTCTTTCTTTGGGTTTGGGTTTGGTTTGGGTTATTTTTTCGCTCAAGATGGCCCCCAGATAGCCTCCTTGACGGCCGAGATGGTCCAAGATGGCCTCCAACTTCGCCCATGATGGTCCAAGATGGCCTCGACGATGGCCCAAGAGGGTCCAAGATGCCTCCAAGTCCGCCCAAGAAGCCTCCAGGACTCCAAGACCCAGCCAAGATGGCACAAGACGGCCCCAGAGGCCTCCAAGAGGCCTCCAATACGGCCCAAGAGGCCTCCAAGAGGTCCTCCAGGAGAGACCTCCCGAATAAGCCAAAAAATTTTGATTTTCCTTTGGTTTTTGAAGGGTGGTGACATTTGCTTCTTTTCGGCCTTCCCACGGCCCAGGACGGCCCAGGAGGCCCCCAAGGTCGCCCCAAGATCGCTCAAGAGGCCTCCAAGATGGCCCCATGACGACCCACGCGAACGAGGACAGGCCCCGCCCCCACGGAGACAGCCCGCGTGGCGGCTCGCAGACGCCGTAGCCCGACAAGGCACAGGCCGCGACCGGCGGGGCGTGCACATCTGGGGGCGGCCGCGGCGACGGCGTACGCGCTGTCGGCAGCGCCTCGGGGAGAGTCGTGGCGCGTCGTCCTCGCCTTCATGCTCCTCCTCCTCCTCCTCCTCCTCCTCCTCCTCGACCTGCTTCGCCCCTCTCCCTGGAGGGTGCCTTGGCGCATCCGCATCTGCCTCCTCATTTCTTCCGCCCCGTGCAGCGGCGAGGGGCGCTGGGGGATGGGGGGAGGGCTGCGCCTCTGTGGGGAGGAGGAGACGGGGCGAGCGCCGGAGTCCGGCGTGCCCCGCTGGGGAGACCGCTCGTGCCCATCAGGGCATAGCGTGAAGGCCGTAGCCCCAACGATACGAGCAGCCGTGCTAAGCTGAATACGTCCAGTAGGACGGCCCCTGGTGGGATCTTGTGGGTGTGCCGGGGCGCCTCTAAGCGGAGGACGGAGAGGAGGAGGAGGAGGAGGACCAGTGTAAACCCGAGAGTCATCAACGATGTTGGAATAAACCCTCCCTCCAAGCTCCCTCTTCATAGGCCCCTATAAGGGTTCATTCCCACTGAGGAAACTGCTTAGTTAGAAGACAACCGTTTGAAGACCCTGATACATGCCAAAGCATCGTTCTCTGGATTCCAACGCCACGGATCACTCTGACTGTTGCGTCTTGACGATCCTGAATCGCGCAAGAACGCCATTCTTGGGACTTCAACACTACGAATCAACGTAACGGTTGGGTCCTCATAATCCTGAATCCTACCAAAACACTATTTCTGGTACGCTGATCATGGGAAGCCGTGAAACTCTTGCACATTTTAAAAACACATGTGCGCGGCGCTAAGGCGAGAGCCACACATTGAAAAAGAACCGCCATCAATCCGTGAAACTATTGCAAATGCTTAAAACGAATGTGCGCGGCGCTAAGGCGAGACTACACTTTGAAAACGACCCGCCCTCAATATGTGAAACTATTGCAAATGTTTGAAAACGAATGTGCGCGGCGCTAAGGCGAGAGCCACATTTTGAAAACGACCCGCCCTTCATCTGTGAAACTGTTGTCAGTGTTAAAGCTTCAGGGTCATGAAGTCTCAGGCGAAACGCCTGGACCGCCATCAACATTGGCATCGGGGTGCGACAAGGAGAAGTTATTTATACGGAAAAGGAATGGAGGAGAAGGAGGAGGAGGTGGAGGAGAAGGAGGAGGAAGAGGAGGAGGGGGGGGGGAGGGGGAGGAGGAGAGAAGGGGAGGATGAGGATGAGGATGAGGAGGAGGAGGAGGAGGAGGAGGAGGAGGAGGAGGAGGAAGTTCAGGAGGAGGAGGAGGAGGAAGTTTAGGAGGAGGAGGAGGAGCAGGAGGACGAGGAGGAGCAAGAGGAGGAGGAGGAGGAGGAGGAGGAGCAAGAGGAGGAGGAGGAGGAGGAGCAAGAGGAGGAGGAGGAGGAGGAGGAGGAGGAGGAGGAGGAGGAGGAGGGCGGAGAGAACCCCTCGCCCACGCCGGAGAACACAGGAGAGCGCCCCCCGCGCCTGCGTGGCCCACGGGCTGTGGAGCCCCTCCACGCGCAGGCCCTGCGGCGGCTGCAAACCCGCCGCCCGGGCGCTGAGCGGCGGCCGCGAGGCGCTGCACGGGTCGTACGCGGAGCCCGCCGCCGTCGAGGCCAAGAGCGGCCCGCCGGTCGGGATGGGTCCTCCCGTCCAGGCGGGGGGGGGGGGGGTCGGACACGGCGCCTGCTTGTCCCGCGGGACGGCTCTGCGACCGGCTGGGCTCAGGTCGGGCATGCCCTCCCAGAGGCGGATTTTGGAAGAACAAATAAAAACAGTCAAACAAAGAGTCAAATAGTCCAAAGAGCACGAGAAATCGTCACCTGACTATTTGAACTATTCTTGAGTAGTCTTCCTGTAGAGGGGCATGCCCGACTTAAGGCTAGGCGTTGGCGCCTCGGCGCCGACACAGGCATCAAAACTCAATGCGGGCTGGGAGGGGCGGTGAGGAAGAGCCGGCCGACTCACTCGATCGGAGCATCCTGTCCTTGTCTGAATACGTAGGATCTGCTGGTGGGGGGCGGGGAGGAGGGCTGGGGGGATGGGGGGTGAGGGCGACGCTGCGGGGGGGGGCATCTCCTGCAGGGGCCCCTCGGGCCGAGCGCGCCGGCCCCCCGCAAGCAGCGGAGTCGGTGCCGATGCGCCGGGCACGATTGGCTTTCGGCGGCGCCCCCGCCCGGCCCACTGCGGGGGCAGGATCGGTCAGCGTCGAATCGGGAAGTCGGATCAACTCGGGACGTGCGTCGGGCTGGGCCGCAGCGGCACAGAGTCGAGACCAGATCGGAGGGGTCGGCCGGGAAAAAGCGCGCCGCAGCACCGTGCGAGCATCGGGCCGCACTGGATCGCTGGAGGATATCGAAATCGACTCGGGTCGGATGAGCTCCTCCGCGGCCCGAGAGGGGTGAAAAACATCCAAAACCAAAAAAAGCTCGATCCTCGATCTCCCTCCTCTTCATCTTCTGCTTATTCTTATTATTATTCTGATTATTATTAGCATTACTCTTATTCTTATTATTAGCAGTACTATTATTATTATTAGGATTAATATTACTATTGGTGTTATTAGTATTGTTGTTATTATTATGACTCTTATTCTTATTTTTATTAGTCGTAGTATTAGTAGTAATATTAGCATTCGTATTATGATTATTACTAGTATTATTAGTATTAATTATTAGTCGTATTTTTATTATTCGTATGATTAGTATGATTATTATTATTATTCTTATTCATATTATTATTAGTATTATTATTCTTGTTGTTATTATTATTAATAGTACTAATATTATTAATAGTAATAGTATTATTAATATTACTAGTATTATTATTAATAGCATGAATATTATGCGTTTTAGTATTATTCTTATTATTACTCCTCCTCCTCCTCCCATTCTCGGAACATCGAACATCGAATCGATCGAATCGGGACGGCCTCTGCAGCGGAGGGATAGAGCCCTGCGGGCCGAGACTGCGCAAGTCGGCCCCGGGCCTCTCCAGGGGTGGGCTCCACCCAGCACTTCGAAGTGGGCCCGGCTGTGGCTACGACGAGCTCCTCCGAGGCCCAAGAGGGGTGCAAAACATCCAGAACCTCAAACCTCGATCCCCCTCCGCTTCTTCTTCTTCCTCCTCCTCCTCCTCCTCCTCCTCCTCCTGCTACTGCTGCTGCTCACGGCGAACTTGGTCGTAGACCTGAAGCCGTCCCCAGCCCCGCCCCTGGCGCCACCTCCTCCTCCCCCTCCTCCTCCTCCTCCCCTCCTCCTCCTCCTCCTCCTCCTCCTCCTCCTCCTCCTCCTCCTCCTCCTCCTCCTCCTCCGTCCAAGCCTCACCTCCATGCTTCACCTCCATGCTTCTTCCTCCGACTCTGCCCAGACGAGCAGAGCACGGCCTGGAGCGCTTCAGGGCCACTCCCCGGGGCGCCCAGCTGGACGCTCTCTCTCTCGGAGCCTTACAGCAGCAGGGCAGCACCGTCGGTTTCGAGGACCGGCCCCGCCACCGCCGCTTCCGACGTCCTGTGGCGCCCCTTCAGCCCTGGGAAGGGGGTGGGGGGGAACAAAAAAAATCGCCAAGAGGGGGTGGGAGATCCCCCCCCCCCTCTCCCCTCTCCGAGGCCGCCGCCGCTGGTCTCGAGGACCGGCCCCGCCACCGCCGCTTCCAATGTCCTATGGCGTCCCCACGGGCGTCCAATGTGGGCGTTTCCTTATTCGGCGTTTCGACCTTGGACGGGGGGGGGAGAGGGGGGCAGTCAGGCTCCGGGCCTCTGCTCGATGCGACTGATTGCAGCAGTGGGTCCTCTGGGGAAGACCCCACATGCTCGAAACAGGCGCCGAAAACAGCCAAGATCTACTCCACGAGGGAGGAGGAGGAGGAGAAGGAGGAGGAGGAGGAGGAGGAGGAGGAGGAGGAGGGGGAGGAGGAGGAGGAGGAGAGGGAGGAGGAGGAGGAGGAGGAGGAGGAGGAGGAGGAGGAGGAGGAGGAAGAGGAGGAGGAGGAGCCATGCCTCCAGAGAGACGGCGCGGTCTCCATGCTGGAGGCGCGCTGCCCCGCCTCTGGAAGCTGCTCTCCCGCTTGGGAGGCCGTTGGAGGCTGTTGGAGCCTCTAGGCCTTCTGTGGGAGACCACATGCGAACCCTGCCCCTACCCCCCACGATCTCTGACGGGGAGGGAGGGAACGAAGTGAACCCCACCCTCACCCTCAGACGTGGGGGGTAGGGGTAGGGTTCGCATGTGGCCTCCTATTCTGGCGCAGGTGTGGGTGAGAAAGCGCGTCGCACGAGATCGGAGCCGCCACCTGTCACCAGCGGCTCTCGCAGGAGTGGCCAGGGGGTCCTTCGAGCTGCCCACCGATCGGAAGAAGTAGGTAGAAACAGACAGTAGGAAGGCGTCGACAGTAGATTCGATTTCTGCCCGTTCCCTGAAGAGGAGTGAAGATGCAAAAGACATGCGGTTGTTGGAATCCCACCTCTGGGCGTGAGCGGTTTGGAGCAGTTCCTCGTCCAACCCCCATTCTTCCCTTCTGGGGGAAATTACCCATCCCCCTACCCCACCCCCCTGGATCTGGGCGGGGAGGGGGGGGCCGCGAGGTGTCAGAGCGTCCGAAACGGCCTCGGCGAGAAGGCCAAAACCATTGATTTGCAATGGTTTTGGCAACAGACAGTCTGGCCTCCTGCGGGGGCTAATTGTTGGAACCTCCCCCAAGGCCCGCAGCCCCTTGAGGGCCTCGGGGACCTCGTGAAAATCCGCGCCCGCAGCCCCGGACCCCATCTTTCTGCTTCATTTTTCGAGCCGGATCGATCTGTGAGGGTCCCTGGACCCGAAAAAAGGCGAAAACGCCCGGCTCGAAAGAATTGAGCCGGCAGGATCTCAGGGAGCCGCCACGACCCCGGGGGCCATCTTGGAGGTGATCACCGATCACCTCCCAGAGGGCCCCCGAGCCCCCCAAAGGGTGCCCCTAAGACGGCCCCAACGTGTGCCCAGAGGCCACCGAGGTGCCCCTGACGTGCTCCCAGGAGACTCCCCAGAACGCCCTGCAGACACCCACGAGGCCCCTAGCAGGCCCCCAGGGACTGCCAAAAGACTCCCCAAGACGCCCGAAGGGGACTCCGAGAAGCTCTCGAAAAACAGCCGAAAAGACTTCGAGAGGCATCCAAGCGGCCTCTGGCATTTCTGCTCGCCCTCCTCCTCCTCCTCCTCCTCCTCCTCCTCCTCCTCCTCCTCCTCCTCCTCCTCCTCCTCCTCCCCTATTATTATTGTTCCTCCTCCTCCTCCTCCTCCTCCTCTTCCGCCTGTGTCTCCTCCTTCCTCCTCCCTCGGCAATTACACAATATAAGCACTACTCTCCTCTCTCCCCCGACGACCCCGAGGTCGTAGCCTGCCCCCCTACGAGTAGGTGTTTGTACGCATCGGATCCTCAAAAGATGATCGATCATGTGTGTTGTTCCAATCCCAACTCTTTCGGTGCTTCCAGAATGGCGCCCCCGCTGCAGCGTTGGCTCCATTTTCTGGCTTTCGGTCCTTCCAAATCATACCCCCGCTGCAGCGCTGACCTCATTCCTTTATTGCTGATCTTCCAGATCGTGTTCCCGCTTCAGCGTTGGCACCACGTCGTGTTCCCGCTTCCAGATCGTGTTCCCGCTGCAATGCGTCACTACGTAATGCATGCCACGCAATGCTATGACATGTTACGCTCTGCCGTGCTCTTCTACGCCGTGCTGCGCCGTGCATTACCATGCATCTCGAACCCTCTCGGGATCATTGCGCTCGACATCCGACTGTGCGAATAGAGAGGAGATCTACGCCATGTTAAGGGATGGGAGGGAGGGGTAGGACGTCAGATAAGACGTTTGCGCACCTGGCTCGTCCCCCTCCCCCTCTCCCTCCTCCTCCTCCTCCTCCTCCTCCTCCTCCTCCTCCTCCTCCTCAGGTTCCTCCTCTATCCTCCCCTCTTGGGGGATGACGTCTTCACCCAGCCCTTTCTTCCACTATGCTCCTCCAGCTCCCTGATCGGGGCAACTCGTCTGGTCACTGTTTCTTCATGGGCTGGCTGAGTGATGCGAAGCAACTAGCATAGGAGTAAGAGAAACACCTGCGTCAACATAAACTTTTGGCGCTCCGCGCGGATTTCTTGGATCTGCGCAGGACCCCCTTCCCTGGCGCGAGGAGCGCGCCAGGGGAGGTGCCGGAGGCGCCGCCGGGGGGGGGGGGGCCCAACGCGGATCCAAGAGATCCGCGCGGAGCGCAAAACGTTTATGCTTACGTCGGTTTCTCCTTCCTTCTTCGAGCAGAGGACAGCGCCTAAAGAGACTGGGCCCTGGGAGCCCAAAAAACTTACCTGCAGCGAGCTGTCATGGGTGTGCCCAGGATCTGCCCCTCGGCGGCTGCGGGGGGCGCGGAGGCGCCTTGGCACGGCTGGGAAGCTCTGGTCGAAGCGCGTCTGGGGACGGGTCCGGGGGCGGGCCTTCGATTCACCAAAAAAAGACCCTAACCCTTTGGGAGGAAACCTGAGTTGGGAGGGCCAAAAGCATGAAGCAGGGATAAGGAGTCTTTTCTGCAGACGCATTAGGCCAAATCGCCCAGCTTGATCATCCCTGGGGGTCCCTGATGCGAAGGCGGGGACCTCAGTGAGGCCACGTCCTCATCGTGCTATCAGGGTCAGGGGGCTCTGCTGTGCTCGATGGTCCTTGGGCAGGTGCCGGGCGGAGGCGTGAGGCACATCTCCTGCAGCTCGCGGCCTTGCCGACGTCTGGCCGAACACGTGCCCAGTAGCGAGAAGCCTCGCCACCAGTTAAACAATTCTAGGCTCTAGGCAGCGTAGGGTGGCCCATGCTGTGACGCTGACAATTCGTGCACACCATCTCGTGCGGCGCGCTTTGGGTCGGGCATGCTCTCCTGCAGGCGGACTTGGAAGAACAATAGGAGCTGGTCAAACTATATATATGCATATATATAGAGAGAGAGAGAGATCCAGCACTAGTCACAAGAACACGAAAGCATCGCCCTCTGACAATTTCTTATCATTCTTGAACATTCCTCCGGTAAAGGGACCTGCCCGACTGAAGGCGAACTCTCCCGAGCGAAGCACCAGAGGCTCTGCGCCGGCTCAGGGAGGCACTGCAGCAGGAGATGCGGGCCAATGCGGGAGAGATCGCCTCGTGCTACCGGAGATGGCCAGGACCTGATGTGAACCCAGCAGTTCCGGCGAGGCTGCACGGTTTCCCCCAGGGCCGTAGGCAACCCGAGGAGGAGGAGGAGGAGGAGGAGGAAGAGGAGGAGGAGGAGGGAGGAGGAGGAGGAGGAGGAGGGAGGAGGAGGAGGAGGAGGAGGAGGAGGAAAGACCTCGAGGACCCCAGGCACCCCATGGCACCCCTCGGGGTCCTCGAGGCGCCCCAGGACCCCAAGCGCCCTATGGCACCCCATGACACCCCAGGCCTCGAGGCTCCCTCCTTTTAGCAGGGACCAACCGTCCCGGCATTTCTATAGTCCTACCACGAAATGTTCTTAGAACCCTAAAATATTCTAAGAACAAAAACGATGTTCTTAGAACATAAACCCGATGTGATAAAACAAAGCAGTCCCGGCCAGAAATATTCTAAGAACATTTCATGGAATCCACAAAAGGTTCTTAGAACAGTGTTTGGGTAGGCCTACAGGCACGCCAGGACGCTTCGCCACTGCTTGACTCCTCCTCCTCCTCCTCCTCGACCTCCTCCTCCTCCTCCTCCTCCTCCTCCTCCTCCTCCTCCTCCCCTCTCGGGAGGCCTCGAAGACCCCACCACAGGGTGCCAGAGCGCGCGGAGCACAGTGGACTCCTGTGCGGAGGGCGCGTTCCGCTGCTCGCAGAAAAGTAGCTGCTCGCAAACACGGCCTGGATCCGCCGCCAGGGACTCACGGTCCTCTGCATCGAGGCAAGCACGTGTTTCTCGCCAATCAGTGCTTGCACTGAAGGGGTCCTGGTGGAAATTGGAAGATTTGGCGAAAGTTTCCAACCGATTTTGGTAGCCGGCTGGGTTCCTGGGTTCCCGGTTCTGGGTTCCCGGGCTCTTGGATATTGGTTCGGGGCCGATTTCGGTGGGTTCTGGTTTCCCAGGTTCCCGGTCGATATCCGTATCGATCTCTTTATCGATCCCACGATTCAAAACCATCCACTGGTTGGGGTTTTTCTCTAGTGTGTTTTATCGGACGTCTGCGAGTGCGTTGGCACTTTCTGCGAGTACAGTAGGAACTCGACCACAAGACACCGTACCCAAGAAGCCCAACCCTGTACCCCCAGGGCGTCTGCCGATTTTGTTGGCGTGGGAGCGGCGCGCTCTCCATGGCAAAACCGTCGAGACCTAAGGCACCCTGGAGGCAAGCGGGGTGTTTCTTGGCACGGGCCTCCACTGTTGTATGGGAACGTCACGCTTTTCATGGCAAAACCGTCGAGACCTAAGACGACCCAAAGCACCCTGGAGACAAGCGGGGTGTTTCTTGGCACGGGCTTCCGCTGTAATGGCAAGCGCTCGGTGACAACAGCAGCACGGACAGCAGAGTTCTCAGAACATAAGCCCGATGCGTGAAAACTAGACGGTCCCAGCCAGAAATGTTCTGAGAACATCTCGTGCAAACCGCAAGAGGTTCTTAGAATATTCTCTGGTGGGCCTATGGGCGAGCCAGGATGCTTCGCCACTGCTGGAGCAGCTGGCGCTAGGTCGGACCTGTCCCCCTGCAGGGGGATTCTGAGCGACAAGTGACAAGTAGCCAAAACATGTGCAACAAAACTGCCCAAACATGGTCCCACACTGCTTCTGTGACTGTATTCCCGAACACCCCTCCCGCAGAGGGGCACGCCCGCCTCGGAGCTGGCGCCGCGGGCCGGCGCGGAGCCTCCGCCGACCGCCCCACGGCGCTCCCAAGACAGGACTCTCGGCGCCGCTCGGGCGCCCCTGCCCCGCGCACCGTGGTCGGCTTCCACGGGCGCGCCTGTGCTCGCAGGGTGGCCCACGAGGCTCCTCGAGAGGCCTCGCCGAAACTGAAGGGGCCCAGGGACACACACAAAGACGCGCACAGATTCCAGGATTCCCCATATCTTTTTCCATATTTTCTGGGAGTCGACGATTCATTGTGTCTGTGTGTTCTCCCCCTCTGGAGAAATGGGCGCGCACGTCCGAGCGATGCCAAGAGGGGGCGGGCGTCGGACGGGGCGAGGAGACGAGGATACGGCCGTGCCAGAGCGGCTCGGGGACGCTCTCAGAGCGTCCTGGGACACGCTCCGAGAAGGCCGGCCGCGGCGCCCGAGGCATCCCCTGGAGCCGGCCGCATCTCAGAGATTCTCGATGCATCCTAACCCGATCGTCTCCTCGTCCTACAACCCCCTCGAGATCAAACGCGAATGTCGTTCCCACCCCCTCGCCCCCGAATTTCGAGGTTCATGGACGCGCGCAGCGCGGCCCGTGGGGTCAACCAAAAAATTGCAGTCGCCAGCATCGGCGTCAACATTGGAATTGGGGGCCCGGGGGCGTCGCCATGTCTCGGCGGCGAGACTGTGGGGAAATTAGATGGAGAAAGCCTTCTCAGAAGACTCGGAAGTCCCCGGGCCTTCTGAGAAGTTTCCAAAGCCTCCCCCGAAGACACAAAGAACTTCTCAGAAGGCGCGAGGGCTTCTGAGAAGTCCCGCCGCCTTATGCGAAGGCTTTCTCCTTCTCACTTCCCCCCCTCGCCCACCGCCGAATGTCGCGGGAAAAACTTGCGTCTGAGTTCGGTGATGTTCGAGCAAGGGCCGAGTGAGGCGGAGAAGGAAGAGGAGGAGGAGGAGGAGGAGGAGGAGGAGGAGAAGGAGGAGGAGGAGGAGGACGACGACAACGAGGAGGAGGTGGAGGACGAGGACGAGGAGGAGGAGGAGGAGGAGGAGGAGGAGGAGGAGAAGGAGGAGGAGGAGGGGGAGGAGGAGGAGGAGGAGGATGAGGAGGAGGAGGAGGAGGAGGAGGAGGAGACGAGGAGGAGAACAAGAAGGAGGACGGGGAGGAGGAGGAGGAAGGAGGAGGAGGAGGAGGAGGAGGAGGAGAGAGGAGGAGGAGGAGGAGGAGGAGGAAAGAAGAGGAGGAGGAGGAGAAAAAAGGAGGAGGAAGAGGAGGAGGAGGAGGAGGAGGAGGAGGGGGAGGAGGAGGAGGAGGAGGAGGAGGAGGAGGAGGGGGAGGAAGCGGATTGAGGAGGAGGGGGGGATGAGAATGAGATGAGGGGATGAGGATGGGCTGGAGATCAGGATGATAATGAAGAGGAGGGGGAGGAGGAGGAGGAGGAGGAGGAGGAGGAGGAGGACGAGGAGGAGGGGGTGGATGAGGATGAGGATGAGGAGGAGGAAGAGGAGAAGGAGGAGGAGAAGGAGGAGGAGGACGAGAGGAGGAGGAGGAGGAGGAGGAGGAGGAGGAGGAGGAGGACGAGGAGGAGGAGGAGGAGGAAGAGGAGGAGGAGGAGGAGGAGGAGGAGGAGGAGGAGGAGGAAAAGGACGAGAACGAGGAGGAGGACGAGAACGAGGAGGAGGAGGACGAGGATCACGAGGAGGACGAGGACGAGGACGAGGGCGAGGACGAGGAGGAGGAGGAGAACGAGGGGGAGGAGGGGGAGGAGGAGGAGCAGGAGGAGGAGGAGGACGAGGAGGAGGAGGGATCTGAGGGATCTGATGAAACGCCTTGGTCTGCAAGGCCCGCCACCTAGGCACGCATCTCGGACCTACGCCGAGAAGCACAATGCCAGGCCAATGCCCAGCGCAAGCGAGGGGGATCCAGCATGGCGACGAGACCACAAGACCCCGAAGCACCGCCCGACGGCGGACAAATCAAAGGGAATCCAGCACAGCGACGAGCGACGCCAGAGACCCACGGAAAACAAAGCGCGCAGCACGAGCAGCTCCACAGATGCCCGCACAGAAATGGTACTTCAGACCGGCCTCTCGCCAGTGTTAATGAGAACAGGCCCGCGTGAAGCAACCTAGCCGAAGGGACCTCGGGCCTACGCCGAGAACCTCGTGCTGAGCCTATGCCCAGCAAGAATCAAGGGGAATCCAGCGCGGTGGCAGAACACCAGCACGGCAGGACAGGCGAGGCGGATCCAGCCGTGGCGACGCCAGAGACCCGGCGGCCACCCAACGGCAGCCGCCCCCAAACCACGAGGCAGAGACGGCCGTGGCGGCGAGAGGGGCCCACACGCACCGAGCCGGCCCACGCCCCTCAGCTCGCGCCCAGAGATCACTCGATCGAGATTCCCATGCGCTTAGCAACATCCCGAAGCGCAGCAGCCTTGACCTCTGGGGACTCGCCACTCTCCAAGAGGCTTTGCAACTGCATCCTCATCTGTTTGGGTGTGACCCCTTCTGTAAGGTAATCTTTCTCCTTGGCTTTCGCCTTGCGGTGAGGACCGCCTCCAGCGCCCGCGGCGTTCACGGGGCCCTTGCTCTTCTGCTTGCCCTTCTTGGTCTTGCCGCTGATCGCTCCAGCCCGCGCCTGAAAGATCATGCCCTGGGTGTTGACCAACTGCTTGGCGCTGATGAAGCAGAGGGCGTCCTCGAGCTCCTCGCCCCGACTGCTGTCCGACTCCTCGTCGCCAATGTAGTACTTGTAGGGTCAGCTGGACGGGGCAGCACTCCCGATCATCTTGTCCAGGTCGGACTGCTGCTCCGCCAGGCCCGCAAGCCACTTCACTTCCCAGTCCTTGAAATCCTGGTGGCGCTGAATCTCCTGCGGGTCCGTGAGGCTCTCCACCGCCTGCTGCTCCTGCAAGCTCAGCGTCTCCAGGGGTGCCACTGCAGTGCACTGGCCGCACTGCTGGCGCCATCCGAAGTTCACGTACTTGCAGCTGGGCCGCAGGCACTTCCACTTCGGGACCCAAATATTGTTGTCCTTCCTGTTCTTCTGATTGTCGTGCTTCTTCTGCGCGATGCTGGTCTCCTCCCTTTGAGGTCCCCACTGCAGGCTGGCCTGGTCCAGGGCCTGGCCCGCCTCCGACACGTGGTCCTCCTCCCGCTTCTTGGCCCTCTTTGCCTTCTCCAGCTCGAAGGCCTCGCGGGCTGACTGCCTTTTCGATGCCTCCCGACGCCTAAGCTCGGCCACCATCATGGGCACCTTGCTGCGTGGAGGAGTTCGAAGCCTGGTACGCCGACTTGACAATACTGCTGCCTCGTACTGCTCCTTCAAGGCGATGCTCCGCGTCCAAGGGCACTGGAGCGCGTTGTTCATCACCTCCTTGCTGCTCTTGTGCTGCTGCGCCATCCTGGCAGACAATGAGCTTCCACTTGAGCGCCTGCTGCGACCCCGACTCGAGGCCCTTGAACAAGCGCCCCAGCACAGAACCAAGGTGGTCTGGCTCTCCACGCGCCAAGCTGTAGGACACGTACAGCTCGACCTCCTTGTCAAACTGTTCCTCGTTCATGCCGAAGCTCCCGACATGGCCCGGAGCGGCTGCGCGGCCCTGAGGAAGCGCCGCCCCGACCCCCGCTATGGGGACAGAGCCGCTTGAGCCAAAATGGCTACGGACGAGGAGGAGGAGGAGGAGGAGGAGGAGGAGGAGGAGGAGGGGGAGGAGGGAAAGAAGGGAAAGGAGGAGGAGGAGGAAGAGGAGGAGGAGGAGGAGGGGGAGGAGGGGGCGGAAGATGATATGACGAGGATGAGAATTGACATGAGGATGATAATGAGGATAGGAGGAGAAGGAGGAGGAGGAGGAGGAGGAGGAGAGGAAGCGGACGAGGAGGGGGAGGAGGAGGGGAGGATGAGGATGAGGATGAGGATGATGACGAGGATGAGGATGGGGATGATGATGATAATGAGGATTAGGAGCAGGATAATGAGGAGGATGAGGAGAAGTAGGAGAAGGAGGAGAAGAAGGAGGAGGAGGAGGAGGACGAGGAGAAGGAGGAGAACGAGGAGGAGGAGGCGGAGGAGGAGGAAAAAGGAGGAGGAGGAGGAGGAGGAGCAGCACGGGGAGGAGGAGTAGGGCGGAGGGGGAGGACGAGGAGGAGGAAGAGGAGGAGAAGGAGGAGGAGGAATAAGAGGAGGAGGAGGAGGAAGATTAGGAGGAGAACGAGGAGGACGAGGACGAGGAGGAGGAGGAGGCGGAGGAGGAGGAGGAAGAAGAGGAGGAAGAAGAGGAGGAGGAGGAGCAGGGGGGAGGAGGAGGGGGAGGAGGAGGAGGATGAGGATGCGGATGATGATGGGGATGAAGGTGATCATGAGGATGAGGGTGGGGATGAGGGGATGATGATGATGATGATGATGATGATGATTCTCCCGCTCGCGCGCTAGCGAGCTGTCTCCGAGCGCGGCCGCGGCTCGCGCGCGCGGGGCGGCCCAAAATGGGCAGGCCCGTCCCGCGCGCTCGTGCCGGGGCGCCGCGCGTCAGGCGGGGGAGACCGCCTGCTCGCCGACGACGGCGAGGCAGCGCCCATCAGCCTTAGATTGGGAGAGGAGGGAGGGGGGCAGAGAAGCTGCGGAGACAGCAGGAGCTTGCTCACAGAGAATAGAAGAGGCATTCTCCCGCTCGCGCGCTAGCGAGCTGTCTCCGAGCGCGGCCGCGGCTCGCGCGCGCGGGGCGGCCCAAAATGGGCAGGCCCGTCCCGCGCGCTCGTGCCGGGGCGCCGCGCGTCAGGCGGGGGAGACCGCCTGCTCGCCGACGACGGCGAGGCAGCCATACCCGTGCTCAAGGACCTTGCGAAGTGACAAGGTTTCGGCGGGCGGCCGCAAGTAGGGCAGGCCAAGCGGCGGGGCCGACTTGGAGAAATGAAGCGACAAGGCGGTCGCTGGCGGTGGCGAAGAACAGGATCCGCGCCCGTGCGGGCTCGGGCAGCGCAGCAAGAACTGTGGAAGCGGCGGCGGCTTGCAGGTAGCGCTCAGCACTGGAAGCCTGACGCCAACGCCCCCGCCAGAAGACGCGAGGGACGTCTTCCGTAGCGATATAGAAGTCTGTTGCGCCAGAGCCCCGCAGACATGCGGGCGTCAGGTTGAGCCCCTGACCCGCTTTGGCAAGAGGGACGCCCAGGGCCGAAAGCAAATGATTCCACCGAGTACGGAAGCCGCTCGCACCGAAAGGGGCGAGAGGATCGGTGGAAGCCAACCGCCCAAACACTTGATTCAGAATCTTCACCGTGCCCCGATCGGAGCAGCGAGCATGCTGCGTCGGGTACGTTCTCCTGGTCTTGGGAACAAGAATCGAAAGAAAAGCATCCCCTTCAACTTCGAGGCGGTCGCAAGGAAGCGACAAGTCACAGCGGCGTGACGCCAGCAGCTCGCCAGGCCTGAGGAACATCGTAAAGCCCATGAGCAGCAAGGCCGCCATCACAGGCCAGTCCCAGGCGAAACAGAGACCGACCATAGCGCGCAGCAGAGCGCGAGGTAAGGGCGGGCGGAGCTTTGGCGGCTCCGCGAGCTTCCATTGTCTCGCTACGTCCCAAGCTTCTGTTAGAAAGGCCTTCCAATGCGGATGAGCGCTCTGGATTCCCAAGATGGCATGAACCAGAATATAATGAGGGAAACCTGCATCATGAAGCCACACGCCGAAGGTCGCGAGGAAGCGGGCGAGAAGTAGCCCGCTACGGTAAAGAGTGGCGGGCGGCACGCCAGTGTGTTCTGCTAACCACAGTTCGAACGCATCAATCGATCTCGAGCGACGATCGAGATACGCGGAGGTGAGGTGAGAATCGCGCACGAAGGGAGTGCGCGGAGGGCGAGCGGGCGCAGAAGGCGCAGCCCGACTAAGCCCTTGGCCTGCGGTCGGCGCCGCGGCTCCCAGAGAGATGCAGAGGCCGCAGACGCACCACAGGATGAGCGCAGGGCGGCCAGGGCTGGGAGAGCTGATCAGCGTGGCGGCCCTCCTGCTCCTGGACGCGTAGAAGGGCGGAACGAGGGTGTCCCGCCCGTCGGTCTCGAACCCCGACGCCTCCGCCAGCATCGCCCGCGCCGAGGTGAAGGATCCGCCCATGTTACGGTGAGCACGGCGAGCCCCTGCTTCGATGTCGGCGGGCAGAGCGTCCCCTCCCTCGAGGGTCGCCCAGTCAAAGGGCGGGCGCGGCTCGGCGCGCGCAGCTGCGGCCGATTCGGCGAGCTCGGAACGAGCTGCCGAGGACGTGAGGCCCGAATGATGTGGAACGGGCACCACCTCCGCGAACGCGTCGAGGATCTCGGACGGAGGGGAATGAGATCCCCACAGCGCTGCTGGGATGGCGCCGTGACCGTCCTGCACGTGGTACAGAAGGTCGAAAAGGCAGGCCAACTTGCCCGCGCGCCTCCTGTGCTCGATCTTTGAGCCGAGCCCGATGCCACGGATGGCGCCCGCCCCCATGGCTTGGAGGTCAGCGCCCGCGGGGATAGCCTCGGGCTCGACGGCGGCCACGTAAGGATGCAACCACGAGGCTTCGTCGATCGGCTCGGCGCCGCCTGTCTGAAACAGGCGCTTATAGGCGTGCAAGGCCTGCAGGAGGCAGTGCAGGTCATCTCTGCCTTCGGGCTCGGCGGCCCCTGCGGGTGCGAAAGACCTCAGCCACGACGCCGCGCTCTGGAAGGCAGCTTGCCAGGCGGGTCCCCACCTCACCACTGTGACCTTCTCACCGCCGAGGTTGAGACGCCACGCTAGGGCGGTGGCGGCCCCTGGAGGCAAGGGCTGCTCAACGGCCGCGGAGGCCGTGCGCCGCGCTGCGAAGGCTGCAGCCGCGGCGCTCCCAGCGTCGCCGCTGTGGGGGCCGCTGGGATGCAGCTCGTGCCCTGAATCTCGGCCAGGCGCGGGGCCGCTCGAAGACCCCCTTTCCTCGGCGGCACGCCCTCCGCCCTGCGGGGCCGCAACAGCATCGCTGGAGGAGCGCGTGCCTACCGAAGACGGAGGGGCCTGAGCAGCGGAGTCCGCGCGGGAGCTGCCTGCGTGGGCGTCGCCCGAGCTCGCATCATGGCGGGACGTGGCTGGCCGCTGCGCAGTAGCGGGGCTCGGGCGCCGCTTCGGAGCGACTCGAGGGGAGCGCACCTCGCGACGCCGAGGCGACGTCGCCTGACGCGAAGGCGCGCGAGAGGAGCCGCGCGCGACGGCCCGACTAAGCCCCTGGCCTGCGGTCGACGCGCGGGATCGCGACGCCGCACGCCCACCAGAGTGGTGAGGGGGCGGCGGCGGCGGCGGGGGCACGGGCCGCGGAGTCTCGGAGCCTAGACGCGTGCCGCGGCCCCGAGAGCGACTGCGAGCCGAGGCCCGAGCGGCGGGCGGAGAGGCCCCCGAGCGGCGAGGGAAAGCCGCCTGCAGGCGGCGGAGGACCTCGGGGTTCAGGCCCGCTACGACGCGCTCGAGGTCCATCGAGGAGTCTGCGAGGGCACTCAGCACGACGTCCTCGAGCTCCGTCGGAGAGTCCTCGTCGCACGCGGGCTCCGCTCTCGAGCGGCTGCGAACGCTCGCGGGCGGGGACCCGTCAGGAGTGTGCGGGCCCTCCGATGCCTCCCCCGCAGGCGGCTCCGACGGCTCCTCGGGCGAGATCGGGCCGTCGACGGGAGGCGACGAGCAGCCCCCCGAGGGAGAGGTGCGGTCGGTCCCGTACGGGTTTGGAGACCGCGTACGGCTGCGGGCAGGGCTGCGGCTCCGCGGTGGGGAGCCCACTCCCGCGGCGGAGCTGGGGCGTGCCGCGCCTGCCCAGCGGCGCGCATTGGCAGTGCGACGCGCCCTGCGGCCAGGCGCCGTGGCGGCCCCCCCCTCAGGGGCGGGGAGCGCCGCCATCGAAGCCCGCCGCTGCCTGGCGGCGCGCCTGGTGCGCGCGGCGCCCGTGCGCGAGGCGGAGTGCGGCGCGTGACCACCGCGGTTGGGCTGGTCCTCGACCGCTTCATCCCGCGGGCCCAGGCGGGCGCGGACCGCGCGCCGCTCACGACGGCTGAAGCTGGACGCAGGGTCGTCGGCGGGCCTTGCCAAGGCGCGCGGGTCCTCAGCCTCCACCTCGGCCAAGGAGCGGCCAGTGGACGACGCGGGTGCGTCCCCAGCACGAGCGGCACGTTCTGCGATGGCGAGGCCCGTCGAGACCTCAGCGTCGTGCAGGACGGCGCGCAAGGTCTTGCGCCAATCCCGACCCAGCTGGACGGGAGCAGTGCGCGGCAAGCCCGCGGCCTCTCGACTGGCGGCCTCGCGCACGCGTCGGAAGTAGGCGCGATCGGCCATCCCTTCCGCGAGCTCGGCACGAGCGACGGCACGCTCTCCTTCGCCGCGTGCAGGAGCCTGCACCGTGCGCCTGGTGGCGTCGGCACGCGCGGTGCGGAGTGCGTCGAGCTCCACGCGGCCGCGCGACACGGCGGAGACGAGGGTGGCATCCGACTCAGCCGCCCGCGTCGCGAGGGCAGACGAAACCCCGCCCCTCGGGAGAGGCGCGCCCGAGGCGGGGAGGGCAGCCCGAGGGGCCAGCTCGGCGCTCGCAAGGGCGACCCGCGAGGAGACCGCCTCTTCGAGTGCCTGAAGGGCCATGGTCGACCCTGGAGCCAGCTTGCCCTTGCGGGCGCCCTTTCCTGCCGCCTTGGCCCGGGCGTAGGCGCGGGCGGCAGGACCGTCGCCGCCCGTGCTAGGAACATCGGGCGGCGCGGCGGCCTGCGAGACGGCCTGGAGCAACACTGACTTGGCGTCACAGAGCTGCTTCCACTTCAGCGCGCGGGCTGCTCGCTCGTCGGCGCCCAGGTGCGCGGGAGTCCTGTCTGGATGGTAGACTAGGGACTGGCGCCTGAAGGCGGCCTCAATTGTGCCGCGCGAGGCCCCGTCCACTACGCCAAGCAGTTGGCGAGAGGCGCTCACCCTGGCCGCTCGCTGGAAGGTGCGGGGGGTAGCTGCAGAGGCCTCCTTTGGCGCTTCCCGCGAGCCGACGCGCGACGAGCCCACCCCGATAGCAGGCGGAGGGGCCGCCGCGGCCTTGGAGCGGAGGGCCAGTGGCGGAGCACGCTTGGCGGCCTGGGGAGCCGATCCTGCGCTGGCGGCGCCAGGGTCGGGGCCGGGCGAGCCGCCCTCCGCGGAGGCAGACGCTTTTGGCGTGGCGTCTGCAGAGGACGCGAGAGGCCTTTCGCTGTCAGCGAAGAGCGCGTTGCGAGGCCCGCGACGCTCTCCGCTGGCGAGAGCAGCTTCAATGCTGCTCTCGGCGGCGCCCGAGGGGTCAGGTGCCTCCCCCTGGGCGCCGTCGCTGGCGGCGTCGGCGGTCATCCCCGCGCCCTCCGAGGGGGGGGGCGGCCGCCCAGCGGTGGCTGAGCAGCCCCTCGGGGCCTCGAGCCACAAGCTGCGCAACAAATCGGCCCCAGAGACAAGTAGGGAATGACGAACGGGAGTCGGCGTACGCAATGCAATCAAAGCGAGTAAATTCTCCTCTCTCTGCTTCAACTAACCAGGCGGGAGGGTCACGGGACGGGGGCCTCACCGCACGGTTCCGCGTGGGGTCGTCGGCCATGTGCACGTCCGTAGGCACGTACATGCCTCCCATATATAAACCTCCTCCTATCACATAGGGCAAAGTGGTCGAAAGAACGTGAGATAGACCAGGAGAGCTACTGCGCCCGTGAGCGGTCGCGCCCAAAGCCACTTTTGAATCCAAGAGAACGGGGATACGAGAGTCAGGGAGGCGAATACAGCAGTACTTGCACAAGCTCTTATACACCGTTGTCTCAAGGAGATTGATGTGACGGGGCATGCGAAACTCCCATTTGTACGCGAGCCGAAAGCGCAGCGCCTCTGATAGCTCGGTGACCCAACGCGGCGCGACGGGGGGCTCAATAGACGGGAGCCCCAGGTCGTGATGCAGGTGGGTGAGCTCAGGGCCCAAGGGCACGCCGCGGCTGAGTACGGCGAGGAGGCTCCGATTGTGCAGAATCGTGTGCCACCCCCCGTGCTCCGATCTGCGCCACAGCTCGGCGGAGAGCTGCGGGCTGATAGGAGCGCGGACAACGCCCCCCCCGCCGAGAGACGCGTCCGTACCGAACACCTCGGGGCAAGGCTGCGCCCGAAGGTCGGTTATAGCCGTAAAGGCTAAAAAGGCGCAGGCCAAAAGCTCGTCGCGAACAGAAGGAGGCAAGTCGTATTCAATGCCCTCCTCGGTCGCCAGGCGCGACAGGAAGTTGTAGACGTGCGTGAAAATGGCGAGCATCGGACGGCGATAGAGGAACACCTGGACCCAGCAGCCCACAAGAGAGGCTAACAGGGAGCGTGTGTTGATGCCGAGGTAGATTTGGATCAGGGTCAGCCTGCACAAGGCCACCGTCCGCACTAAGGGAGCGCAGACGATGCCTATGCGCCCTTCCACCTCGGCGCCCACCACCACCTTGTGCGTTTCGCCGCGCGCGCGCTTGCCTTGATGCTGAATCAGGCCCACGCGCGGGTAGCCTGCATCGCAGGCGGCGAAGACCTCACGATCACGACGACAGGGGTCGTCGGGGCGAGGAGCGGAGCCATGCCACGAGAGCTTCTGAAACCCTGTATGGTCATCAATATTCAGCATCTCGACAAACGGGCCCCGCGGGAAGGGCGAGCGGTGGACAACCTGCTCGTGAGGCCGCAAGGCCCCGAAGCTGTGCAAGACGCCTTCATGTGCAGAGCTGGCAATCTCCACCGCCATGTTGTCGCCCATCGCTAGAGCATTGAGGCAAGGCGCGACGTCCACACCTTCGAGCTCGGGGCGCCAGGCTCGAAAGGCCTTGAAGCGGGATGATGGCAGACGAACGCGAAGGGCGTTACGCCTGGCGCGCGCGGGAGGAACGCGGAAAGTGTACTAAAACTCCCGTAGGTCGTCGCAAGAAACTGCCAGCCGCTCCCCAGGCGCCAGACCCAAACGGCACAGCAGGAAACCCTGGCCAAGGCGCTGGGTGCTGGATGAGATTGAGGCACAGCGGCTGTTCACGACCGTTGGGTTCAGGATCAGCCTGTCGTAGTCGCTGTCCTTCGGTACCCAGAAAGCTCCGCAGGCTTCATCCCAGGCGAGGTCCGAAGCAGGAGTCAGGTACAGGGCGCCGCAGGCATCCCACTTCTGGAGCAGGGCCCACAGCTCGGCGCGGTCCATATTGACACGCGCCCCCTTTTGGCCAGCAGGCCACTCTGACGCCGGGAGCCGCATCTCCTCTGGATTGATGAACGCTTCGCGGACTCGAGCGTCAGAGAGAAATGGAATGGGATCAAACACTGGCGAGTAATCCCACTTAATGCGAGACGCCCTGACTTTTAAATCGAAGGGCTCGACCTGGGTGGAGTCCCAAGCCGCCGCAGACGCCAACGAACCAGGCACGGAAGGAGCGCTGGTCGGGCAGTGCCGCATGGGGGCGGGCACGGAAGAAGAGGAGGTGAAGGAGGCCTCCAAAGCTGCAACATGGGTGGCCAGGCCATGGAGCGAGACCTCAGTAGAGTCGAACTTGGCGAAGGCTCGACCTAAGTCGCTCTTGCCGCCACGGGCGAGGCGAACTGCGATCCGACACAACCGTTCGATACGGGTGCGGACGCCCTCCTGGCAGGGCGAGACCGTGGCGCGGACGAGAGCCTCGGCGGGAGCGAGGCTAGGATGACCCAAGGTGAGCCAATTCAACGCAATAACAGAATACTGCGCGAGCGTCCGCGCCGCGCGCCGCAATCTCCAGCGCTCCCTGCGCCTCGCCGACAAGCCGTCAGGCGGGGGACCAAGAGGTGGAGCAGGCGGGCACGGCCAAGGATCGCGGGGAGGCGGCCCAAAAAGGTACGGGTCGTCCCGGTCCATTGCACGCATAGATGAGCGGGAGAAAGATCCAAGAGAACATCGAGCACCCATCCCAACCTGGGACAGCGCTGCCGCCCAGTGGGTGATATCAATGGTCGCACCTGGAAACAGGCGCAGCAAGGCAGACAAGTCAGCGACAAATGGCGCGACGTTGGCAAGAGCAGCAGGGGTGCTTGAAGGAGAACAAGCACCAGCAAGAACACCAACCTCAGGGGATGCAGGCCCCATGGGGGGAGCGCTCGACTGAGGCAGGTGACGGCCAAAATGGCCGAATGGATCCGAGGGGCGGTTCGGAGCAGAGCGAGGGGCGCGGTGGCGGAACGTACTCCTCCCTGCGGGGCCGCAACAGCATCGCTGGAGGAGCGCATTCCTACCCTCACGCCCTCGCTGCGCCCAAACACGCCTAGCAGCCGTAGCAGCGTCGGTGCAGACTGTCTGCGGCGGCGTCCCCCGGCCACGCGAAGGCCCCCCCTCCAAGAAGGCGGGCGCCAAGGGCATCTTCAGTCCTTCTTGGGCACCGCCTTCGGGGCCTTGGGAGCACCCTGAGACTTGAAGGGGGGCTTTGAGACCTTGGGCTGCTTGGGCTGATGAGGTGGATGCTTGGGGAGCGCGACGGCGCGCTCGGCGTCGAGGCGCGCCCGAAATGCTAGCAGCTCCTTCATGTATTCGCCCTGCGCCGACAGCCAGCGAGGATCCACTAGGGGTGAAAACGGGGTCTGGGCCTCGCGCTCCGTGTGACGACTGGTCACGCGACACGGGGGAGGCTACAGCCCCGTGAGGAACCAAGCGGCCTCGAGGTAGCCGCGGTCCCCCGCCAACTGGTCGATGAACATGCACTGGCAAGTCAGCAAGGTCTGGACCCTCTCGGGGTTGCCCTCATCGCAGGCCCGCCACAGCTCGGCGCTGAGGAAGGCAAAATGCGTCAACAACTCGTGCGTCGACGGCTGAGCCCCGAGGGGGCTGTGCTCGCGAAAGTACTGTTGCATGGCCATGGGGGTCACGGCGCTGACTTCCACGCCCAGAACGCGGGCCAAATTCTCCTTCATCAGTCCTCGCACGTCGGGGCCGTGCTGCATCAGCGCTTGCTGCCACTCGCGCCTCCGA
>CAUYUJ010002119.1:0-47500 GCA_963575745.1 Prorocentrum cordatum
TAGAAGAGGCATTCTCCCGCTCGCGCGCTAGCGAGCTGTCACCGAGCGCGGCCGCGGCTCGCGCGCGCGGGGCGGCCCAAAATGGGCAGGCCCGTCCCGCGCGCTCGTGCCGGGGCGCCGCGCGTCAGGCGGGGGAGACCGCCTGCTCGCCGACGACGGCGAGGCAGCCATACCCGTGCTCAAGGACCTTGCGAAGTGACAAGGTTTCGGCGGGCGGCCGCAAGTAGGGCAGGCCAAGCGGCGGGGCCGACTTGGAGAAATGAAGCGACAAGGCGGTCGCTGGCGGTGGCGAAGAACAGGATCCGCGCTCGTGCGGGCACGGGCAGCGCAGCAAGAACTGTGGAAGCGGCGGCGGCTTGCAGGTAGCGCTCAGCACTGGAAGCCTGACGCCAACGCCCCCGCCAGAAGACGCGAGGGACGTCTTCCGTAGCGATATAGAAGTCTGTTGCGCCAGAGCCCCGCAGACATGCGGGCGCCAGGTTGAGTCCCTGACCCGCTTTGGCAAGAGGGACGCCCAGGGCCGAAAGCAAATGATTCCACCGAGTACGGAAGCCGCTCGCACCGAAAGGGGCTAGAGGATCGGTGGAAGCCAACCGCCCAAACACTTGATTCAGAATCTTCACCGTGCCCCGATCGGAGCAGCGAGCATGCTGCGTCGGGTACGTTCTCCTGGTCTTGGGAACAAGAATCGAAAGAAAAGCATCCCCTTTCAACTTCGAGGCGGTCGCAAGGAAGCGACAAGTCACAGCGGCGTGACGCCAGCAGCTCGCCAGGCCTGAGGAACATCGTAAAGCCCATGAGCAGCAAGGCCGCCATCACAGGCCAGTCCCAGGCGAAACAGAGACCGACCATAGCGCGCAGCAGAGCGCGAGGTAAGGGCGGGCGGAGCTTTGGCGGCTCCGCGAGCTTCCATTGCTTCGCTACGTCCCAAGCTTCTGTTACAAAGGCCTTCCAATGCGGATGAGCGCTCTGGATTCCCAAGATGGCATGAACCAGAATACAATGAGGGAAACCTGCATCATGAAGCCACACGCCGAAGGTCGCGAGGAAGCGGGCGAGAAGTATCCCGCTACGGTAAAGAGTGGCGGGCGGCACGCCAGTGTGTTCTGCTAACCACAGTTCGAACGCATCAAACGATCTCGAGCGACGATCGAGATACGCGGAGGTGAGGTGAGAATCGCGCACGAAGGGAGTGCGCGGAGGGCGAGCGGGCGCAGAAGGCGCAGCCCGACAAGCCCTTGGCCTGCGGTCGGCGCCGCGGCTCCCAGAGAGATGCAGAGGCCGCAGACGCACCACAGGATGAGCGCAGGGCGGCCAGGGCTGGGAGAGCTGATCAGCGTGGCGGCCCTCCTGCTCCTGGACGCGTAGAAGGGCGGAACGAGGGTGTCCCGCCCGTCGGTCTCGAACCCCGACGCCTCCGCCAGCGTCGCCCGCGCCGAGGTGAAGGATCCGCCCATGTTACGGTGAGCACGGCGAGCCCCTGCTTCGATCTCGGCGGGCAGAGCGCCCCTTCCCTCGAGGGTCGCCCAGTCAAAGGGCGGGCGCGGCTCGGCGCGCGCAGCTGCGGCCGATTCGGCGAGCTCGGAACGAGCTGCCGAGGACGTGGGGCCCGAATGATGTGGAACGGGCACCACCTCCGCGAACGCGTCGAGGATCTCGGACGGAGGGGAATGAGATCCCCACAGCGCTGCTGGGATGGCGCCGAGACCGTCCTGCACGTGGTACAGAAGGTCGAAAAGGCAGGCCAACTTGCCCGCGCGCCTCCTGTGCTCGATCTTTGAGCCGAGCCCGATGCCACGGATGGCGCCCGCCCCCATGGCTTGGAGGTCAGCGCCCGCGGGGATAGCCTCGGGCTCGACGGCGGCCACGTAAGGAGGCAACCACGAGGCTTCGTCGATCGGCTCGGCGCCGCCTGTCTGAAACAGGCGCTTATAGGCGTGCAAGGCCTGCAGGAGGCAGTGCAGGTCATCTCTGCCTTCGGGCTCGGCGGCCCCAGCGGGTGCGAAAGACCTCAGCCACGACGCCGCGCTCTGGAAGGCAGCTTGCCAGGCGGGTCCCCACCTCACCACTGTGACCTTCTCACCGCCGAGGTTGAGACGCCACGCTAGGGCGGTGGCGGCCCCTGGAGGCAAGGGCTGCTCCACGGCCGCGGAGGCCGTGCGCCGCGCTGCGAAGGCTGCAGCCGCGGCGCTCCCAGCGTCGCCGCTGTGGGGGCCGCTGGGATGCAGCTCGTGCCCTGAATCTCGGCCAGGCGCGGGGCCGATCGAAGACCCCCTTTCCTCGGCGGCACGCCCTCCGCCCTGCGGGGCCGCAACAGCATCGCTGGAGGAGCGCGTGCCTACCGAAGACTGAGGGGCCTGAGCAGCGGAGTCCGCGCAGGAGCTGCCTGCGTGGGCGTCGCCCGAGCTCGCACCATGGCGGGGCGTGGCTGGCCGCTGCGCAGTAGCGGGGCTCGGGCGCCGCTTCGGAGCGACTCGAGGGGAGCGCACCTCGCGACGCCGAGGCGACGTCGCCTGACGCGAAGGCGCGCGTGAGGAGCCGCGCGCGACGGCCCGACTAAGCCCCTGGCCTGCGGTCGACGCGCGGGATCGCGACGCCGCACGCCCACCAGAGTGGTGAGGGGGCGGCGGCGGCGGCGGGGGCACGGGCCGCGGAGTCTCGGAGCCTAGACGCGTGCCGCGGCCCCGAGAGCGACTGCGAGCCGAGGCCCGAGCGGCGGGCGGAGAGGCCCCCGAGCGGCGAGGGGAAGCCGCCTGCAGGCGGCGGAGGACCTCGGGGTTCAGGCCCGCTACGACGCGCTCGAGGTCCATCGAGGAGTCTGCGAGGGCACTCAGCACGACGTCCTCGAGCTCCGTCGGAGAGTCCTCGTCGCACGCGGGCTCCGCTCTCGAGCGGCTGCGAACGCTCGCGGGCGGGGACCCGTCAGGAGTGTGCGGGCCCTCCGAAGCCTCCCCCGCAGGCGGCTCCGACGGCTCCTCGGGCGAGATCGGGCCGTCGACGGGAGGCGACGAGCAGCCCCCCGAGGGAGAGGTGCGGTCGGTCCCGTACGGGTTTGGAGACCGCGTACGGCTGCGGGCAGGGCTGCGGCTCCGCGGTGGGGAGCCCACTCCCGCGGCGGAGCTGGGGCGTGCCGCGCCTGCCCAGCGGCGCGCATTTGCAGTGCGACGCGCCCTGCGGCCAGGCGCCGTGGCGGCCCCCCCCTCAGGGGCGGGGAGCGCCGCCATCGAAGCCCGCCGCTGCCTGGCGGCGCGCCTGGCGCGCGCGGCGCCCGAGCGCGAGGCGGAGTGCGGCGCGTGACCACCGCGGTTGGGCTGGTCCTCGACCGCTTCATCCCGCGGGCCCAGGCGGGCGCGGACCGCGCGCCGCTCACTACGGCTGAAGCTGGACGCAGGGTCGTCGGCGGGCCTTGCCAAGGCGCGCGGGTCCTCAGCCTCCACCTCGGCCAAGGAGCGGCCAGTGGGCGACGCGGGTGCGTCCCCAGCACGAGCGGCACGTTCTGCGATGGCGAGGCCCGTCGAGACCTCAGCGTTGTGCAGGACGGCGCGCAAGGTTTTGCGCCAATCCCGACCCAGCTGGACGGGAGCAGTGCGCGGCAAGCCCGCGGCCTCTCGACTGGCGGCCTCGCGCACGCGTCGGAAGTAGGCGCGATCGGCCATCCTTTCCGCGAGCTCGGCACGAGCGACGGCACGCTCTCCTTCGCCGCGTGCAGGAGCCTGCACCGTGCGCCTGGTGGCGTCGGCACGCGCGGCGCGGAGTGCGTCGAGCTCCACGCGGCCGCGCGACACGGCGGAGACGAGGATGGCATCCGACTCAGCCGCCCGCGTCGCGAGGGCAGACGAAACCCCGCCCCTCGGGAGAGGCGCGCCCGAGGCGGGGAGGGCAGCCCGAGGGGCCAGCTCGGCGCTCGCAAGGGCGACCCGCGAGGAGACCGCCTCTTCGAGCGCCTGAAAGGCCATGGTCGACCCTGGAGCCAGCTTGCCCTTGCGGGCGCCCTTTCCTGCCGCCTTGGCCCGGGCGTAGGCGCGGGCGGCAGGACCGTCGCCGCCCGTGCTAGGAACATCGGGCGGCGCGGCGGCCTGCGAGACGGCCTGGGGCAACACTGACTTGGCGTCACAGAGCTGCTTCCACTTCAGCGCGCGGGCTGCTCGCTCGTCGGCGCCCAGGTGCGCGGGAGTCCTGTCTGGATGGTAGACTAGGGACTGGCGCCTGAAGGCGGCCTCAATTGTGCCGCGCGAGGCCCCGTCCACTACGCCAAGCAGTTGGCGAGAGGCGCTCACCCTGGCCGCTCGCTGGAAGGTGCGGGGGGTAGCTGCTCAGGCCCCCTTTGGCGCTTCCCGCGAGCCGACGCGCGACGAGCCCACCCCGATAGCAGGCGGAGGGGCCGCCGCGGCCTTGGAGCGGAGGGCCAGTGGCGGAGCACGCTTGGCGGCCTGGGGAGCCGATCCTGCGCCGGCGGCGCCAGGGTCGGGGCCGGGCGAGCCGCCCTCCGCGGAGGCAGACGCTTTTGGCGTGGCGTCTGCCGAGGACGCGAGAGGCCGTTCGCTATCAGCGAAGAGCGCGTTGCGAGGCCCGCGACGCTCTCCGCTGGCGAGAGCAGCTTCACTGCTGCTCTCGGCGGCGCCCGAGGGGTCAGGTGCCACCCCCTGGGCGCCGTCGCTGGCGGCGTCGGCGGCCATCCCCGCGCCCTCCGAGGGGGGGGGGCGGCCGCCCAGCGGTGGCTGAGCAGCCCCTCGGGGCCTCGAGCCACAAGCTGCGCAACAAATCGGCCCCAGAGACAAGTAGGGAATGACGAGCGGGAGTCGGCGGACGCAATGCAATCAAAGCGAGTAAATTCTCCTCTCTCTGCTTCAACTAACCAGGCGGGAGGGTCACGGGACGGGGGCCTCACCGCACGGTTCCGCGTGGGGTCGTCGGCCCTGTGCACGTCCGTAGGCACGTACATGCCTCCCATATATAAACCTCCTCCTAACACATAGGGCAAAGTGGTCGAAAGAACGTGAGATAGACCAGGAGAGCTACTGCGCCCGTGAGCGGTCGCGCCCAAAGCCACTTTTGAATCCAAGAGAACGGGGATACGAGAGTCAGGGAGGCGAATACAGCAGTACTTGCACAAGCTCTTATACACCGTTGTCTCAAGGATATAGATGTGACGGGGCATGCGAAACTCCCATTTGTACGCGAGCCGAAAGCGCAGCGCCTCTGATAGCTCGGTGACCCAACGCGGCGCGACGGGGGGCTCAATAGAAGGGAGCCCCAGGTCGCGATGCAGTTGGGTGAGCTCAGGGCCCAAGGGCACGCCGCGGCTGAGTACGGCGAGGAGGCTCCGATTGTGCAGGATCGTGTGCCACCCCCCGTGCCCCGATCTGCGCCACAGCTCGGCGGAGAGCTGCGGGCTGATAGGAGCGCGGACAACGCCCCCCCAGCCGAGAGACGCGTCCGTACCGAACACCTCGGGGCAAGGCTGCGCCCGAAGGTCGGTTATAGCCGTAAAGGCTAAAAAAGTGCAGGCCAAAAGCTCGTCGCGAACATAAGGAGGCAAGTCGTATTCAATGCCCTCCTCGGTCGCCAGGCGCGACAGGAAGTTGTAGACGTGCGTGAAGATGGCGAGCATCGGACGGCGATAGAGGAACACCTGGACCCAGCAGCCCACAAGAGAGGCTAACAGGGAGCGTGTGGTGATGCCGAGGTAGATTTGGATCAGGGTCAGCCTGCACAAGGCCACCGTCTGCACTAAGGGAGCGCAGACGATGCCTATGCGCCCTTCCACCTCGGCGCCCACCACCACCTTGTGCGTTGCGCCGCGCGCGCGCTTGCCTGGATGCTGAATCAGGCCCACGCGCGGGTAGCCTGCATCGCAGGCGGCGAAGACCTCACGATCACGACGTCAGGGGTCGTCGGGGCGAGGAGCGGAGCCATGCCACGAGAGCTTCTGAAAACCTGTATGGTCATCAATATTCAGCATCTCGACAAACGGTCCCCGCGGGAAGGGCGAGCGGTGGACAACCTGCTCGTGAGGCCGCAAGGCCCCGAAGCTGTGCAAGACGCCTTCCTGTGCAGAGTTGGCAATCTCCACCGCCATGTTGTCGCCCATCGCTAGAGCATTGAGGCAAGGCGCGACGTCCACACCTTCGAGCTCGGGGCGCCAGGCTCGAAAGGCCTTGAAGCGGGATGATGGCAGACGAACGCGCAGGGCGTTACGCCTGGCGCGCGCGGGAGGAACGCGGAAAGTGTAGTAAAACTCCCGTAGGTCGTCGCAAGAAACTGCCAGCCACTCCCCAGGCGCCAGACCCAAACGGCACAGCAGGAAACCCTGGCCAAGGCGCTGGGTGCTGGACGAGATTGAGGCACAGCGGCTGTTCACGACCGTTGGGTTCAGGATCAGCCTGTCGAAGTCGCTGTCCTTCGGTGCCCTGAAAGCTCCGCAGGCTTCATCCCAGGCGAGGTCCGAAGCAGGAGTCAGGCACAGGGCGCCGCAGGCATCCCACTTCTGGAGTAGGGCCCACAGCTCGGCGCGGTCCATATGGACACGCGCCCCCTTTTGGCCAGCAGGCCACTCTGACGCCGGGAGCCGCATCTCCTCTGGATTGATGAACGCTTCGCGGACTCGAGCGTCATAGAGAAATGGAATGGGATCAAACACTGGCGAGTAATCCCACTTAATGCGAGACGCCCTGACTTTTAAATCGAAGGGCTCGACCT
This sequence comes from Prorocentrum cordatum, assembly GCA_963575745.1. Taxonomy (NCBI): domain Eukaryota; class Dinophyceae; order Prorocentrales; family Prorocentraceae; genus Prorocentrum; species Prorocentrum cordatum. The sequence continues at coordinate 6,700 of CAUYUJ010002119.1, forward strand.
GGGTGGAGTCCCAAGCCGCCGCAGACGCCAGCGAACCAGGCACGGAAGGAGCGCTGTCGGGCAGTGCCGCATGGGGGCGGGCACGGAAGAAGAGGAGGTGAAGGAGGCCTCCAAAGCTGCAACATGGGTGGCCAGGCCATGGAGCGAGACCTCAGTAGAGTCGAACTTGGCGAAGGCTCGACCTAAGTCGCTCTTGCCGCCGCGGGCAAGGCGAACTGCGATCCGACGCAACCGTTCGATACGGGTGCGGACGCCCTCCTGGCAGGGCGAGACCGTGGCGCGGACGCGAGCCTCGGCGGGAGCGAGGCTAGGATGACCCAAAGTGAGCCAGTTCAACGCAATAACAGAATACTGCGCGAGCGTCCGCGCCGCGCGCCGCAATCTCCAGCGCTCCCTGCGCCTCGCCGCCAAGCCGTCAGGCGGGGGACCAAGAGGTGGAGCAGGCGGGCACGGCCAAGGATCGCGGGGAGGCGGCCCCAAAAGGCACGGGTCGTCCCTGTCCATTGCACGCATTGATGAGCGGGAGAAAGATCCAAGAGAACATCGAGCACCCATCCCAACCTGGGACAGCGCTGCCGCCCAGTGGGTGACATCAATGTTCGCGCCTGGAAACAGGCGCAGCAAGGCAGACAAGTCAGCGACAAATGGCGCGACGTTTGCAAGAGCAGCAGGGGTGCTTGAAGGAGAACAAGCACCAGCAAGAACACCAACCTCAGGGGCTGCAGGCCCCATGGGGGGAGCGCTCGACTGAGGCAGGTGACGGCCAAAATGGCCGAAAGGATCCGAGGGGCGGTTCGGAGCAGAGCGAGGGGCGCGGTGGCGGAACGTACTCCTCCCTGCGGGGCCGCAACAGCATCGCTGGAGGAGCGCATTCCTACCCTCACGCCCTCGCTGCGCCCAAACACGCCTAGCAGCCGTAGCAGCGTCGGTGCAGACTGTCTGCGGCGGCGTCCCCCGGCCACGCGAAGGCCCCCCCTCCAAGAAGGCGGGCGCCAAGGGCATCTTCAGTCCTTCTTGGGCACCGCCTTCGGGGCCTTGGGAGCACCCTGAGACTTGAAGGGGGGCTTTGAGACCTTGGGCTGCTTGGGCTGATGAGGTGGTTGCTTGGGGAGCGCGACGGCGCGCTCGGCGTCGAGGCGCGCCCGAAATGCTTGCAGCTCCTTCATGTATTCGCCCTGCGCCGACAGCCAGCGAGGATCCACTAGGGGTGAAAACGGGGTCTGGGCCTCGCGCTCCGTGCGACGACTGGTCACGCGACACGGGGGAGGCTCCAGCCCCGTGAGGAACCAAGCGGCCTCGAGGTAGCCGCGGTCCCCCGCCAACTGGTCGATGAACATGCACCGGCAAGTCAGCAAGGTCTGGACCCTCTCGGGGTTGCCCTCCTCGCAGGCCCGCCACAGCTCGGCGCTGAGGAAGTCAAAATGCGTCAACAACTCGTGCGTCGACGGCTGAGCCCCGAGGGGGCTGTGCTCGCGAAAGTACTGATGCATGGCCATGGGGGTCACGGCGCTGACTTCCACGCCCAGAACGCGGGCCAAATTCTCCTTCATCAGTCCTCGCACGTCGGGGCCGTGCTGCATCAGCGCTTGCTGCCACTCGCGCCTCCGAGCGATTCCCCCCATCTGAGCCGAGGCGTGCGCGGGGTCGCCCGAGGTCGCGGGCGGAGATTGAGCTTGGTCGCTCAGGGTCCCCAGAAGCGGGTGGAAGGCTGGGCGATGGCCCCGCCCCTGCTGCAAGGAAAGGGACAGGTGCAGGCACTGAAGCATGAGGCTGAAGTCCGTCGGATTGGCCGCAAGGGGCGGCTCTAACCCGTCGGCGCCGCCCGCCTCGGCAAAGCCGTCGACCGCAGCGGGATGGGCTAGCCCAGGCGGCGGCGGGGGGCCCATCGGTCCGGAAGCGGACGAAGGGGCCCGAGGGACAGCAAGAGAGCGCGCCTTCTCCCACGCCGAGACCAGCGCGGAGGAGGGTCCCTTGGGGCGCGCGGAGACCCGATGTGGGGCCACGGGCGCGTGGGACAAGACGGCCTCGATCCCCGCAGGATCCAGCCCGAGGCGCGCCGCCTCGTCGCTGAAAAGCTGAGGCACCTCGGGCCGAGCGCTCCGGGCAGCCGGAGCGGGGCCCAGCGGTTCGGGTCCGCCGACCATCGTGGAGGCCGCGTGGGCTGCAAGCAAGGCGCGCATTCCGGCAGCTACCTCGGCGCGGGTCATGGGAGCCCCGTCGTCCAGAGACGCCGCAGGAGCACCAGGAGCAATCGGAGCAGGACCCGCGACCCGTGGCGGCGCGGCGGCGCCAGCGCGCTTGGCGGGCGGGCCGCGCGGCGCTCCAGCGACCGCGGGGGCTCGCGCACATGGGGCCGCGCGGTCGGCTTCCCCGTCGGCCGCGAACCCCTCGGGCTCCTCCATCTCGTCGGCAGAGTGATAGGGGGTAGCCCGATCGGCCCCTGGGAGAGGCTCTTCCCCAGCGGTAGGCGGGGCGCCGTGCAAACGAGCGTAGCTCTCGCGAAGCACCCGAACCCCCGAAGGATGCGGCCAATAGACGCGGCTGCGCACCTCGGCGAAGGGAACGATGCCTGCGTCGTCGCCGACCTCTAGAGGGTACAGCGACTCGAGCTCGAGCTCGGCAACCTCGATATCTATAACGAAGACGGATGCGGTAGTGGCGAGCGGCCGTGAAGCGGCCCCCTGGAGCTGGACGTCCACTAGCTGGAAGGGGCCTATCATCCCAGCAAAGCCATCCGCCTCGGCAGCCTCGAGCTCGCGGAAGACGCCGAGGCAACCAGCAAAAAAACAAAACAAAAAAAAAAAAAAAAACAAAAAAAATAAAAAAAAACAAAAAAAAAAAAAAAAAAAAAAAAAAAAAAAAAAAAAACCCAAAATAAAAAATAAAAAAAAAAAAAAAAAAAAAAAAGGCAATAAAAAAAAACAAAAAAAAAAAAAAAAACAAAAAAAAAGTGGCCCAGCAGGATGCCCCCTTCTCGAGAGGCGAGGGGGATAGCCGCCCAGCTGGTGTCGCCGTCGTCTAGGCGCCATCGTGCGTAGTCACGCGCCGTGGGCGCAGCGATAGGGTAGAGCTCGGGCCAAAGGGGCCCTCCGCCAACTGGTGGCAGCTCCGCCATCAGTGGGCGCCGCCGTGGACGCCGCCGCCCGCACGCTGGGCGTCTGCCCGCTCGAGCGCTTGAGGTCGAGGCGGAGCCCCGTAGGCCAGCGCTCGCGCCGCACGGCGGTCCTGCTCAGGTGAAGCAGAAACCGCGCCGCGCGGCCAGGCGAAGGGCCAGAGCCTCCGCCACACGTACGGGCCCAGCAGCCCTAGGCAGCAGCCCGCGCAGGCGCTGCAGGCGGCCGTCACCCAGAGGAGGGCGGCGACCGTGCTGAGCAGCCAGGGAGAGACCCCGCCGCTCAGGTCCACCGCCAGCCCGAGGCAGACGGTGGGGCAGGTGGAACCCGCCGAAGGGAGAGGGCAGGAGGCCCCCTCACCTTCGGACGAGTCCGCCTGCTGGATGGACCAGGCAGGCGATGGAGGCCCCTGGTCCTGAAGCACAGAGAGGGGGGCAGCCACGAGCCGCTCGTAGAGCGCGGCCCGCAGCCCCCTGAACAAAATCTCCCCAGCGCCCTGGAGAGCCGCTTGTGCGACCGCCTGCATAAGGCGCCCGCGCGCGCGGCCGACGGGGGGGCACCTGGGCAGAGAAGCTGCGGAGACAGCAGGAGCTTGCTCACAGAGAATAGAAGAGGCATGGTGCTGATGATGCGGATGATGATGATGCTGATGCTGACGATTCTTATGCTTCTGCTGGTGATGCTGATGATGGTGATAGTGGTGATGATGTTGCTGCTGGTCATGATCATGACCATGACCATGATGATGATGATGATGATGATGATGATGATGATGGTGATGGTGATGGTGTTGGTGATGATGATGATGATGATGATGATGATGATGATGATGATGATGATGATGATGCCGATGCCGATGCTGATGCTGATGCTGATGCTGATGCTGCTGATGATGATGATGATGATGATGATGATGCTGCCGATGATGAGGATGATGATGATGCTGCTGCTGATGATGGTGATGATGATGACGAACCGTATTCGCATGAGTAGGTGGTTCTGGGGCGTTCCTGGCCTCAGGGAGCCTCGGTCACGACGACGCCCCCCGACCCAGGCCAACGAAGCGGCCCGAACACCAAAGCCCCTCATTGGGCCCGAGAGATGGGCCCGATCTCAGCGCCCCGGCCTCGTTGGACCGCCGAGGGGTAGCCTCGGCCAGGACGAGGCTCCCCGACCCATGCCAAAGGAGCGGCCCGAACACCGGAGCCACCCTTTTGGGCCCGCAGCTGGGCCCGATCTCAGCGCCTCGGCCTCGCTGGACCGCCGGGGGGGGGCGCGGTTGCCCCGCACCGCCCGCGGGATCGACGAAGGCACCACCGCGCAGCCCCTGCCCGCACCGATCCGAGGATGGAGGTGGCTCTCTCCTCCTCCTCCTCCTCCTCCCCTCCTCCTCCTCCTCCTCCTCCTCCTCCTCCTCCTTTCCTCCTCCTCCTCCGCCTCCTCCCTCCTCCTCTTCCTTCTCCTCCCCTCCTCATCCACCGTGTCACTCCTCTCTCACGCTCCCTCTCATTCTTCTTCCCTCTTCCCCTCCTCCCCGCTCCCATATGCCCCCAAAGATCCTCGTTCCCGCCTCTTTCCCTCCTCTCCCTCCTCCTTCTTCGTCTTGCTCCTCTTGCTTCTTTTCCCTTCTCCATCTCCTCCTCCTCCACCTCCTCCTCCTCCTCCTCCTCCTCCTCCTCCTCCTCCTCCTCCTCCTCCTCTTACGACGGCGACGACGACGACGACGACGACGGTGACCACCGAAGCGAGCCGCTGCGCCTGGGCGCTCTGGCCCGTCACCCGCTCGAGGTCCTGCGGCGCGCCGCGCGCGCGGGCCATGTGGTGGAGGAGGGGGGGAGGGAGAGGGGGAGGATGGGGGAGGAGGAGTGCAAGCTAGGTGCGCTAGCGTCACATCTGGCGTCCATCCCTTTCCATGGTGCAGGTCTCCTGTCTATCTGCACAGTCGGACGTCGAGCAGGGCAATGATCCCAAGAGGGTACGTGATGGATGCAAAAGCATGGCGTAGAAGAACACGACAGAGCACTGCAATTCATAGCATGGCGTGGCAGTTCGTATTGAAGCATTGCATCACAAAGCGTAGCAACGCAGAACATGGCATCGCACAACGGTGCACAACACAACATCGCATTGCATGCGGTGGCATGGAACCAAATGACTTGGAAAGTAAGTGGCCCGTCGCGTATACAGAAAATAGAAAAAAAAAAAAAACAAGAAAAACATATAAAAAGAATAACAAAGACAAAGTAAAATTAAATTCTACAGACAGTAGTAAACAAACAGTAGTTCTCCTCACCCTCTCCCCTCGGCCCCCATCCACCCCCCCTCGACCACCCCCCCCCCCCCCCCCCCCCACCCACTCTCACCCCCCCGATCTCCCCCCCCCCCCCATCCAATCACAACACCCCCCACCCCCCCACATGCACTCCACCACCTCCCCCCCTCCTCCCCCCCCACCGCCCACCCTCCCCCCCCACACTCCCCCCCTCCCACCACCTAACAATGTACACTCCCCCCCCTCCCCCCCCCCACCCGCCCCGCCCCCCAACCATCCCCCCCCCCCACCACCCCCCACCCCCACCCCCTCACCACCCCACTGCCACAGTTCTTTCCAGCAGTTCACCATGACCACTGCAACCCCCGTAGCTTAGCCACGAAGTGGAACCACTTTCGAATGCCAAGTGCCGTCCAGAGGCGCGGGAACGAGGCCAGCGCTTCAGCGGGAGCACGACTTTGAATGACCGAAGCGCGGAAATGAGGGCGGCGCTGCAGCGTTAACACTATTTTGGAAGAACCAGCAACGACCGGATTGAAAAAACACACACAGGAAAAAAACTCTGGACAGAGTCAGGGGAGAGATAATAATAGTATCCATACTGTGTAATCGTGGAGGGGAGGAGGAGAGGAGGAGAGAAGGAGGAAGGATTTCCAGGATTTCCGCCATCACGCAGTGATCAAAAACAGCGCGTGCTCAGCTTCTGTCATTGCAATTGGGCTCGAGATCCCGCGAGATTCTGTCAAGGTAATCTCGACGAAAACTGGACGTAGAGGGTGGGCACGGCTGGCTGAGTCCCACGAGCTGGGACTGACCTAGGGAGCGAGGAGGAACCACTAGAAGACATTGGGAGACCCTAGACACCCAGGACCCAGAACAACGGTCCATCAAACTCGACCTCATCCCTCCTCTGGGAAATAAAAGCAAGGGGCGACGAATTGTCAAATCTCGAGACATCCCGAATAACCCCGCGGAACCCAAGGGACCAGGGAGGCGGAGAGGAGAAGGGAGGGAGGGGGGGAATGACCGGAGAGGAGGAGTGGATGAGGAGGAGGAGGAGGATGATGAGAGAGAGTAGGAGGAGAGGGGCCACGGAGGGGGTCAGTGAGGAGGAAAGGGGGCGGGTTGGGGCAGATGGGTGAAGACCATGGCAGGACTGGGTGGGTGGAGGGAACGTACGGGGTAGCGAGGGCAGGACGGAGGGGCGCTCACAAAGAGAAAGGAGAGAAGGGGGAACAAGTGGGAGGAGATGGGGCATGACGGGAGGGTGCGATGAGGGGCGGGGTCAGCGATGCTGTGGGGGGGAACGGGGGGAGAAAGCAACATGGGCATGAACAGGAGCTGTGCAGGTGAGGGACACGGGAAACGAAAATTCAGATGGGGAGGGGGGATGGGGGGGGGGGAGGTGCCGTGTGAGGGGGGGTGGGGAAAGAGGGTGGGGTGTGAGAGGGGGGGGGGGTGGGTGGGGTGGGGGAGAGGGACGGATGCAGCCATCGCGATGAGATCAGCAAGGGCTGCACTGCCCGCGGCGAGGCGCGCGGCCGCGACTGGCTCCTCCGACACAGGCCGAGGCAACGGCTCGGAGGCCAGAGGCCCTTCCGAACCCAGCGCGGTCTTCGCTGCGTCTCGTCCGTGCGGGGGCACGGGGGGCAGGACGGCCGAGAGGCGCGCGCCGAGGCCGAGGAAGCAGGGAGAGAGGCCTCGTCGCACACGCGGGGCCCGGGTGCAACCGCGGGGAGCGGTGCAGCCCCCCAGGCACCCGCGGTTGCCAATTGGGAGAGAGGGGTGCGCAAGCGGTGCGTGTGCCCACCACCAGGAACCATCCCAAGCGTCCATCCCCAGCCACCCCCGGGGCCCACCCCGGGGGCCCATTGCCTGTGCCCATTCGCAATGTCCATCCCCGGTGTCCATCCCAGAAGCGGAACATCCTGAACCACGAACGCACGCCCATTGGGCTCTGTTACTGACCGTAACCAGCGCGCTGGATCGTGTCTCAATGTTTGAGCAGACCATGGGACGCAATGGCAGCTCGATTAGCGCGAAACCAATCAGGTGTGATCGGGTACCCATCGCACCAACCTCAGCTGTGAATGAACGGAGCGGCGAGCAGACCAGATCACCTGGGGCACGTTTCACAGTGCGCAAGCGAGAACGCCCATGTCATGTTCGTCGTCAGCGCGGCGGCCGCCTTCGATCCAGAACAAGTTGAAAGCGCGCCCTGCCCATTCGGCACGTATGCATGTCGAAATCCATCCGCCTGGGGTCCTAAGCGAAGATTGCAGAACAACGTCTAATGGTTCACTCGTTGCAATAAGGACTACACATTTGAGGTGATCGAGCCGCTGTCCGTTCCGCAGACGGCACGGTGGCCTATTGACATCAAGGTGCCACCGCCATGACTGGGCTCCATTACACAACAGTGTCCGTGCAACAGAACTGGCGATGCCACTGCTGGCGCGCGGCAGGAGTCTGTCGGGCATCTTGCAAGTCAGCCCTCAAGATGATACGCCACCAGAAAACACTAGCGGCCTCCCAAATGGGGTCCGAGTGGATGGTGTCGGAGGATCGTGCCGCATCGCCGATACATCGGCGATACATCGCCGATGCATCGACGCCGTCGGCGTGGAGAAAATCGGGCTCCACATCGAGCAGCATCGGCGATGCATCGGCGATGCATCGCCGATGCGGCGCGATCCTTCGACCCCATCTGGGAGGCCTAGAAACACACACACACACACATCGACTTTTCGGGTTGGGCGAAAGGGGGGATAACAAAGGGGGGGTTCGAGAATCAGCTCACGTGGCTGACTTTCCCGGCGCCTCCCGGCGCCGGAGGCGGCCATGCATCGAGGACTGGGCCCCTCGGTGGGGCCGAAACAAGCCGCATGCAGCAGACTTCGTCCCTCCCCCTCTTTCCCAGTCCCCCCCTTTCGTTCGGCCCGAGCGAAGCACGTGTCCGTTCCGCGGCCTCGCGGGCCGGGCCCCTGGGCCACAACCCTGCGGATACGGGGCGTTTTGGTGGCCTCCTAATTTGGTGACCTCGATAAACCAGGACGCAGGCACGCCAAGTCAATCCCCTCTCTCCCAGTCCCCCCCCTCTTTCCCAGTCCCCCCCTCTTTCCCAGTCCCCCCCCACCCCCCACTCTTTCCCAGCCCCCCCTCTTTCCCAGTCCCCCCCCTCCCCTCCGGCCCGAGCTCTGCAGCCTCTCTCGTGAGCAGCCTCGGCCGGGCGGCACGGCCGGCGGGGGCCCGCCCCTCCGGGCGGCGCCTCCTCGAAGAGGGCCACGGCCTCCCGCAGGCTCCGGTTCTCCGACTCCGCCAGCTCCAGGTCGTGCGTGAACTGCCTCGGCCGGAGTCGGGGGTGGACAGACCTCCCTTCCCAGACCCCCTCGAGTCATGAAAAAATCACGACGGGAGGTCCTTATTGATTTTCGGCCTCTGGGGGCCCTTACCGGCCCTCGGGACCGTCAAAAAACGACTCAGGACGAAAAACCGGTCCTGGGGAATGGGTCCAGACCGCTGGGGGTCGACGTAATGAAAAAATCATGACGTCGGGGGTCTGGGTGTTTAGCAAAACGTGATTTAGTGAAAACGACCTGAGGCCAAAAGCTGGCGGGCGCAAGCCTGGAAAACAGCGGCCACGGCGGCCTCTCGAGAACCGCAGACGGACAGTCCACTAGTCGACGTGTCACTGTTGGGGGCTCTGTCCACCCCCGACAGAGGGGAGCCCCGTTCCTCAGGCCAGGCGCCCTCTTCGACGACAGAGAGCCGGGCGGACCGCAGAAAGTTGAGGTCTATGGCGTTTGCTCTCCCCGTAAGTCCGAGGGCGAGGGTTCCTTCTGGTTGGGTGGGTGGACCCTTTCGGATCAAGGGGGTGGGTGGAAGGGCGGGGAAGGAGGGGGGGCGGGGCGGGAGGTGGCAGGGTGAGTGGAGAGGGGGGAGGTCGGGGGAGGGGGGGATGCAACCCTCTCTCCCTGCCCCATCGGGCCTCGCGGCCATTGTGGACGCCCGTTCCCCAATCGTGTTGGTGAGCCTTTCGTTTGTCGTCGTGCCGTTTTCTTTCTCTTGCTAACTTTCTTTATGTACTGATTCTCGATGTTGTTTGTGTGTCTTTGTTTTTTTGTTTTGGTTTTTTCTAGCTCTCTCTCTCTCTCTTTCTATATCTGTATCTCGTATTTATCGTGGGAAGCCTTGGAGCCGTGGCGTGCCATACACAGAACCTACAATCCCATCCCCCTCGGGCCTCCCTGCAGGGGCGTAGAGCCACACCCGAGATGTGAACACCCCACCGCGAGAGCGGGAACCGTACGGCAGATGCACCAGCGGGTCAGGAGCCGAAAAAGGCAGCACTGTCCAGAGAGCGTTCACGACCCCGCAGCAGACGCCCATCAATGTCCCCCCGTGATACCTCTCTCCCGCCCACCCCCGCGCCTGGCATGAAGCCATGGCCGGGCAACATCGACCAGGCCTAGATCGGAAATCTGAAAAAGGGGAACGATGTGTTTCGCCCGGAATGGCTTTCGCCACGTTCGTTTCGCCCAATTCGTTTCGCCCGGGCTTGTTTTCTCCCCATTGGCTTTCGCCCGCGTTCGCTATCGCCCGGGTTGGCTTTCGCCCAGGTTGACTTTCGCCCGGGCTCGCTTTCGCCCGAATTGGCTTTCGCCCGAATTGGCTTTCGCCCGGGGTGGCTTTCGCCTGGGTTGGCTTTCGCCCGGGTTGGCTGTCGCCCGGGTTGGCTTTCGCACAGATTGAATTTCGCCCAGGTTGATTTTCGCCCGGGTTTGTGTTTCGCCAGGGTTGGTGTTTCGCCCGGGATGGCTTTCGCTTTGGTTCGTTTTCGCCCTCCTCTCCCTCTTCTCCTCCTCCCGCTCCTGTCCATTTAATCTGCTGCTGCTCCTTTTCCTCCTCTTCTCCTCTGGCTCCTCTTGCCCGCGGCCGGTTGGCTGGAGCTCCGTAGCGTTCCATCAGCAGCACTGGAAGTACAATTCTCCCCAGACGGCCTGACCTACACATGCACACCGCCCTTGCTCAGGCTCTCCTGAGGCCCAGGGTCAGTCAGTGCTGCGCCAGACGCGTGCTCACTCGAGCGCGCCCCACACTTTAGCGTCCCGCCCGCCCGATCCGACTCGACCCGCCCGCCAAGGTCTGCCCGACCCGACCCGACCCGCTGCGCCCGTAAGGGTCCGACCGCCCGACGTCACCCGCCCGTTAGGGTTCACGCGTGCTCTCTCGCGCGCGCCTCATTGCCCCGCCCGCCCGGCCCGACCCGCCCGTTGCGGTCCGCCCGACTCGACCTGACCCGACCCGCCCGTCAGGGTCCGCCCGCCCGACCCCACCCGCCCGTTAGGGTTCACGCGTGCTCGCTCTGGCGCGCCCCACACTTGTCCCGCCCGCCCGGCCCGACCCGCCCGTTAGGGTCCGCCCGACTCGAGCTGACCCGACCCGCCCGTCAGGGTGCGCCCGCCCGACCCCACCCGCCCGTTAGGGTTCACGCGTGCTCGCTCTGGCTTGCACCACACTTGTTCCGCCCGCCCGGCCCGACCCGCCCGCTAGGGTCCGCCCGACTCGACCCGACCCGCCCGTTAGGGTCCGCCCGCCCCCAACCGTAATGTTCACGCAGCTCGCTCCGGCGCGCCCCACCTTGTCTCGCCCTCCCGGCCCGACCCGCCCGTTAGGGCCCGCCCGACCCGACCCGACCCGACCCGCCCGTCAGGGGCCGCCCGCCCGACCCGACCCGCCCGTCAGGATTCACGCGTGCTCGCTCCGAAGCGCCGAACACTTTAGTGTCCTGCCTACCTGACCCGACCCGCCCGTTAGGGCCCGCGCGACTCGACCCGACCCGTCCCGCCCGTTAGGGTCCGCCTGCCCGACCCGACCCGCCCGTCAGGGTTCACGCGTGCTCACTCGGGCGCGTCCTACACTTTCGTGTAGGACGCCCGACCCGCCCGGCCCGACCCGCTTGCAAGGGTCTGCCCGACCCGACCCGACCCGTCCCGCCCGTTAGGGTCCACCCGCACGACCCCTCCCGCCGGTTAGGGTTCACGCCACTCGCTCGAGTGCGCCTCACACTGTAAGGCCCCGCTCCCGACCCGACCCGCCCGTTAGGGTCCGCCCGACCCGCCTCGACCCGTCCCGCCCGTCAGGGTCCGCCCGCCCGACCCGACCCGCTCGATGGAGCCCGCGTCCATCCATCCCCAGCAAAAGCCAACCCCAGCGAAAGCCAGCCCCGGCGACAGCAAGCCCGGCGAAACGAGGCCCGGCGAAAGCCATTCCCGGCGAAAAGCATCCGTGCCACAAACGGACCTATAGACGGAAAAACATCGGTCAAGAACATGAGACCCTCCGCCAGTCAAAACACACACACACACACAGAACATCCAAGGGTAACCTCCCTAAGATGCACCAGAAAAGTGGTCCAGCCAAACCGAGGTTCTCCTTTTCCGTTATGCCTTCGTATTCCTTCGTTCTGTCGTCGCTCCTCCTCTGCTGCGAAACGAACTCGAGACGAAAACGGTCCTCGACATCGCCAAAACACCGTGCGGCTCGGGCCATGCGCAGACACACCAAAGAAACACGCAGACCATCAGGGCACCCTCACCGAACCGACCTCGCTCGTAGACCTCGGTCCGACCGTACATGCTGGTTCTGTGTATCGGGCGCGCCGGGGCCGGGAAACATCGACCGATCAGGGATATAATATATATATATATATATATACATATTTACCTACATATATATATATATGTACATATATGTACATATACATATATATATATATATTTTTATATATATATATATATATGATCTGGGCGTCGCTCGGTTAATGGGGGGCGATGAATAGGGGGGAAAAAAGGTGCACTTCTCGGGGCCCATGGAGGCCCCCATTGAGGGCCTCTTCAGGGGCCCCAGAAGGCCCCTTCTCTCCAGCCCTCGCTGCCCACCCATTTGACCGCGAAGGGTCTTTAGAACCACTCCCAATAGGGGGCAACTGATTACGTGTTCGGCAGCCTTATCGAAGGACTGGGGTCCCACCAATAGGGGGTAACTAATTATTGTTTTCCGCGGCTCCCGCCGCGCAACAACGACGATGACAGTTACAATTTCGACTACGATTACTACTGCGACTACGACGACTACTGCTACTACCTATGCCTCAGGAGCGCTCTCACGGAACATCCTGGGGGAGAAGGGGGGAGGAGGAGGAGGACGAGGAGGATAAGGCACTGGCTGGCGGACGCCGCGCTCCAAAAGGGCGCCAGACGCGCTCGTGAGAGAGGGCAGCCACACGTGACCGCCCGACGCCCGTCTACCGCCACGCCCCCACCAAAAGGACCACGGAGCGTGGCGCAAGCAGAAAAGGAAGGGAAACGAGAGGAAGCCGGCGAGGTGCGATTCGGGAAGATGCGCCCCTCCCGCGCCGCTTCCCTCTCTATCCCCAAAACCAAAACTGTGGCTCTGCAAAGGCCTGACCCAAAGGACCTCGGGGCCCGAGCCCAAAAGGGGCCGAGGGGTCGGAAATCCAGGAGGGGAGAAAGGAAGATGAGGAGGAGGGAAAAGGAGGAGGAAGAGGAGGAAAAGGGGGAGGTCTTCGGACCAGTCCTGTTCACCGCCGCATGAAAGGAAAGGGGGGGGGACCAAAACAAAAGACCTTTCGGGGCTATCGCCCCCCCCCATTATCGGGGGCGGCCAGGGAGGGGGGCGTCCAAGAGAGGGGGGGGGGCCGCAAATCATGGCCGGCGGCATGTGCGCGGCCCGGGGGGGGGAGGACTGGGCACGCATTGGAATACAAAGAGGCGCCAGGAAATCTGGCGAAACATCGTGGCCCCCGCCGCGAGATCCCCCCCCTCCCCTTACATCGCGCGACGCCCAGGAGGACACCAGGCGGCTCTGCACCCCGGGGCGCCGCGCCCGTGCCCCGCGCGCCCGCGCGCCGCCCCGTGGAGCGACCTCTCTCCCGCGGCCCCGGCCCTCGGCGCTCGGCGCAGGGCCCTCTCGGGGGGGCAGGGCAGGGCGCGCCCTCGCAGGAGGCCCTCGCGCGGCGCACTCCGGCGCCGTTGCCGCCGCCGCCGCCGCCGGCCGTGGCCCCGGCGCCGTGGCCCCGGCGCCGTCGCCACGGCGGTCGCCTGCCTCGCTTGGCCAAAGGTTAGCTCTTCGGTGGCAACTCGTGGGGGCCTCCCATACCATCCTGTCGGCTCGTGCGAATCGGCGCTGGCCGACGCGAAGTCAACACGAATCGACGCCACATCGACGCTGATCGACGCTAGCCGACGCTAAATCGGCGCAATCTCATGGACTCCAGACGCCAATCGACGCTGATCGACGCTAAAGACCGAATTAAGATGGTACACCAGGATCCCATGATTTGCAATCGAATAGCTCGACGCTGTTGCGTCCCTCAGCTACTCGAACTCTTATAAGAACGGGCGCAACCAACATCCCAGTAGGACCGTCTTTCTCGTCGTGCTCCTTGCCGTCGTAGCCGCAGTCGTAGCCGTAGCCATAGCCGTCGTCGAGCGCTTCCTCCTTGGCATCTTTGTCGTAGCCGCAGCCGTCGACATGGCGGTCGCCATCTTCTTTCCTGGCCTCGTCGTCGTAGCCGTCGTGGTCGCTGTCATCGTCCCAGCTGGCGCCGTTGCAGGCGCGACGCGACGTCTCTCTGAAGATCATATCCTCCTCCCAGATCCTCCTCCTCCCCCCTCGCCCTGCACATCGATCTCAGTACCTCCATCTTCCATTTTTGGGCCCGGTGTTCACTCGAGCCTTCGGCTGGGCACCCTCAGCAAACTGCGCCCCCCACGTCCGGGGCCCGCAGGAAGTCTGCGGGCGAGACATCACATCCGCTGACGGCCATACCGCGTCGAATGCACCAGACCTCTTCTCGGGGGCGGCCACGAGGGGGGGCGTCGAGGGGGGGCGCAAATCATTTCCGGCGGCCTGTGCGCGGCCCAGGGGACGCCAGGGACGTGATGAAGTAAGAAGAGGCGCCATGACATCTGCAGAGATCTCATGGCCCCCGCCATGATCCCCCCCCGCCCCCAGTCATCACCCCCCTCTTGGCCGCCCCCGACTCGAGAGGAGAAGAGGAGCCGCCGGGGCGCCGCCTTCGCCCATGTCTGACATTTGCTCCGCAGGTGCCCCGGGCCCCCTTCGGCCCCTCAGGGCCAGCGAGACGAGGAGGGGGAGGAGGAAGGAGGACGCACGGACGCAGCATAGGACGTACAAGCAACGAATCGCGAGCACGCCAGAGCAAGGAAATATGGATGAAAGCACAGCTTAGAATATAAGACGTGCTGCGAGCGAGGTCAGACCGCCATCGCACGCCAGAGAAACCCAGTTAACTAAAACTTAGCACTGGTTGCTGGGTGCCGCGGGGGGGGGAGGAGCAGGAGGCGAGGGGGGAGCGAGACGAGGAGGGGGAAGGGGGGCGAGACGAGGACCGGGGACGATGGGCCAATATTCCACCACCACGACTGCCACACGTAGGACGGGGGAGCCGGGAGGATGGGGAGGAGGGGGAGGGGAGGTCCTCCTCCTTCTCCTCCTCCTCCTCCTCCTCCCTACCTATGGTGGTGGTGGTGGTGGTGGTGGTGGTGGTGGTGGTGGTGGTGGTGGTGGTGGTGGTGATGGTGGTAGTGGTGGTGGTGGTGGTGGTGGTGGTGGTGGTGGTGGTGGTGGTGGTGGTGGTGGAACATTGGCCCATCAGGGGAGGAGGGCGGCAGGGGAAGGAGGGGCAGGCGCTGGAGGGGGGGGCGCAGGAGCAGGACGAGGCGAGCGCCAGCATGGAGCACGGGCACGTGGCTCCGGCGGGGTCAGCTTGAGAACCCCCTCGCCCTCCTCGCCCCCTCGCGTTCACTTCTCCTCCCCTCCAAGCCCTCCTCTTCCTCCACCGGATCCACGACTGCGCCCTGGTCTGGGAAGGAGGGTGGGGAAATCAAAGGGTACCAATGCAGCTGCTCCCTGGGCCTCTCCTGGGGCGCATTCTGGCCAGGATTCCGAGGCGATGCCCAGCGGTAGCGACGAGGGCCTCCCAGGAGGCGCTCAACGGGGCGAAGACGAAGCAAGGGTAGCGGTATGGGTACCTTTCCCTCCTCCGAGGGAGGAGGGAGGAGGGAGGAGGGAGGAGGGAGAACGACTGCGCCCAGGTCAGGCAGGAAGGGGGGGCGAATGGGTGCTGAGCCCGCCCCTTGAGACGAAACCAGGACGAAGATCAACTCGGGTGAGGACGAATCGGGAAACTCGGAGATCCGGCGGCTCTGCATTGGGCGTGGCTTAATGGGGGGGTCACAAATGGGGGGGTCAGAAAAGGTCCCCTTTCGTGCCCCTTTCGGGACCCTCCAGAGCCCCAGGGGGCTCGTTTAGGTACCGTTTGGGTACCTTTTCGGACCACGCTCGCCACCCCCCCATTTATGACCCCCCCATTACGCAGCGCCCAAACGAATCGGGAATCTCGGAGATCCGGCGGCTCTGCAGGATGTCCAGGGCGCCCCGGCCTTCCCATGAGCGTTCGAGAACGCTCTGAGAGCGTTCCGGAACGCCTCGCAACGGATCGATCCGCGTCCTGGCCCCCTCTTGCCCCTCCCCCCTGGCGCGCCTCCGGGTGAGGGAGAGCTCGCGGTTCTGCTCGGGCAGACCCTCCCCGGCGACATTTTTGTTCCGTTCGCCGGCGGGGGGGGGGAGGGAGCCGAGACGGCAGGGAGGCGCGAGAGGATGGAATGAGAATGACTCCCCGCGAGCCGCAGCTCCTGCCTCGGGCGGAGGGGGACGAGACAGGATGGAGGGAGGTGGTGCGAGGGAAAGAGGGCCAAGGGAGAGGGGAGGGGGTCGAAGGGAGGAGGTAGAATGATGGGGGGGAGGGCCAGAGAAGATGGGCGAGGGACAAGGACATGGGGGTGGGGAGGTTGGTTGGCTCCGCCAGGCGTTGATGGGGAGCATGAGGAGGGGTGAACGAAGGGGGGGGGGATGACGAGAACGAGGGAGGATGAGGAGGAGGTGAGAACGGTGACGGAGATGGAACGGGAAGGACACGGAGAGGATCGGATGGGAGGAAGCGAACCCAATCCTAGTATCCCACTCAGCTCTCTCTCTCTCTCTCTCTGTTTCCAGGCTCCCTCAATGACGGGTCGTCACCCCCCTCTCTGTCTCTCCGTACTTCTCTTTGCCTGCCTGCACATATCAGGATCGATGCTCACACATATGTTGACTTGCATGTGAGTGCCGTACACACAGTGCATATATATATATATATATATATATATGAGAGAGAGAGAGAGAGAGAGAGAGAGAGAGAGAGAGAGCGTGATCCACCGCCGCTTTATTGTGGAAAATTCCCCCCTCTTCCTCCGGAACCTGGGGTTCCCCCCCTCCGAAAATCCCCCCCCCCTGCTGGACCCCCCCCCCCCCCTCCCCCGGCAAAACCCCCCCCTCCCCTAACCCCTCCCCCCCCCCCCTCCCCCTCGAAAACCGGGGGGGGTCACTACCGGTTCGAACCCCCCCACCCCCCTCCGGATCCGGAAAACCGGGGGGGGTCACTACCGGTTCGAACCCCCCCCCCCCCTCGAAAACCGGAGGGGGATCACTACCGGTTCGAACCCCTCCCTACCCCCCCACTCACCGCCAGCAAACGACTCCCGTTGTCTCCACGGCCCCAACCACTGCCCGTACTGTGTCCCACTGACACCCCCACCCTGTCCCCACTGTCCCCACTGTCCCCACTGTACCTCTGTCCCGTCCCCACCACACTGTCCCACTGACACGAACCGGTAGTGACCCCCCCGGTTTTCCGCCAGCAGCGGTAGAACACGCTCTTTCATATATATATATGTACATACACACATATATATATATATACATATATATATATGTGTGTACATACATACACACATATGTATTAGAACCACGCGCGCGCTTCGCGCGCGCTCAGGTTCCAGCGAGCTCCAGTTGTAGTCAAGAAATGGTCGGCATCGGAGAATATAGATTGTCACAAGGATCGTGCACCTCAGGGAGTTCCACCTGAGCCCCTCAGACGGGCTTGGCCGAGGGTCACCCCGCCCATGCCGGCACACCCCTCGAAAGCATCGCGTCCCACAAGGAGACCCACTTAATTACGTCACCAGAGACGAGGTTCGCACAGTGGCACACCCCTCACGCGGACCGTGCTCCGCAAGTACATGCATTTGCGGCACCAAAGAGGAGTTTCATAACATCGCCCCGCTCACTTTGGCACACTTCGCACACGTATCGGGCGGCCCCAAAGACAGCCCCAAAGACAAGGTTCGCATCCCGCCATCCCGCCTACTTCGGTACACCTCGCGCACGGATCGTGATCATGGCCCACAGGGATCTCCACCCACGGCCCCAGAGGCAGGGTTCGCACTGCGCCCCCCCCCCCTGGTCATTGCGGCACACCCCATCACGTGGATCGTGCCCACAAGGAGCACCACCTAAAGGCCCGGAAGGTTCGCACAACGCCCCCCCCCCGCGCCCATGTTGGCACACCTGTCACGCGACTCATGCCCCAGAATAGGCATCTTTGCATGGTGTCCCCGCATTTCGGAACATGCCTGGCACGGGGCGTGCCCAGAGGAGGTCCACCTGCGGCCTCAGCTTGGCCTCTTGGAGCCCTCTTGGGAGTGTTTTGGCAGGCCTCTTGGGACGTCTCGAAGCCTTCTAGGACTGTCTCGGGGCCATCTTGGACCGTCTTGGGCGACTCTGGGCCTTCTTGGGCGTCGTCTTGGGGCCAACTTGGGCCGTTTTGGGCGCCTCTTGGGCCGCCTAGACGCCATCTTGGTCCGCCTTGGGGGCCTCATGGGATCCTCCGGGGCCGTCTTGGGGGAGCCTTGGGAACATCTTGGACCGT
Organism: Prorocentrum cordatum; assembly: GCA_963575745.1. Lineage (NCBI taxonomy): Eukaryota > Dinophyceae > Prorocentrales > Prorocentraceae > Prorocentrum > Prorocentrum cordatum. The sequence goes on from CAUYUJ010002119.1 coordinate 24,941, forward strand.
CTTCACATCCGTGAAAGCTGCACAGGCGTACATGGTAAAAATGTAAGTTCCCCTATCGGAATTTAATGATTTTGGCCTCTTGAGGCCTTCTTGGGAGTGCTCTGGGAGCCTTCTTGGAGCGTCTTGGGGCCTTTTTGGGCAACTCGAGGCCTTCTTGCGCCGTCTTGGGTGCCTCTTGGAACCCTACTGGCTCGTTTTGGCACCTTCTTGGCCTCTCCGGGCCGCCTCTGGAGAGCGAAACGATAGGGTATCAGTAAGCGTATTAGAATTGTTGCGGGCTGGGCTGGCCAGGCCAGGGGGGGGATGGGCCATTTATTTGTATATGATCCAGGGTCTGCCACCCCCCATGCTGATGCCGTCGGTCCCCCCCCCGCACGATGGCCCCCCCCCCAGTAGGTGTGGTGTGGTGCTGTGGGTGTGGCGTGGTACTGCGGTGTTCCAGGAGAGCTCTGGAGATCGTCGTCGCCGCCGCCGCCGTCATCGGAGGAGGGCTCTGGAGGTCAGCGCCGCCGCCGCCGCCACCCCTGTCGTCGTCGTCGTCGTCGTCGTCGTCGTCGTCGTCGTCGTCGTCGTCGTCGTCGTCGCCGTCGTCGTCCGCCCCCCCCATCCCATCGGGGGGGTGACCCGAGGGACCCTGAGACCAACCCCCTTCTGGGGGGGGGAGGGGGCCCATGGGCCCAGAGCCCGGGATCATTTACGTGTAGATGTGTGTGTATATATAGATACATTATATATATATATATGTATACATGTGTGTCTGTGTGTGTGTCTGTCCGCTACCACGCCTTCGGCACGCAGTGGAGAGCCCCTAGGCTCATGCAGCTTGTGGTTCTTAAGAGTTCGTAGGGGCCCGAGCCCCCATTTTCCCAGGCGGTCCTGGGCGGCCCTGAACGCTGCCAGGGTGCGTCGCCCGAGCTTTTGGGACGCCAAGAGAGCCCCAAGACGAGCCAAGAGGACCCTGGGAGGCCTCAAAGACGGCGGAAGAGAGTCCCGAGTCGCCGAACGATCGGTCCAAGACGACCCAAACGGCCTCAAAAAGGCTTCCCAAGAAGCCAAAAACATTGGTTCGCATTAGAAGTTTGACTCAAATTGGCGTTCTCGCCGTTTCGGCTTCCCGACGCTCCAGAACGGCCCAAGAAGCTCCAAATATCGCCCCAAGACGGCCCAAGAGGCCCCTAAGGGGGTCCCCAAACGGCGCAATATGGCCCAAGAGTCGCCAAAGACGCCCCCAAAGGCCCCCAAGACGACTCCAAGAGGGGGCCCCGACGGAGGACCCGAATGTACATTTCGAGCTCTCGGCCCCGAGAGGCCCCCAGGAGGCTCCCAGGGGTCGCCAAGAGCCAAGAGACCATCAAGAGGCGCAAGAGAGGGACCGCCGGAAGCCATCAGAGGCACCCAAGAGCATCCCAGGATGCCCCCCAGAGGCTCTTAAGAAGCCACGAAGCGGCCCCCAAGAGGCCCTCGAGAGCGCTTCCAAGAGACTCCAAGAAGCATCCCTGAGGACTCTGACCCACAACCCAGGCACGGTGGCGAGATAGGACGAAAGCAATTAGATATGCTATGTCTAGCCCCCTTATGTACACACATCAGTAAGCATCTCTCTCTCTCTCTGTCGTTACTCTTATGATCATTATCCCTCTCTCTCTCTCTCTCCCTCTACCTCTTCTCTCTCTCTCTCTCTGGTGTGCTATATCCTTTGTTGTTTTTGTCTCTCTCTCTCTCTCTCCCTCTCTCCCTCCCTCACTCTCTCCCTCCCTCCTTGCCTCTTTCGCTCTTTCTCTCCCTTCTCCTCTTCTCTTCTGTGCTCGTCTCTTCTCCCTCTCTCAACCTTCCTTTACCGACCTACCGACATATGCCTACCCATCTACACGTCCATGCCATCCCCCGCGCTCCACCTCCATGCCTCGGTCCAGGGCTTCCTAAACCTCCTTCGTCTCACAATTCCCGTCCCTTCATTTAGATATGTATGACCCCTTTATCCCTGAATCTCTGCAGCGATCAATGCGGAACGTGTCCCGGCCCCCCAGCGCCCTTATTGTTTTCACCAGACCTGTCGTGCAGTTTCCTGCCCTCGCCTGCCTGGAAACGCCCATTTCCTCCCTCGACCGCTCCTTTCCCATCTCCCCATCTCCCTTTCCATGTTTACCCTCATCCCTCGTCCTCCTCCTCCTCCGTCCTCGCCTACTCCTCCTCCTCCTCCTCCTCCTCCTCCTCCTCCTCCTCCTCCTCCTGCTCCTCCTCCTCCTCCTCCTCCTCCTCCTTCTGCAGTCCTTCCTGATCATCTTTCCCCCTGCCTCCCTCATCACCCAATTCACCACCTTCCTCCCTCATGTTCTCTCGGCCTCCCTCCTTCACCCCCAACCCTCCCCAAACCCTCCCCCAGCTCTCCCTCATCTAACCCTCCTATCAATAATCAACTACCCCTCCTGGATCTTCACTTCCACGCCCGTCTCTCCTCTTCCTTCGCCTCGCCTTATCGCTTGATCACTCCTTCTCCTCATCTTCCCAGCGCCCCTCCGACGCAAGCTGTTCGCGAGCATGCTCCCGCTTGGTCGTCTCCAGGTTTTCGCGCAGGCGAACGACCTCCTCAGACAGCGCGAGCATAGAGGAAAAAGGAGGTAGAGGAGGAGGAGGAGGAAGCCAAGCAACATCAGGAGAACGAGAACGAGTCTGACAAGGAAAAGAAAGAGTGGAGGATGACAAGCAGAATTGAGACGAGGAAGTACGAGGCGAATCGGGGAGGAAGACGACGGCTGCGACGGAAGAAGAGTGAGGACGCAGAGGGAAGATTAGACGAGAAGAAGCGAGACGACGATGACGAGGAGAAATGAGCAGCAACAAGACTGGAGCATTGACAAGAAGAAGGAGGGAAGAGGAAAGAAGGCGAGAAAGTCCGGACGGTTATAATGGAGCGGGGGGGAGCAAGAGCAGGGGAGAGGAAGGGGTATGGAAGAAGAAGAGATGAGAAAAAACGACGACACAGAAGAATGCAGAACCGCGGAAGCTCCCCTTTACGCGGAGACGCTTGTGCGAGACATCGCTCACTCAAGCCAGGAGGGATTCGGAGGGCAAGCGCTCCCTCTCCATGTAGGACCCACAGATCTTAACGGCGCTTCTTCAGCTCGTGAGCAACCTTTACGCAGCCCGATTCCACGTGAATGACACAAGCACCGACACGATCAGCAACCAACACCACCTCCGAGGCACCGCTGCACTCGCCCACATCAAGAGGACGAGGGCAAGGAGAAGAGAGGAGGTGGACCTGCAGGAGGAGGGAGGGGGGAAAGAGCGGAGGTGGGAGGGGGGAAAGAGCGGAAGCTGCTGGAGCTGCATCGCGCTCTGTTAGACGCGCAAGCAGGCACGCAGGGCACGCAGGAACACCGCGCACCTGATGCTATTCCTCCTCCTTCCTCCACCACCCTCATCACATAGCTGTTGTCATTGTTACCTGTCGCCCAAAGCAACAGCCGCTCCGCATGATCTGACGTACGCAGGTTCGACTGCAGCGTTATGATAAAGTTTGGTATGCCACTATCTTGTTCGCTAAGATCCTGTATCATCGTCGTCACTCGTGCAATCTTGCCATTCGCCGTCTTCCCTGCCAACTTCCTCCATTTATATATCCCCATCCGGTGTTACTGGGGCGCGCGTCTTAAGCTGTACAAGAGGTACACCAATAACAGTGCCAGCTAGCTGCCAAGACCTGGCGAATCATTGAACTCACGAAAGCGGTGGCCGCTTGCACCTGACCTCTAGGAGCAGGAGGAGGAGACAACCAACGAACGACAAGGACTCCATCGAGTCCGCCATCGCGTGATGGAAGCGAGGCAACGACAGGAATAGAGGAACAAACAACCACATAATCAGAAACTTTTGGGGGTCCGCGCGGAGTTCTTGGATCCGTGCCAGAGCCCCCTCCCTGGCGCGCGGAGCGCGCCAGGGGCAGCGCCGGAGGCGCCGCCAGGGGAGCCCCAGCGCGGATCCAAGAAACCCGCGTGGATCGCAACAAGTTCTGTTTATGCCGTTGTATCTTCCTCGAAGGAAGGGGATGGGCGAGAAAGAGAGAGAGGAGAGAGGAACAAAAAACCAAGAGGGAAATCGAGAGAGAGAGAGAGACAGACACATCAGATGGCAGCGCCGACAGTCGTCCCGCTGGGGGACGGCACACGCGGGGAGCGCGGCGGGGGCCCCACCAGCGCCCTACGGTGCGACATCGACGGTGACGCCCTGCCAGCGTATCCGCGGCCTCTCCCAGCGTAGCGTGCAGCCAGCCAGCTCTCATTGGAATGCTGGGTTTGTCCCAGAGCGCTCAGCTGCAGCAGGGGAAGAACGGATGGGGGACGGTAATTTGACCCCGTCGCTTTCTTCCTGTCCAACCCTCACCCTCCTGCGAATGGGAGAAGGAGGGGGGATTACCAGGATTACCGCGAGCATCAGTGCTTCAACCAGGCTGTGAGCTCCGACAACTTTGGGAGATACATCGCGAGGGAAACGATCTGAATTCTCTCGACGTGTCTTAGACATTGATTCCACACATGCCCGAGAAAACCTATGTTCAGCGCGTCGTGGAAATGTATCAGGCGCGTGAGGGGTGGGCCTAACCTCCAGCGGTGTGTAAACTTCGTCCTCGGGGCCACCCGATGGATAGGGACAGGAGGAGGATGAGGGGGGAGGAGGGGGAGGAGAAGGAGGAAGAGGACGAGGAGGAAGCGGAGGCGGAAGGAGGAGAAGCAGGAGGAGGCAGGAGGAGGATGAGCAGGAGGAGGAGGGGCAGCAGGAGCAGGAGGAGGCTTCTGCCACGCAACCTGCGTCGAGCCTGGCCGGCGGCGCGCGGGGGCTCCCCCTCGCGGGGGCCGGGAGCGGCGAGCGGGCACCGCTGGTCGACGGCCCGGGCGCGACGCGCGCACGCACCGCACGCGCGCCGCGCGTGGGCCCCAGCCTCGGCGGCGGGCAGACGCGGGGGGCCGGGCCTGGAGGGTGCCGAAGGGGGGTTTTCGGGGGCGGGGCGGGGGCCTTCCAGGCCCCCAGGGGGCTTCGCCCCCTGTTCTGACGAGGCTCCGAGACCCTCTGCGGGGCCCTCTGGAAACACCCCCCTCCCCCAAACCCCCAGGGTTCCGAAGGGGGTTTTTGGGGGAGGGGGGCCTTTCCGGTCCCCCAGGGGCTTCGCCCCCTCCCCTGTTGTGACGAGGCTCTGAGGCCCTCTGCGGGGCCCTCTGGAAACACCCCCCTCCCCCAAACCCCCTGTGGAACCCTCCGGCAGGCGGTACGGAGAGCCGGGGACCCCGAGCATCGGCGGCGAGCGAGGGGGGGGAATAGGGAGGGAGGAGGAGGAGGCAATCTCAGCAGGCGGCGGGAATGCTCAGAACGCCCCCGCGCCTTCCGAGAAGCTTTTCTTCTGTCGCCGGGGAAGGCTTCGAAAACTTCGCAGGAGCCCGGGGGACTTCCGAACCTTCTGAGAAGGCCACCTCCTTCTCGCATTCCCCCCTCGCTCGCCGCCGAGAGACCAAGCGTGGGCAGCTGCGCAGTCGACCCGCAGAATGAGGACGCGCGGTAAGGGTGCAGGGGTCATGTTGGGCCATGTCGGCACTCTGCGGGCGGGGCGCGGCCAGCAGAAGCGGCCAAGCATGGGCCGAAGTGGAGGGATGCAAAGGTAATTTTGGGAAGTCGCTCATCCTTACTATGCGGGTCGGCTGTAGGAGGAGGAAGATGGTGTGGATGAGGAGGGGGGAGAATGAGGGGGGGCTTGCCATCGCTAGGACGTCCATTCTCCGTACATTGGTCGGCTTCGTGCGCATAGCCTTCGCAACGTGATCCTGGATGCTCCACGATGGCCCTCGCCGAACAAAAGAGAGAGGACGCGTCCGAGCGATGCCAAGGGGATGTGGTGAGGAGGAGGGGGGAGCAGGAGGATGGACCAGAGAAGACGGAGGAAGGCGATGAGCTACAACGGCAGCAGCGAGAGTTGGCAGGAGAGCGGGGGGAGGGGGAGGACATGGGAGGAGTGTGAGAATCGCCATCGCTCGGACGTCCATTCCCCGTGCTTTGTTCGGGTTTCACGCGTGCAGTTTTCGCAAGATGGCCTCGAATGCTCCTCGACGGTCCTCGCCGAGAAAACAATGCACACGTCCGAGCGATGCCAAGCTCAGACGGACAGGGGGCGGGAAGGAGGAGGATGAGGAAGGAGGGTCGTCCTACGCTTCTGCCCCCGCGGGATGACGGCACGAGCGCCAGAGGAAGCGGCCGAAGAAGATGACAACAAGGAGGATCGCGCCGCAGGGCGTGAAAGGGCAGGGGGGGGGAAGCAGTCGACGAGGACGACAACAAGGAGGAGGAGGAGGAGGAGGAGGAGGAGGAGGAGGAGGCGGAGGAGGAGGAGGAGGAGGAGGAGGGGAGCGGGGTCGAGCCCGAGATCGCGGGGCCTCCTCCTTGCTCTGCAGCTGCACGACGCGCTCGTCGACCATCTGCCGCATCGCGGCCTGCTCCCTGGCGCACTCGTCCATGGTCCCCTCGGCGAGGGGGGGAAGGGGGAGCACGGAATGTGGAAGGGGAAGCAGGGATGTTCGGTGGCAGCTCATGGGAGCCTCCCGTAGCATCTTGTCGGCTCTTGCGAATCGACGCTAATCGACGCTGAATCGACGCTAGTCGACGCTACACGGACGGTAATCGACGCTAAATCGGCGCTATCTCATCGACTCCCAAACGCTGGTGGACGCTGATCGACGCTGAAGACGGAATCACGAGGGTATACACGGCTCCCTTGATGAGCTACGGAAGAACATGCAGGATGGCGGCTGTTGGTGGTCTTCGTCTCAAGCCGCAGAGCTTGAAACACGTCGCGGACCCGTAGATAAACCCGGAAGCAGGCCCCCTGGATCGGTGTCAACCCTGGGGGCATGCCTGTGATGCCTCAGGATGGCGGGAGGGGGGGCGGATAGAGTAGGAGAACGGGATGAGAAGGCAAAAGATAAGGCGGGCAAGGTGAATCGCTGGGGAGAGCATGGGGTTGAGGGCATGAGTTGGGGAGGGGTAGGATAACAAGGGGGGTAGCGGGAGGGGGGGGAAGATGATGAAGAACACGCCAGGAGTCGAGCAGGAGGGGGGATGCCCCCCTGCCTCTCATCCTACTCCGTCTCCCTCCTCCACGCCCCCGCCCCTCCCCGCCCCGTCCCTCCCTCCCCGGAGGAATCCAGAACGCCATGACCGAACATTAAACTTTCGGAAGTCCGCGCGGATCTTTTGGGCCTGCGCCTGGCGCACGGAAAGCGCCAAGCGCAGCGCCGGACACGCCGCCAAGGGATTCCAGCGCAATTCCAAGAGATCCGCGCGGCCCTCCGAGCATTTGCGCTTCTGCTGCAAACTTTGCGTCTCGACTCCCTCCCCCGCACTCTGCCTGCTTGTTCCGGAAGACAGGCGGCGACGTCTTGCTTTCTGCAGCACGGGCCCCCCAGAAGGCCCGACCCTTCCCTCAGGGCCGGTCTTTTTCATCCCAAGTAGTTATGTTGACGATCCCGAGGCCCGGCGAGTGCACCCAGAAGCCGAAACTGGCCACTCACCGTCCGTCGTGATTGGAGGGGACAGGGACACGCACAAATGAATAGACACAAACCCCATGATTCTCCATATCTGTCAATATTTCTGGATTCACTTCTCCCCCCTATGCTTACCATATTTTCAAATACCTTCCTGGGAATCGACGATTCTTTGTGCGTGTGTGTTGTTTTCCATCCTGAGTGATTTTCTTCTCGACGCGAGCATGTCTGGATTCCCTTCCGCCCCATTCCGCCTCCTCACAAGATGATCGGCGGCAGCGGGACGGGCATCTGAACTACCCTGACTGCTTCCTCCATCGAAGTCCGATGGCAGCAGAGCCGAAAATCACGAACTGAGCCCTATAGACCCCGTCTGCTGCACTCTTCGAGGCGACTCGATCTGGGATGCCTCCGGGGCCCGACGCCGAGCGAAAACGCCCGGTGTGGAACAAATGCAACGCCAGGACCTCAGTGTACTCTGCCTGCGTTCTCTCGCTCCTCCCACCTCCGCCTCCCTCGACCTCCACGCCTAGCCTCGCCTCCCGCCTCTCTTTTCCCTTGACCTGTCTGGGCTTGTGGTGGCTGGTGGCGGAAGTGGTACTCGCCCCACCCAGTCCACGTCCAGAGTCTCGAGTACGTTGACTCGGCCATGCCGCCGCTCAACGCCCAAACATGCCATGCCCCTAATTTACGTTCAAGTACGGGGCTCCCGGAAGTCCCGACCACTCCTGCGAGGCCGGTTTTTCATCGCGTGTGATTTGTTTGATTGTCCTGGGGCTCGGCGACGGCCCCAAAGGGCCGAGAACTGGCACAAATCGTGCGTTTTTTGCTTCACAAGACGGCCATGTCTGTGCGACAACCTCCGCCTCCTGTCTCCGATTTGCGGAGGGATCGACCGTACAACCATTCCTCTAGGCATGTTCTTAGAACAAGAGACTTCTCAATAACATAAATGATACCCTTAGAAGATAAAACATATGGATTGAACCAACACGGTCTCAACCAGAAATGTTCTAAGCACATTCCGTACATCACAACAAAAAGATGTATAACATCCTTTGGTGGGCCTATCCGCCACCGTGCTCTTGATGCACGAGTTGCAATGTTCTCAGTTTTCGTGACCAACCCCCTGCAGTGTCAGCTCTCAGATCCTGAAGACCTTTGGCGGGCCCAGACATCCAACGCCCACATCTCCCGTGGTTTGTCAGGTGGCTCCTGGAATGTGTGCCGCACGACTGGTCCGGGCCCGAAGACGGGCCAAGGGTGCCCCAGGAGGGCCTCGAAGAGGGCCCCGAATCGCTGCACGGTCGGTCCAAGACGCCCAAGACGGGCTCCTGGAGTGCGTCGCACGACTTGCTCGGGCCCGAGAACAGGCCAAGAGTGCCCCAAGAGGCCTCCGAGAGGGCCCCGAATCGCTGCACGGTCGGTCCGAGACGCCCAGGACGGGCTTCGGTCGGCCGACCAAGCGCCCGGGGCGTCCCAAGACGCCTGCAAAAGCCGTTTCCAGGCTGGACGGTTTCCCCCCGGGGCCGTGGCCGATCCGACGAGGGAGGGCGGGGAGGAGGAGGGCGAGGAGGGGGAGGGGGAGGGGGAGGGGGAGGGGGAGGGGGGGAGGAGGAGGAGGAGGAGGAGGAGGAGGAGGAGGAGGAGGAGGAGGGAGGAGGAGGAGGAGGAGGAGGAGGAGGGGAACGAGGATGGGAAGAAGGAGGAGGAGAGAGGAGGACGGGTCGCCTAAGCTCTTCGGAGAAACCCTTCACTCCAGACCAAACTCATTGATTGTCCTCAGGTTTTGCAGTGTGTTTTGGGTTCCCCACTTGTCGTATTTCCGACGATCTCAGACGTCCCAAGGGACACTCACAGCCACCCCAAGACGGTCTCAAGGCGGCCCAAGAGGGCCCAAAGACGGCAAAAGAGGCTCACAAGACGGCCTGAGATGGCACCAAGACGGCCCTGAGAGGGGAAACACGAACCGAAAATCCGAGCCTTCCGCCCCAGGAGGCTCTCAGGAGGCCCCAAGAGGCCCCCAAGGGACCCCCAAAAAGCCCCTGGGGGCCCCCACGAGGCACTAAAACGGCCCCCGAGAGGCCTCAAAACTGCCTCCACAAGAGCCCCCGAGAAGCCTCCCGCGACATCCGAATGAAGCTCCCAGAAGCCTACCCACAACTCAGGCACGGTGGCCGGATGGGCCGAAGGCCGAAGGCCGGATGGGCCGAAGGCCGTCAGGACGCCTCGCCACTGCTTGAACCTTCCCCCCAGATGGGCTAACAAGAGATATGTCGACACCTATCCCAGGCTTCGAGGGGGTTCTCGAATGGACCTGAAATTTTGGGCCCAACCCTGGGATAGATATACGACGGGGGGCGTCCATCCTCGCTAGGAGTGCGTCCGGATAGCCCCCTTGGGGTGTATCCCAGAGTTCCCCTTCTTCTTCTGAGCGGCTTCACTTTGCGTCGAGGGGGTTGGGCATCGCGTCGCAGATCGACGACGCCGACGACGGCGGTGACGACGACGACGACGACGCCGACGACGACGCCGACGCCGCCGACAACGCCGACGACGACGCCGACGCCGCCGACAACGCCGACGACGCCGACGACGCCGACGACGACGACGACGACGACGACGACGACGACGACGACGACGGGCGGCGGCCGCGGGCCCGCCGCCTCCAGCTGGGCCTGCAGCCGCTGCAGCGCCGAGCTCGCCTCCTCGAGACTGCCCGTGAGCGACGCGACCTGGCGGGGGCGCCGGCAGCGCGCTCGGCCGCGGGCGCGGCCGCGCGCACCCACCGCAGGCCCTGTGCCCCAAAAAGCAGCGAGGCTGCGAGGCATCCAAACTAGTTAAGTACGCCGCCGAGATCGTCGAGACTCGAGCACACAAACAGGAATCACGACACGGGGGACAGCACACGCAGTGAAGACCTTCAGGTAGCACTAGCCTTCGCAGGCGACGCAGGACACCCCCGCCTCCACTCTGGACGCCCAAACACCGTGTGGTGACGGACCGACCGAAGTTCGCTCCGTCCACCTCCTCCTCCTCCTCCTCCTCCTCCTCCTTCTCCTCCTCCTCCTCCTCCCCCCCATCCCCATCTTCCATCTTCGTCCCCCAGGCGTAGGCGATGCGGCTCGGCGGTGGTCTTGATGTGTCAGGATCCCTCGTCGCCACACTCCTGGGTGCCTCAATGCGGTGTAGGTCAGATTTTGTCGGGCAGACGGCAGACGGTTCCGAGAGCCGAGATTCAAACCTTCTGCCTTGCTATAGAGCCCTCGCACGGTCCGATTTGCTATGTTACTGACTGCAAGAGCTTGATTCCTGACTGGCACGGTGGCCGTGCTGTTTCTCCTCGGGGGCCGAACGGTGACCTTTGGGTCCGTGTCGCTCGTACGTTGCGAAACCACGGCCCTGGTGATGTTTCGCGTTTGTGGACCCCGTCCCACACGGAGGATAAGTTGCAGTCGGTAACCTCTCAGTTTGAGCTCTTCCGATGTCTATGCGGGGGTTGCTGCCCAGCGCGCGTGGGAGTGGTGTATTGTTTCTCCCCCCCCTCGGACTGACGCGTGGGACACGACTGCGGCACTGGTAAGAAAGCGGGCCAGACGGGCACTCTTGCTGGCGCTCGAGGTTGAGCCTTGGGAAGGGGTTCGAGCTCCGCCAGCGCCCAAGATCCGCAAGACCACAAAATTCGTCCAGGCGATCCGCGATAGTGTGCACAAGTTTCGCCCGTTCGCTGGTCGCTGGAGTCTGGAGTGTGACTGTTGTAAGGTTATCGATCCGAGAAGCCAAGTGATTGCTGTTGCCTCGACCAAGTGCCGAATCCCGATACCGTCGCCGCCGACGGGTCCTTCCGAGGTGCTGGGTCTAATGCCAGAGTTCGGAAAAGGTTTCGAGGCGATCTCGGGAGAGGCGTGGTGTGGCGCCGTGAAGCTTCACCCCAGCCACAGCCTCGCGAGAATGAAAGCCTAAGGGTTGTTTTTCTGGCAGTGTGGTTTCACTGCCACGACTGACGGTCGTTGGCTTCAGAATGCGTGTGCCCCCCCTACGATAAAGGGGGGAGAAAACCTCAAGCGAAATAAACAGAGCATTGTTCCGTCCTATCGAGGCCCACCGGTGGCCTTGCGTGAGGCGGCGGCGCTGGATGCCGCTGCGAGAGCCCTCCCGCCCCCCCCTCGGGAAAGAACTGAGGGTTGGAGTGGTGCCCCTTTGAAGGAGGGGTCAGTGATTGATGAATATCTGGCTTGTTCCTCCAGCCGCCCCTTTGGAGAGCTCGCCGACTTGATGCAGGTGCCCGAGGACCGTGCCCGCGCCCCACCCGCGGGCGAGTATGCGGCTGCTGTCTTTGCCGCTGCCGCTGCCAGAGCAGGTAATGAGGTTTCGCTTGAGGGTGTCGCTGGTCGACTCAGGGCCCAGGGTCAGGGGCGTACAGGGCTCGCTGGTGCTCGCGTTGTGCAGAGGTCGAGTGGCGACGGTGATGATAGCGGTGACAGTGATTGAAGCCACGTGGGTGGCATCGCAGCATGATCCAGCATGATCTTCCATCTTCTTCCTCCTCGTCCTCGTCCTCGTCCTCGTCCTCGACCTCGTCCTCCTTCTCCTCCTCCTCCTCCTCCTCCTCCTCCTCCTCCTCCTCCTCCTCCCTCTCCGTTGAGGGGGGGGCACAAGGGGGCCTTCTGCTCCGTCGCGCGCTGCTGCAGCCGGGCGCCCTCCTGGCGGCGGGTGGGAGGCCCGGCGCAAGAGGGCGCTGCCCCGGGAGGCGCTGCCGCCGTCGTCGCCGGCGGAGGGATGGGGAGGGACCTGGGGAACGAACGAACGAACGCCGGAGTCGTGCGTGCTCCTCCTGGGAGCTCGCCCGTGCCCATTAAGGCCTGGCGTGGAGGCCGTGGCCTCGACAGGAAGATCTCCTTTTCAAACTTGTGAAACGTATGCCCGCTCATTGATGACCACCACTCTGTGCACACAGCGGCCCGGCCCGGATCCACAGCGATCTGGGGAGGCAGGGGGAAAGGAGGGGAGAGGGAGGACAGAGAGAGGGAGAGACGACAAGGCGGCGAGCGAAGGGGGGAGGCGAGAAGGAGAAGGTGCGCTCGGCAGGCGGCGGGACTTCTCAGAAAGCCTCGAACCTTCCGAGAAGTTTTCTGCGTCTCCGGGGGAGGCTTAGATACCTTTTTCAGAAGGCCGGGTGACTTCCGAACCTTCTGAGAAGGCCTTCTGCTCTTCACTCCCCTCCCGGGCTCGCTGCCAAGAGGGGGGAAGGAGAGGGAAGGAAGACGGGGGGGAGGGAATCGAATCGGAGCTCAGCATCCCCAAAGTGGTGATCTGTGAAGCGTGCAGTCCTTGGGAGATGGCAGCGGCATATGCTGGGACAGCGCTCGCCTGGAGCGGGGCGGCACTTTGTCGACCGATCCTGGCGTCCCCAGAGGGCACGCCGGGCGTCGAGGTGGGGGTCTCCATGCTGGCGCCGGGCGAGCTTCGGAAGCTGGAGGCCACTGCTGGCTGGATCACCTTCCGGGTGCCGGGTCTTTGTCCAAGGCTCGAGGCGGTGTGGCAGCACATGGGCACGTCAGTCCTGAAAACTCAGCTGGAAGCCGCCCTGTGCATGAAGGTGTCGCGGTCTCGTCGGGCAGCGTCCCCGCGCAAGCTTGCGCAAGGGACAGGTCAGCGCAAACTGAGTGGGTTACCTCTTGCGAGGCCCCCCGCTAGCTTGGCAGATATTGCGTCATCGTGGCGCTGGAGGAAACAACAGACGGAGGGAACTACGATGTGCTCGCAGGACCCTGACGAACACGCCCTCAGACTGCACGGTTACAGCGGAGAGCTGGTGCCGTTTATACGGAAACTTGGCGAGCCTCTGGCGACAAGAATAGTAGAGGGCGAAGAAGAAACCAGACAATAATCGAACCAGGCCATTCCTTCTGCCTGTTCTCTTTCCCCCTCCCTTCCCCTGATCTCCATGCCTTACGCCTGGCTGCGCCCGGAGAAAATCTGTCGCGAGGGGAGGATGAAAGCAAAATTGGTCCCCTGACCCCTCAGAAGGTCCATGTGGCGCAATTGTTCACCCCGGATCCGAGTTTGACGGTCCTGCGTCCCGAAAACGGACTCGAAAACGGAGCCTCCGGAGACCGAAAAAGGCGCACCAAACCTTGTCGAACCCAGCACCTCGAATCTGCCCCCCCCTTCCCGCTGGCCGGAATCAAAGCTGGGCCACCTCAGACAGCCAGCCGACTCCAACTTCCACTCTCTTCCCCTGCCCAGTCATGCCCTCCCGTCAACTCCCTCCCGCTCCCTCCTGCTCTCGGGGGGCGGACAAAATTACACAATGCCCGGCCGCGTGCCCAGCAGCTCGCCTGGTCTCGCTCCGACTGTGTCCGGAGCTCGCAGACCAGAGACTCCAGCTCGGTAATCTCCTGCCGGGGGCGGATGAGGAGGCCGTCGTCGTCGAACGTGGGCTTGGGGAATGATCCCGTGCTCCAAAGACGCCACGCACTCTTATTCCTGGAAATAGCAAACATGAGGAGAGGGGGCAGGATTGGGGAGCGAGGGAGGGGAGGAGACGGGAGGAGGAGGAGGAACAAGGAGGAGAAGGAGGATGAGGAAGAGGAGGAGATCGCGGCCAAGAGGAGGAAGAATTTTCAACACGCGTGCTTTGGCGTGCGCAAGCGTGCCAGGGGTCTCGGCAACCTGTGCACGCGCGCCCGCACGCGCCTGCGGGAGGGTGGGCCCGCGAAGGAGTACACAAGCGTCGAAACCTTGCGATCAATGCACAGAGGAGAGGAGCGCAACAGATGGGTCCTCCTGCTCCTGGGCGGCCACCGCCGTGGCCGCCACCGCCGCCGCTTCCGCCGCCACCCACGCCACTGCCTCCGCCGTAGCCGTCATCGCAGTCGTCGTCGGCGTCGGCGTCGGCGTAGTGGTCGGCGTCGTCGTCGTCGTCGTTGTCTTCGTCGTCGTCGTCGTCGCCGTCGCCGTCCTCGTCGTCGGCGTCGGCGTCGGCGTCGGCGTCGTCGTCGGCGTCGTCGTCGGCGTCGTCATTGCCGTCGGTGTCGCCGTCTTCGTGGTCGTCGTTAACGTCGTCGTCGTTGTCGTCGGCGTCGGCGTCGTCTTCGTCGTGTTCATTTTCGTCACGTCGGCGTCGTTGTCTTCGTCGTCGTCGTCGTCGTCGCCGTCCTCGTCGTCGGCGTCGGCATTGGCGTCGGCGTCGGCGTCGGCGTCGTCGGCGTCGTCGTCGGCGTCATTGCCGTCGGTGTCGCCGTCTTCGTCGTCGTCGTTAACGTCGTCGTCGTTGTTGTCGGCGTCGGCGTCGTCTCCGTCGTTCTCATTTTCGTCACGTCGGCGTCGTTGTCGGCGTCGGCGTCGGCGTCGGCGTCGTCGTCGTCTTCGTCGTCGCCGTCGCCGTCGTCGTCGTTGTCTGCGACGGCGTCGGTGTCGGCGTCGGCGTCTTCGTCGCCGACGTCGTCGTCATCGGCGTCGGCGTCGGCGCCAGCGTCGTCGCCGTCGCCTTCGTCGTCGCCGTCGTCGTCGTCGTCTTCGTCGTCGGCGTCGGCGTCGTCGTCGGCATCGTTGGCGTCGTCGGCGTGGCCGCCGTCGCCTCAACGTCGTGGTCGTCGTCGTAGTCGTCGTCGGCGTTGGCGTCGGCGTCGGCGTCGTCGGCGTCTTCGTCGTCGTCGAAATCGTCGTCATCGTCATCGTTGTCGCCGTCGCCGTCGTGGTCGTAGTCGCCGGCGTCGTCGTCGTCTTCGTCGTCGTCGGAGTCGTCGTCGTCGGCGTGGGCGTCGTCGCCGTCGCCGTCGCCGTCGCCGACGGCGTCGACGTCGTCGTCGCCGACGCCGTCGCCGTCGCCGTCGGCGTCGTCGTCGTCGTCGGCGTCGGCGTCGGCGTCGTCGGCGTCGTCGTAGTCGTCGTTGTCGTCATCCTCGTCGTCGTCGGCGTCGGCGTCGTCGGCGTCGGCGTCGCCGCGCCGTCGTGGGCGTAGCCATCGTCGAAGCCGTCGCCCTCGGCGGCGTGGGCGTGGGCGTGGGCGTCGGCGTCGCCGTGGTCGTCGTCGTCGCCGTGGTCGTCGTCGTCGTCGTGGCCGTAGCCGTCGTCGTCGTCGTCGTGGTTGTAGTGGTCGTCGGCGTCGGCGTCGCCGTCGTCGTCGCCGTCAGCGTCGTAGACGTCGGCGTCGGCACGCCGACGTGGTCGTAGTCGTCATCGTCGTCGTCGGCGTCGGCGTCGTCGTCGTCGTCGGCGTCGGCATCGGCGTCGGCGTCGTCGTCGCCGTCGTCGCCGTCGTTGCTGTCGTGCCCGTCGCTGTCGCCGTCGCCGTCGCCGTCGTCGTCGTCGTCGTCGTCGTCGTCGTCGTCGGCGTGGGCGTCGGCGACGTAATCGCCGTAGGCGTCGCCGTCGCCGTCGCCGTCGTGGTCGTAGTCTTCGTCGGCGTCGTCGGCGTCGGCGTCAGCGTCGGCGTCGGTGTCGGCGTCGTCGTGGTCGTAGTCGTAGTCGTCGTCGTCGTCGTCGTCGTCGTCGTCGTCGTCGTCGTCGTCGTCGTCGACGTTGTCGTCGTGGTCCCCGTCGTCGTCGTAGCAGTCGTCCACCCTCCTCCGACCGCTGGACGAAAGGGGAGGATAGCGGCGTCGGCGTCGTCGTCGTCCGTCGTCGCCGCGGTCGTCGTCGCCGTCGCCGTCGCCATCCCCGACCCGTCGTGGTCGTAGTCGTCGTCGGCGGCGGCGTCGGCGTGGTCGTCGGCGTCGGCGTCGGCGTCGGCGTCGCCGTCGCCATCGCCGTCGCTGTCGGCGTCGTCGTCGACGTCGGCGTCGACGTTGTCGTCGTGGTCCACGTCGTCGTCGTCGCCCGCGTCGGCTCCGACGTCGCTGTCGTCGTTGTCGTCGTCTCCATCGTCGCCGTAGCAGTCGCCTTCGTCGTCGTCGGCGGCGTTGCCGGCGGCGTCGGCGTCGCCATCACCGTCGCCGTCGTCGTCGTCGTCGTCGTCGTCGTCGGCGTCAACGTCGTCGTCGTCGTCGTGGTCGTAGTCGTCGTCGTCGTCGGCGTCGCCGTGGTCGTCGTGGTCCCCGCCGTCGTCGTAGAAGTCGCCCCCCCTTCTCCGACCGCTGGACGGAGGGGAGGAGAGCGGCGTCGGCGTCGGCGTCGGCGTCGTCATCGTCGTCGTCGCCGACGTCGTCGCCGTCGTCGCCGTCGCCGTCGCCGGGCCGTCGTGGTCGTAGTCGTCGGCGGCATCCACGTCGGCGTCGTCGTCGTCGTCGTCGTCGTCGTTGTCGGCGTCGCCGTCGGCGCCGTCACCGTCGTCGCTGTCGCCGTCACCGTCGTTACCGTCGTCGTCGTGGTCGTCGTCGCCGTCGCCGTCACCGTCGCCGTCGCCGTCGTGGTCGTAGTCGTGGTCGGCGTCGGCATCGGCGTCGTCGTCGGCGTCGGCGTCGGCGTCGGCGTGGGCGTGGGCGTGGGCGTCGGCGTCGGCGTCGGCGTCGCCAACGTCGTCGTCATCGGCGTCGCCGTCGACGTCGCCGTCGTGGTCGTGGTCGTGGTCGTCGTCTGCGCCAGCGCCGGCTTCGGCGTCGGCGTCGTGGTCGGCGTCATCGGCGTCGGCGTCGGCGTCGTCGTCGTTGTCGTCCCCGTCGTCGCCGTAGCCGACGTCCCCCATCCCCCGACCACTGGGCGGAAGGGAGGGGAGCGGCGGAGGGGTCCTCCTGCTGCTGGGCGACCGTCGCGCGGGAGCGTTCCAGCTCCTGCCCGCCCGCGCCCTCAAGTGCGGGAGGGTTGCGCAATCCCTTCCTGTCCCGTGAGCGCTATACTGTCTTCAAAACTGGCGCCGCCCCCAGCAACAACAGCGGCCCTGCTCGAGACTCCCTCCAGTACTATTCTGGGCCAGGTCCTTGCCTCGCCGCCGACACCCCCTATCCCCACCAAGGCAATCCTGTCGCTCGATATTTCCTTGTTTCACCCTTGGCTGGAGCTCCACAGGCGGTCTCGCATCGGCGCAGCAAGGCGCGGGCATGCAGTTCGAATCGGGATATGTTGAATTTTCTCGGAAGAGGTGTTTGCAAGACCTCATTGGGCGGGAGACCTGGGAATGGGAAGAACGGGCCCGCTATAGAACAAGAGTCCCCCATGGAGGGGATGGTTATCATGATGGTCGCATGCTTCGCGCGGAAGCATCGCGCATGAGGGTAAAATGCTTGTTGTTGAACTCTCACTAGCTACTGAAGAATAACGATTGTTCATCCACCCTCCCGTGCACATTGTATCTATTCCATTGAAATGCCCCTCCGGACGCTCGCACCCTGTTTTTTAGGGAAAGTTTTCCTCTTCAAAACAGCCGTTGTTGGCCCCGGGTTGGAACAACAACGGCTCCCGCCTGAGACTTCCGCACGATTTAGCCAGGACCCCCGCTGCCGCCGGAGACTTCCTCGCATCTTATTCAGGGATCGCGCTCTCGCATGGGACTTCCTTGCAATGTATTCAGGAATCGCTCTCTCGGCGCTCTGGAATCGCGCTCTCGCTGGAAGCACGCTTGGAATCTACTCAAGAATAGCGCCGTTGTGTCGGAACTTCCCACACTTTCCTCAAACGCCGCGCTCCCGACACCCACGCACCCAGGAGTCGCGATCACGCTTAGGACTCCCTCACAGATCACTGAGGAATCGGGATCTCGCTGCCCTTCGCGGCCCCGTTGCAAGCCTTCGTGGCCCCCCCGCTGCCGTTCGTGGACCCGTTGCCACCCTTCGTGGCTCCCTCGCTGTCCTTCGTGGCCCCGCTGCAGCCCTTCTTGACCCCCTCGCTGTCCTGCGTGGCCCCCTTGCAGCCCTTCGTGGCCCCTCGCTGCGCTTCGTGGCCCCCTTGCAGCCCTTCGTGGCCCCCTCGCTGCCCTTCGTGGTCCCGTTGCAGCCCTCCGTTGCCCCCGCGCTGCCCTTCGTGGCCCCGTTGCAGCCCTTCGTGGCCTCCTCGCTGCCCTTCGTGGCCCCGTTGCAACCCTTCGTGGCCCCCTCGATGCCGTTCGTGGCCCCGTTGCAGCCACTCGTGGCCCCCTCACTGGCCCTCGCGGCCTCATATGCATGCCGTTCGTAGCCCCCCATCGCTGCCCTTCGTGACCCCGTTGCAACCCTTCGTGGCCCCCTATTGCCTTCCTTCGCGGCCCCATATGTATGCCCACCGTGGCCCTCGTTCGTTCGCGCCCGTCGTGGCGCCATATGCATGCCCTTCGTGGCCCCCTCTCTGTCCTTCGAGGCCCCGCTGCCGCCCTCAATGGCCCCGTCCTTGCCCTCCGCGGCCCAATATACGCATACCCTTCGTCGCCCTCGCTCGTTCGCGCTCTTCGTGGCCCCATGTGCGTGCCCTTCGTGGCCCCGCGGTCGCCTTTCGTAGCCCCCCTTCGCTGTCCTACGCGGCCCAGTTGCTACCTTCAGTGGCCCCGTCGTTGCCTTCTGTGGCCACGCATTATCTGCCCTTCGTGGCCCCCGCCCGTTTGCGCTCTTCGTGGCCCCATACGCATTCCCTTCGTTTCCCCGCAGTCGCCCGTCGTGGCCTGCTTCGTGTCCTTCGTGGCCCTGCTGTCGTTCTCCGACCGCTCTCGCTTTCGCTCGTCGTCGTTGTCGTCGCCGTCGTCGTCGCCGACGTCGTCGTCGTCGTGGCCGATTCCCCTGTCCGTCCCTCTTGGGGTCGGGCTGCCAGTGAATGGGCGCTGCCGCTGGCTAGGCCGGCGGTCCGCGGCCGCCCCGCCGCTTGCCGGGCCCAGCCTGCAGGGAGGAAAGTTATACTCCCCAACAGGGGCACCATCGAAAACGAAGAGGGCGGGTATCGAGGGTTTGGGAAATACGCGTTAACGGACACTCGAGCAGATAAGAGCGACGAGTCTTAAAATGATTGTGGTTGTTGGTGGTGGTAGTGGTGTTTGTTGTTTCACACACTCTCTCTCTCTCTCTATCTCGGTATGTCTTCCTCTCTGTTTGTTATATATATCTATCTATGGTATGTGACGCTGTTTGTTTGTTTCCCTCTCTCTCTCTCTCTTCCTCTCGGCGTGTTATCTCTGTGTATCTCTTTCTGTCTCTCCCCCTCTTGCGCACGTGTTGAACATCACCAAACCAGAAGAATAAGCAGCTCCCTCTAGGTGCCCATCATGTGTTTCCATTCGTGCTCTCTTCCAGGGGCTCGCACCCTGTTGTTTCCAAGGGGAAGCCTTGTGGCTCAGATGGCGCCCCAGGCCCCCGAAAAACAACAACAGCGGTTCCCGCCAGATACTTCCACACAGCGCAGTTCAAATTCACGCTCTCGCGCAGGACGCCCTCACAGCATGAATAGGAATCGCGCTCTCGCGTGGGATATCCTCGAAATTGATTTAGGCGCCGCGCCCTCGACACTCCAGAATTACCCTCTCGCTTTGACCGTTCTCACGATTTACTTGGGAATCGCGCTATCGCTATCGCTTCATGCAAAACGAACGCTTCAGCAACGCGCCTGCTGGACCTGGCCGCCTGGGCCGACCTTACCGACCCGCCCATGCGGGTCTACCCGCCCGATCAGCCCGTCTGGTTCTGCCACGTGTTTTCTGTTCCTAGCCCCCCTTCTAGCAATCCTCGTCCTGCATCCCTCCCTCTTCCATCCGTCCACTGATGATGAGAGGAAGGCGGATGAGCAGGCACGAATGAGAAGACGAAAGCGGAGGATCAGTAAGGGTACAAATGGAGAGCTCAAACAACGAAGCAACATCAATGGGTGCTGGGGGGCTGCGCATAAATGTCTCTATGTGTATGTATATATATATATGTGTGTATGTGCGTACACATCGATATGTGTAAATGTATATAACACGTCTCTCTCTCTCTCTCTCGCTCTCTCGCTCTCTCTCTCTCTCTCTCGCTCTCCCTCTCACTCTCTCTCTCCCCGTCCCTGCCTCTGCCTGCCTCTCCCCCCCACCCCCTCGGGCCTGCAGGGCCGCCTGGGCCTGCGAGGCCTTCGAGCGCAGCGCCTGGACCTCGCGCTCCCGAGCGAGGCGCTCCTGGGAGGCCTGGCCGGGGCAGCGGGTGGCTGGGGGGGGGAGGGAGACAAGGGAGGGAGGAGCGGGGGGGTACGAGGGAGGGGGGGGGATAGGGATAGGGGGAAATGGGAAAGAGAGGAGCGGGTTGTGGGAAGCAGCGCGCTGTTCGCCAGCGTGGCGGCCAACCGTTAAGCTCTTGCTCCCTCGACGTGCAAGACATGCGCTGCACGCCATGTCAGGCCCTCTGTGGGTGGTGCAGCACATGTACCGCCGGCTCTGTGGTGAACGCTGCGTGGCGGAAGCCCTGCGGTGTGCGCACTTGGCGTTGCGGGCTACGTCGTGCAAGCTCAGCGCTGCTGGCTGCGCGATGCAGTCGAGGTGGCGCACGGGGCGCCGACAAGCCGCACACGGCCGCCCACCCTTAGTGGACCCTGGAAACGGCAGGGCCGTTTTTGTTACTAATTCCGTTTTGCCGATTTTTTAGCTGCCGATTCCGACGCCGTGTTTTCACCGGTTCCGTCGCTGTTTTTTGACCGGTTCCGGCTCCGGCTCCAATCCTGGATGAGCCGTTTTTTTGCAGTGTCCGGTCGCCGTTTTTTTTGCCGTTTCCACTTTCAAGGGACATTTTTGGGAAACGGTGAGAAAACGGCCCTGCCGTTTCCGGGGCCCACTGCGCGCCCACCGGCAACACGCATCGGCGGACCCGGCCAGCGCACGGGGCGCCCACGAGGCCGGCCAGCGCACGAGGGCCCCCCACGGCTCGCCCTGCGGCGGTCCGCCGGCCGGGCGAGACCTCGGCATCCCCACCCCGGGCCAGCTGCCGAGCCGCGCCGGGCAGCCCCACGCGCGAGCACCGTTCGGGGGGGAGAGCGCGCCACGGAGGCGCGGGCGGAGGGGAGGCTCCTTCTCGGGAGGGGGGCTCTCGCGGGGCGCTCCTTCTCGGAGGGAGGCTCCTTCTCGGAGGGAGGCTCCTTCTCGGAGGGAGGCGCCAGGCGCAAGCGCGAGGTCCCCCCTCAGCAAGCAGCCTGCCCCGGGCCCGCCACGGACTTCGCAGCAGTCGCCGAGGGCCCGAGCACAAAGCGCACATGGCACGTCATGGTGAGGACTCCCTCGTCAGGTGTGGGGCCAGCGGTCAGCCTCCGCCGCCGATGCTAAAGGTCTGTCAGGCCACCCCGCTCCGAGTAGAACTGGACACGCATGTTCGACAGGAAATAACTTAGTTTTTCCAAAGGGAAAGATGGGGACCTAGACGTACTACTTCCCCTGGCCTCTCTCTTGTCACTGGAAATGCTGTGAAAATTCATGCCCAATTTCAGGCAAGAGCTACCCGTGTCGG
Organism: Prorocentrum cordatum; assembly: GCA_963575745.1. NCBI lineage: Eukaryota > Dinophyceae > Prorocentrales > Prorocentraceae > Prorocentrum > Prorocentrum cordatum. The sequence continues at coordinate 46,767 of CAUYUJ010002119.1, forward strand.
GTGTTCCCCCGGGAGTTGGTGCTACAGCAACAGAGCTCGCGCCACAACAACATAGGAGGGTTATGCCCCTGGTCGCCCCCTATACCAGGTGGCACCTGGCGGGTCCCAGCGTACCCTTCCTCGGTGGCATGCTGGTTTTTTCTGATCGCCCGTCTCCCTCCTCAAACCCATCGCGCTCCCCTTCCCTCATGGGCAATCTCCGTCTCCCAAGGCCGCCACCCAGAGGTCCAGCGGCGCCTCGGACCGCGCCTGGTCCAGCATCTCCTCCCACTCGGCGAGCTGGGTCGTGAGCTGATCGCGTCTGTCCTTGACTCACCACCAATCTGAGCCTGTCCTATCATTATCCTCCTCCATCATGTGCTCCCCTGCCCTCCTGCTCTCTTCCTCCTCCTCCTCCTCCTACTCCTCCTCGTCATCCTCATCTTCATCATCACCACCACCATCATCAGCATCAACACCATTATCATTATCACCACTACCACCACCACAATCATCATCATCATCATCATCATCATCATCATCATCATCATCATCATCATCATCATCATCATCATCATCATCATCAGCATCAGCATCACCACCACCACCACCATCACCATCACCATCACCATCACCATCGCCATCGCCATCATCGTCATCAGTAGCATCATCATCATCATCATCATCATCATCATCATCATCATCATCATCATAATCATCATCATCATCAGCAGCATCATCATCATCATCATCAT
>CAUYUJ010002119.1:52500-55000 GCA_963575745.1 Prorocentrum cordatum
GTGGGAAGGGGAGATCGCCGAGGCGCGGAGGAGGATGGGGGGGGCAGGAGGGCGAATGTACGAGGTAGAGGGCAGGCGGCAAGAGAAGAAAGCGGGAGGGATGAGGGAACGAAGGAAACTACTCACGAGGAGTATGACATATGGCTGGATGAAGAAAAAAGGGGCCGAGAGGGCGTATGAAAGAGAGAGAGAGAGAGAGAGAAAACATTCGAAGTGAGAGAGAAAAGAGTGTTGAGGGATCGGGGGCGTAAGGATGAGAGAAAAGGACGATGATGGTGAGGAGTGGGAGGGGGAGGGGGAGCAAGATGATGAGGAGGAGTGATTGGGGAGAGCATGAGCATGAGTATCTGTGTCTTCGGTTCGAGACGTGCAAGAAGTATCCTGTAGTAGTCTCTACGGGGGCAGCCTGAGACTTCTGGAGTGCCTGTTCGGGTCTCTGGGGCAGCCTCTGGGCAGCCTCTTGGGAAACCGTGCGAGGGACTCTTGGGGCGCCTCTCAGGGCCTCTGCTGGGCCTCTTTTGGGCCCCAGGGCCTGCTGGGGATCCTCGGGGTCCTCTTGTGGCGGATGCTTCGAAACAGGGGTCCCAATTCCCCCCCGTGGGGCCCTTCTTGGAGCCGTCTTGGATGGGGCCGTCTTGTTCAGAAAAGCTAGAAAACTATAGTGCTAGAAATGTGCGTTTTCCAGAAAGAAGACGTTTGCCTCTGCGGGCCCTGTGAGCCGTCTTGGGGGGTCCTCTGTGAGCCGTCTTGACGCCGTCTGGGGCCGTTGGGAAGCCACGTGGGCTCGCCTGGGACCCATTTGGGCCCTCCCCGAAGGCTCCCGGAGGGCCGGGGAAGCTGCGGGGGGGAGGCCCCGCGGGCCCGGGGGGGTGCCTTCCCATGAATGCGCACAGCCTGAATCGAAAACCACGTAACTATTGAGGCCGACCGCCCTCCGACCGTTTAGCTACTGAAAGTGTCAAATACTCGGCTGGCCAACGTTTTTGAGCCCAATGCCCAAACCCATCCTAAGTACCCATGCGCCTGGGACGCGCACCGGAGTTCCTTTCGAATGGAGCGGGACGGAGGACGATGAGGATGGAGAGGATGGAGAGGAGTGCGAGGCGGGAGGCGAACGGAAGAGGGAAGGGGGCATGGCTGGCGAAGGAGGCTGGCGTCGAGGGGAAGAGCGGGCGGAGCAATCATGGAGAACTGTAGGTGGACATGCTCCTCTGTTCGTTTCGCGGGAAAACTGGAGAGCGGCAGCGTCATCAGCCAGCAACTGCCCCGGAGCGTCCGGGGCGTTGCCGATGCCCCTGAGGGAGTGGAGAGGAGGAGTGGAGAGGAGGGGTGGAGAGGAGGAGTGGAGAGGAGGAGTGGAGAGGAGGAGGAGGGGGAGGAGGAGGAGGAGGTTAAGGAGGAGGAGGGGGAGGAGGAGGAGGAGGAGGAGGAGGAGGAGGGGGAGGAGGAGGAGAAGTGGAAGTGGAGGGAGAGGAGAGGGGGGGCTGACACTCAAGGCACACCACATCTCGGCGAAACCGCACCGCTGATCTGAGGTCTGCGCCCAGGCATCCACGGATGACCCCACTAGCCGCGGGGACGAGAGCAGGGAGGAGCGGGGCGGGCCACGGCACGCACGTAGGGGGCTCGAGCGTTGCAGCACCAGCTTGGGGATGGTGGACACACGGGTGCCCTCGTGCGCTGCACGTCAGCTTCAAATACGGGTCGACTACAGAATTGACGTGCCTGACGGAGAGACAAGGGTCTTATGTGAGATGGCATAGCGACCTTGCGCCGCGGCTTACGCGGGCCGCCGGCAAGGCACGCCACAATGGAGACGAAGGCGTTTACGCGCGAGCTTACGCGGGCCTCTTATGCGCCAATGTCGGCGAAAACGACCCTTTATTCTGCGCCGCTCAGATGCCCTCGTGCGTGGCACATGAACGTCGACCACTGCTGACAACACGATGCGGGTGTGACGAGACCCACCAAGACCGTGAACAAGCTAATTACGTAGCGCGAGCCGCATAAACATTCTGAATGCGCATCCCAATGCACACTGGCGCACCGAAGGCATGTACTCGGAAGGGCCTATGCGCTGGGGCGCTCCATGCACTTGAGTGCCGCGCAAAACCCCTTCACAAAAGAACGCGCGTGCTGCACCCAACCATGCGCACACACATGCGGCACACAACGCAGCAATCGCTGTATGACACGTGAACAGAGGGACTGAGCATCGGCGACCTCTGAAGCATGCAGCTGCTCCTCCAAGCGTTCCATCTCCAACCTCAAGGCCTGCGGCTGCGGCGATGCACTCGAACATGGGTTTGTCAACTATATGTATGTATATATACGATGTATATCTCTCTCTGTCTCTCTTTTTTGTTTCTCTCTCATATATTTATACATAAAACTTATCCATATATATGTATATGTATCCCCGCGCCGGTGTGTTTTCTTATGATGTCTTGCTTATACCTGTTATTGAGGATGAGTTGTCTGTTTCTCTCTCTCTCTCTCG
>CAUYUJ010002119.1:60000-87500 GCA_963575745.1 Prorocentrum cordatum
AGTTGTTCGCTCGTCATCTCTCCCGATCGTGGCCTCCCTCCCCATCCTTCTGATCATCAGCTTCTCTCCTTCTCCTCCGCACCCGTCCACTCCCGTCCCCTCTTCCCCTCCCTTCAACCTTCTCCGCCCTCCATCTCCACCTGCGTCCTCGTCATCGTCCTCGCTCTCCTTCTCCTGCCCCCCCCCCTGCTCATCCTCGTGCCGGCTGGCATGCTGCACATGTTTCCCGCACCATGGCGCCAGCGCCTCCTCCCGCCGCCGCCGCCGCTGCTGTTGCTCGACTTGCCCTTCCCGATCGCGCTCCTGTGCCACCAGCTGCTCGTGCTGCCGCCACCGCCGAGCCGCCAATACCTTCTCATCCTCCTCCTAATCATCATCGTCTTGGCTCTTCTCAGATATGCCCCGGGTGTTCCTTTCTCTGCAGCTTGTTGTTCTAACTCGGCGTATTGGACATCGTGTGCTTGACGCTTCTAGGTTCCAGCAAGCAAATCAAAGACCCCAAACAACGACACATGATGTTTGCGTTGTGGGCTCAGCTTCTGAAAACTTTCAGATAGGTTGATTGCGCTGCTTAACATGTCCGTCTACCATGTCCGAATTTCCTTCTCCTAGCGTCCAATCCTCCCGATGGTTTCGATTATAATCATGTTGCTCTTCGCTGGTCGTCGCTGCAGGCTGGTCGCGGGGCATCTGGGCCTGTTCCGCGCCGGTGTTAGACTGGTGTGAGGGCGTTTTTGGGGCGTGTTAAGCTTGCGTTCTGCGCGCGGAGCGTGAGGAACGGCAGGCGACAGGATCGGGAGTGCGGGAGAGAAGACGGCAGTGAAGGCAAGTAGCAGCTTTTGACAAGGACACGAAACACGCAACACAAAATGAAGATCCACAGCGACGGGCCTGAAAAAGCAGAAAATAAAACACCGTACATCCGCCACCGTGCACCTGGAGTGGATGTGTCCTCAGGTCCTTTGCCCAATCCCCTGAGCCTCAATCCTCACTCCTCCCTCCTGAGGAGTTTCTTAGGGGCCCGGGCCTGAAAGTCTCAAACCTTCTTGGGCTTCTCGCGGTTCCCCTAGGGCTTGCCGCGTCTTGTCGCGTTACTTTATCGGGCCCAAGAGGGCCCCAAGAAAGGCCAAGAGGGCCCCAAGCCGTTAAGACGGCCCAAGGAGGCCCCGAGTCGCCGAACGATCGCCCCAGGACGCTCCAGATGGCCCCCAGACGCCCCAAGAGGCCTCCAAGACGCCCAAAGAGGCCCCGAAGAGGCCCCCTCAAGAGGGCCGCAAGAGGCCGATCTCATTGATTATCCTGAGGTCTTTGCGTTCTCGCCTTCTCGGCTCCCCGACGCTCCCAGACTGCACTAGAGGCCTCAAAGACCGCCTCAAGACGGCCTAAGAGGCCTTCAAGAGGGCCCCAAAGCGGACGAAGAGGGCCCCAAGGCAGCCCAAGAGGCGCCCAAAACGAGGAGTGCCAAAAGACAGCCAAAGGGGCCCCCGAGAAACCCCCAAAGGCCCCCAAGGAGTCCCCCCAGACTCCAACAGGCTCCCAGGAAGCCCCCAGGAGGCCCCAAGAGTGTCCCCAGAGGCTCCAAGATGCCTCCCCCTCCTCCTCCTTCTCCTCCTCCTCCTCCTCCTGATCTTCCACGCCATCTTCCCCCAAGTGTTCCCCGAAGGGTTCCCACAACGGCTGCGGGAACACATGGTCCGATAGTTTGGCGGAGCTCTTGCCACAACGCTGGGCCACATGGGCGATTGCAAAAGGCAAGGGGCGGCGGTGATTCGCCGTAGGCATGTTCGATAAACGCTGAAAAGACGGAACGTTGTCTGTTTCGTTTCGTTTTTAGCCCGCCAAGAAGCCACATGCAAAACGGAAGCGACACGTCCACGGCGTTTGTAAGAAGAGCCGTCGTCGTGATCATCATCATCATCAACATCATCATCGTCATCAGCATCGTCATTATCATCAGCATCAGCATCCTCAGCATCAGCATCATCACCATCAACATCATCAGCATCCGCATCATCATCATCATCATCATCATCATCATCATCATCATCAAAACCATCATCGTCAACATCATCATCAACATCATCAACATCACCACATCATCATAAGCATCAGCATCATGCGCAACAACATCATCACCATCGTCACCATGGACATCATCCTCATCACAATCATCATGATCCGCATCATCATAATCGCCAGCATCGGTATCGTCAGCATCATCATTACACGCATCAGCAGCATCATTGTCAGCAACATAGCAGTATCATCAGCATCATCATCACCACCATCATGGTCATACTCAGTATGATCATCAGCATCAGCATCCTCTGAGTCAGCATCAGCACCAGCATCATCAACATCCTCCTCCTCATCAGCATCATCATAATCATCAGCGGCATCAATCATCAACATCTTCATCAACATCATCATGATCTTGTTCGTCACGTCACCGTCACCGTCATCGGCATCGCCATTATCATCACCACCATCATCATTATCATCATCGTTAGCATCATCACCATCATAATCAACATCATCATCATCAACATCATCATGCGCATCATCAACAACATCAACATAACAATATCATCATCGTCATCTTCGTCGTCGTTGTCATCGTCATCGTCATCGTCATCGACATAAACCTTCAACAACACCTTCGCATCACTACCGTAACAAACACCACCACCATCATCACCGCCACCACCACCATCGTCAGCAGCATCATCATCAGTATTATCGTCATCCGCATCGTCTTCGTCATCGTCATCCTCATCAGCACCATCATAATCATTTTGAGCATCATCATTACCATCAACGCCATCATCATCAGCATCATCAGCATTATCATCATCATCACCACCACCATCATCAGAAGCATCATCAACAGCATTCTCATCATCATCATCACCACCACCACCATCATCAGAAGCATCATCAACAGCAGCATCATCATCACCACCACCACCATCACCGTCACCATCATCATCATCTTCATCATCATCAGCATCATCAGCATCATTAACATCGTCCTCCTCCTGATAATCATCATCATCAGCATCATCATCATGATCATCATCATCATCATCATCATCATCATCATCATCATCATCATCATCATCATCATCCTCATCCTCATCCTCATCCTCATCCTCATCCTCATCCTCATCCTCATCCTCATCCTCGTCCTCGTCCTCATCCTCGTCGTCGTCATCGTCGTCGTCGTCCGTCCGCCTCGCCCTCGCCCCGCTCCGCCTCCACCTCGTGCGTTCCGCTGGCCTCCTACGCTGCCCCCCAGCCCCCTGCACGCATTCTGTCCCTGGCCCCCGTCCACACCCCCTCTTGGCCTCTCCCCCGCCCATCCCCGCCCTGCCCCTAAGAGACTCCCTGCCCCTCCTCCTCCTGCAGCATTGCCGCGTGTTCCTCCTCCTCCTCCTCCTCCTCCTCCTCCTCCTCCTCCTCCTCCTCCTCCTCATCCTCCTCTTGTTCCTCCTACGCTTCCAGCGCCCCCCATGGTATAGAGCAAATGGGTCCGGCGCCGAACGGCGAACGTTGTCGGTCGCCTGCCCGACAGCGACCGCTGTTGGGCAGGCGGGCGGCACCGACAGCGAGTCCTGCTCAGAATGGGCGGAAGCTGCTGTCGGTCTTCGTGCCCCCCCCCGTTCCGTACCCCTTCCCGTCGTACCGACCCTCCGCAGCGTAGCACCAGTGAGAAGGGGGGGTTCTCTCTCTGGGCCTTCTCTCGAGAGGGGGGCCGGGACGAGGATCGAGAATCGAGGCCGGAGACTCGAGAATCGCGACGCAGAGGGGTCGAGAAGCGAGACTCGGGGAGCACAGGGACCGGGGATCGGGGCCCGCGAAACAGGGGCGAACGCACGAGGAGGACGAGGCCGGCCCTCTGCCGCCGCCCTCCGCTGCCGCCCTCCGCTGCCCTCCTCCTCGCCCGCGCCCGCGCCGCCTCGGCCAGGTCCTGCTGGCCAGCCGCCTGGGCGCTCTGCAGCTCGCGGAAGGCCTCGGCGGCGGGCGCGCCCCCGCCGCCAGCCGCGGCGCGGGGAGGGCGCCGCCGCCGCCGCCGTCGTCGCCGTCGCCGCCGCCGTCGTCGTCGTCGTCGTCGTCGTCGCCGCCGCCGCCTCGTCTGTCGCCGTTGCCGTCGCCGTCGTCATCGTCGCCGTCGCAGCAGCCGCCGCCATCGTCGTCATCATCGTCGTCGTGGTCGTCGCCGCCGTTGTCGTCGTCGCCGCCGCCGCAGCCTCGTCTGTCGCCATCGCCGTCGCCGTAGTCATCGTCGCCGTCGCCGCCGCCGCCGTCGTCGTCATCGTCGTCGTCGCCGCCATCGCCATCGCTGCCGCCGTCGTCGTCGTCGTCGTCGCCGCCGCCGCCTCATCTGTCGCCATCGCCATCGCCGTCGCCGTCGTCGTCGTCGCCGTCGTTGCTGGTCGCGGCGCCTCCGAGAGCTGCTCGCGTTCCAGCCGCTCGGCGGCGAGCTTCTCCTGGGGGAGCACCGACAGCGCTGAGGGGCAACGATAAGGGGGGGACTGGCATAGGGGGGATGCATCGATCTGGAATCGGCGATACATCGCCGATAGATCGGCGATTGGCCTCCGATAGTGGATCCGCACCTTACTGGGCAGGTTGGGGATATCGGGCCCCTATCGGAGATCAATGGGCAATTGGGGGTCGATGCATCCACCCCTATGCCGAACCCCCCTGTCGTTGCCCCTGAAGCGCGAGGTTTGCGGGTAGGACAGAGGCAGCATCCAGGGGCGCTAAGATGTGGGCTGACGGACAAACGAAGGCGACGACGATGGCGACGGCGGCGGCGGCGACGGCGACGGCGGCGGCGATGGACAGGCTGCGGTGACGACGACGGCGACGAGGACGACGAGGGCGACGAGGGCGACGAGGGCGACGAGGCCGTCGAGGGCGACGAGGGCGACGATGGCGACGACGACGGCGGCGGCGGCAGCAGAGCGCTGGCGGCGACAAGGACTAGGCGGCAGAGAACGGCGGCAAGCGGCCGCGATGGCACAAACCACCGCCATGCCGCTCCAAAAATGTCGGCGGGCCCCTCAAACCGTGTGGTGACGGACCGCGTGGTGACCTCCGACCCCCATCGACGTCACCGCGCGGTCCGTCACCACACTGGGTCGGGACCTCGGAGGCCCACGTCGCCCGAGACTGCATGGGAGAACGACCCAAATCCCGAATCCGTCGGTGAGCGCCAACGCGTACTTGTCCACCGCAATCCTTCGATACGACAAGGGTGGCATCACGAGGGCCAACACAGGCTGCGGGCGTTCGGCGGGGCCGAACGGGGACCACCGAGGATCATCGAAACTTCCTGAAAAGCATCGACACACACCAAGGATACTCGATGCTCATCAATGAAGATCATCGGAGCTCGACCGGAAGCCACCGATGGGCCTCGAGGGTCATCGCTGATCTTCAGGACGTGCGTCAGCCTAGGACCATCGGCCACCCTCGAGAACCCGAGACCGACACACGTCCCGAGGGTCAGCGAAACCGTCGAGCACGGCGCCTCCCCGCGTCCTAGGCGGCAGCGGTGCGTGCCCGCGGCGGCGGCGGCGGCGACGACGACGACGAAGACCACGACGACGACGATCATCGAAATATGTGTGAGCCCGTGGTTCTATCTATACACTGTATGTATGCGTATGTATGCATTTCGCTCTCTCTCTCTCTATCAATCGCTTTCTATTTATATTTATATTTACATGTTTATATTTTGTCGACGATGACGAGGACCACGACGACGACGACCATCGAAACCTTCCAGCGCGGCGCGGCCCGGCGTCCTCGGCCTCGGCCGCGCGCCGCTCCGCTGCCTCGCACGCCGGCAGCGCGGCCGCGAGTCGCGTGGCGGCCTCCTCGCGCTGCGCGACGCAGTCCGCGAGGTCGCGGTCGGCAGCCGCGAGCTGGGTGCGGCCAGCGGGGGGATGCAGCTCTTCATCTCTTCCTTCTCCTCTACCTCCTCGTCGCCCTCCTCCTCCTTCTCGTCCTCCTCCTCTTCTTTTCTACACTTACTCGATCTGAATACTGCTCTCCCTCTTCCCCTGACGACGGCCTGGGAGTGTCCGACCCCCCCCGCGTACTGTTTTTGTTACACGCAGGTTTCCCCGGAGTTGGGTTTTCGCCTGCATTTTTTTCCAAAATGCTGCTCTCGCTGAGGCGCCGGCCTCATTTTCGGGCCCCGCTCATTCCGAATCGTGCTCCCGCTGCAACGCTGGCCTCATTTCCGTGCTTCCGCTCGTTGCGAATCGTGCTCCCGCTGCAGCGCTGGCCTCATTTCCGCGCTTCCGCTCGTTTCGACTCGTGCTCCCGCTGTAGCGCTGGCGTCATTTCCCGTGCCATGCCACGGCGTGCAATGCAATGCTAGGTTGATACTACGCTTTGCGGTGCTCTTCTACGCCATGCCATGCCGTGCTCTACAATGCATCGCGTACCCTTTCGGGATCATTGCCCTGCTCGACATCCGACTGTGCGAGTAGAGAGGGGATCTGCGCCATGGTAAGGGATGGGAGGGAGGGGTAGGATGTCAGATATGACGCGAGCGCACCTAGCTTGTCCTCCACCCCCTCCTCCTCCTCCTCCTCCTCCTTCCCTCCTCCTCCTCCTCCTCCTCTCCTCCTCCTCCTCCTCCTCCTCCTCCTCCTCCCCTCCCCTCCTCCTCCTCCTCCTCCTCCTCCTCTCCTCCTCCTCCTCCGCCCTCCTCCTCCTCCTTCTCCTCGCCACGCCTCAACTCTGCTCCCTCATCCTCCATCCCCATCCATACCCCTCCGCCTACTGCCTCTCACTACCCTCCTCCCTCCTCCTCCTCCTCCCCCTCCTCCTCCTCCTCCTCCTCCTCCTCCTCCTCCTCCCACTCCTCGCCACCATCCTCCTCCTCCTCCTCATCCTCCTCCTCATCCTCCTGCTCCTCCTCCTCCTCCTTCTCCTCGCCACCCTCCTCGTGCTCCCTCATCCCCATCCCCATCCCCATCCCCATCCCTCCTCTGCCTCTCACTACCCTCCTCCTCCTCCTCCTCCCTCCTCCCATCCTCCTCTCCTCTACTCCTCCTCCTCCTCCTCCTCCTCCTCCTGCTCCTCTTCTCCTCCTCCTCCCTCTCCTCCTCCTCCTCCTCCTCCTCCTCCTCCTACCTCCCTTCCTCCTCCTCCTCCTCCTCCATCCTCCTCCTCCTCCTCCTCCTCCTCCTCCTCTCCTCTTCCTCCTCTTTCTCCTCCTCGTTCTCCTCCTCCTCCTCCTCCTCCTTCTCCTCCTCCTTCTCCTCGCGGCATCAACGCAGCCGTGCGTTGACGAGGCCTCGCGGCGAGCTCGACGAGCTCGGCCGCAGGAAGAGGAGGCGAGGCAAGGGCGCCCCGGCGGGCCCCCCTGCAGAGGCCATGCGGCGCCGCCAGCGACCGCGGCCAGCTCCGCGGCCAAAGGCGCGGAAAAGGGGTGGTGGTGGTGGTGGCGGTGGTGGTGGTGGCGGCGGCGGTGGTGGTGGTGGTGGCGGCGGCGGCGGCGGTGATGGTGGTGGTGGTGGTCGGCGTCGTCGACGCCGGCGCTCACGCCTCGACGTCGGCGCTCGACGTCGACGGTCGTCGCCATCATCGCTGACAACGTGGTCGTCGGCTGCCGGGGGGGATGGGTCGTCGCTCGTTGATTCTCATTGTCTCGCCTTTTCTTGAATATGGTGGGCCTCCGCGGTCTCGACATGTCCCCAAGATGGCTTGAGAGTTGTCATGGTTGCAGGAGGGAGGGCCTCTGAGAGCATCCCAAGCGGGCGGCTGCTCGCCCTGCGCGCCGCTCAGCGGCCCCGTGGGCGGCAACGTCCTCATCGTCGTCGTCGTCGTCGTCGTCGTCGTCGTCACTCGCTCCCTGCCTCCCTCCACCTCCCTCCCTCCAGGAGGGAGTCACCAGCGATCCCCAAGATAAGATGCTTCAGACCCGAAGGCCGCGGTAAGGAGGCCGTGGGCGCCGGGCCGCGCGTTGGGCGCAACCACCTGGGAAAGGTCGTCGTCGCCGCCGCCGTGGCCGCGGTCGGGCCCAAAACTCCGACGGCTTGTTTCCCCAATACTGTTCCGCTTGAGGATTCGAGTAGAGGCAGAAGGTCCACCCCCAGAAGAACTTTCCCGGCAAGCGGGCCGTTGAGTAAACGCCGAGTTTCGGGGTCTGTGAGGTTCCCTCCCTTGATCGACTCCGCCACCGTGCCCTGGGCACGGAGTGGGCGTGTCCTCAGGTAAGCCGAGGCCAGGGCGAGGATCAATCCGGGTGAGGATACATCGAAAATCTTTGAGATCTGGCGATTCTGGAGGATGTCTCGGGCGCCGCGGCCGTCTCAGAGCGCTCCAAAACGCTCTGAGAGCGTTCTGGAGCGCTCTGGAACGGATTGTTCCTCGTCCTAGCCCCCCGATCTGGTCAGTTGCCAAATCCTCTGAGCCTCACTCCTCACTCCTGAGGATTCTTCAAGGGACCCACACCCCTCGCTTGCAAATCTCTCGGAACTTCTCGCGTCTTCTGGCGTGACTTTCTCGTAGCCGCGAGAGCCCCATGACGGTCCAAGAGGACCCTCCGTGGCTGGAAGACGATCCAAGAGTGCTTCGAGTCGCCGAAAGATCGCTCCAAGAGTGCCCCAAGAGGCAAACACCATGTATCTGCCTTAGTTGTTTAACAGGCTTTAGCGTTCTCGCCTTTTCGGCCTCCCGACGCCCGAACAGGACCACGAGACTACTCCAAGACGGCCCAAAGGGCCCCCAAGAGAGCCCTCAGAGAGCCCCAACACGGCTCAAGAGTTGCCGAACACGGCCCCGAAGACGGTGCCAGGGGGCGACACGAAGCGAAAATCCGAGCCTTCCGATCTCGGAGATTTTCGATTCATCACCACCCGACTTGATTATCGCTCTGGCTTCATCTCTTGTTCGGTTCGGTCGGCTCTGTCAACGTCGGCTGCCCTCGGTCGGTTCGGCTCGGTCCGTCGCCGCGCCGCCGCCGCGTCTCCGCCGCCGGGCTGCAGACTACCCACTCCGTGGTTTCGGTCGGTCTCGGCTGCCCCAAACAGGCCCCCACGAGGCCCCAAGCGGCCCCTAAGAGGCCTCCATGAGGCGCTCAAGAGGCGCCAAATTGGCTCGAGATGGATCGAATCGCAAATTCGGATCGAATCGGATCGGAGACGCATCCAGTCGCCAACAAATCGTCTCGAATCGAATCGAAACCGAACTGCCGAGGCTGGCTCTGGCGGGCCCTGGCCAAATCGGCCCGAATCGGAATCGCGGGCCACGCACGCGACTCAAAGCGCATCGACTCGGATCGCAGGTTGGCCCTGGGAGGCCGTGGGCTTCGTGGTGAACGTCGTGTTCGTGGCCGTGGTGGTCACCGTGGTCAAGGTCGCGGCCGTCGTCGTAATGGTCATTGAGATGTGGTCGTCGTCGTCGTGGTCGAGGTCGTCGTCGCCGTCGTCCCTGCAGTCGTGGTCGTGGCCGTCGTGGTCGTCGTGGTCGTGATCGCGGTCGCGGTCGCCGTCGTCGCTGTCGTGGTCGACGTTCGTCGCCGCCTCGACTCCGCGGAGCTTCACTCGATGGAGGGACGATGCGCGGGGCGGCCGCTGTTCTCGAGCTCCTGTCGCCATCCTCCACTGGAGAGGAGTGGAGGGGAGGGGACGGGGAGAATTGAAGAGGGGCAAGGGGGTATGCAAGGACGGCAAGAGGCAACCTGCTTCCTCCGTTCGCATACTTTCTCCTCCCTGCTCCCTCCGCATCCTCTGCCCTCTCTCCTTTTCCTCATTCTCTCTCCTCCTGTCCACCTCAGCCTCCAATTCCGTCTCTCCGTCCTGGTCCACCTCAACCTCACACTTCGCCCTCGCCCCTCCCTGGTAACCTTCTCTTCTTCCACGCTGTCCCTTCCACGACTCTCCTGACTCTTCAGTCCTCCTCCTCCTCCTCCTCCTCCTCCTCCTCCTCCTCCTCCTCCTCCTCCACATCCCCCTGCCTCCCTCGCATTGATCTATTTCGTTCTCCCTCCTCCCTGTCCCCTCATTCCTCTGCACGCTCCCTCCTCAGCCTCCCTCCGCTTGCGGCGACTGCGACGACGAAACGGTACCACGAAAGCGACGACGACGAACGCGCAGACCCCCAGGGCCCCGCCTTGCCGCTCAGCTCCTCGATCGTGGCCGCGCGCGCGAGGGACACGGTCTGCTCGGACACCACGGCCCTGTCGAGGGAGGCAGGAGCTGCCGAGGATCCGGACGAGGGTGGGCGAGGGGGATGGGAAGACACATCCTCCTCCTTCGGCGGCGACGATAGCGGCGAATAGCCCAGGGGCGGGCATTGCACGTCTTCGCCCAGGAGCCTTGTCGAAGACATAGATCATCGGCACCCCTGAATTCTGAAAACATGTATTGCTCCCCCCTGTGCTACTCGCCCCTGTCGTCGCCTCCGAATCCTCCTCCTGCTCTTCCCTCTGCTCCCATCCGGCGGGGGGGGGAGGGAGAGGACGGAGAGGGAGCACGGCGGAGGCGGCGGGAGAGGCGTGGTAGGGCAAGCTGGGCGCGCTCGCGCCCCATCTGAAATCCTGACCCCTCCCGCCAACCTCCTTCCCACTACGCTGGCGTATCATCAAGGCGCCAGCTGGGGGTGTCGTGGATGACCTTGGTCCTCGACATGTCCCCCATCACGCCATGCACAATCAGGAGGGGAAGGCTCTGTGCGTTGGGCGAGGATGGACAAGCGCGTTCCATTACCCGCAGAGTAGCTACTCGCTAATCGCCTGGATCCGTTGCATCGAGGCAAACAAGCTCCATTGCATCGGACAACATCTGATTGTTTGACGTTTGCGAGTAGGCACTTTGCGAATCATGGAACGCGCTCGATGAGAGGAGGCAGAGAAGACGGTGGCGGAGGAGCAGAAAGAGTAGCAGGATGATGAGGCGGAGGAGCCGCGGCAAGAGCAGGAGGAGCAGGCCGACCAGGGGAGAGCAGAGGAGGAAAGACGGGGGGACGGCTGCGACCAACAGCGCAACGGATGCAGACACATGACCAGAGACGGGCCGAGAGCGCGCAAATCGGAGCGACAGGGGGGGCAGAGCGCCGAGAGCAGCACTCGAAGTATGGACGGGTGCGCGGGGAGGGACAAACGGGAGGACGGGGGAAAGGGGGAGGGAAGTGTGGAGGAGGACGGCAGGAAGTGAGAAAGGGGGGAGTCAAGAGAGAGGATGGAAAAGACCAAGGGAAAAAGGATGAATGAAGTGAGAACAGAGAGAGGAAGGACATGAGGGAAGGAGGCCAATGGATGTAGGGAGAGGGGAAGGACGAACTTGAGGAGAACAGGCCAGCACGAGGGAAAAGCTAGGTGCGCGTGCCAGCTGCCCCTCCCGCCCTTCCCTTCCCATAGCGCTGACTTGTCCTCCATCCCCCGGCACGTGCCCGAATCCCCAGCACGACCCTATCGTGCTGGGCACAGTCAGGACAGGGAGCTGTGCACAGCGGGGGTCAGGAGAGACAAAAGTACCACTACCACCAGCTTATGGGGTGACCGCTCCCTCCCCTCGAGCTGGTGGCACCTCCTTCCGGACACTCTCTGGAGGCATGCCCAGAACGAGGTGCCACCAGCTCGAGAGGGTGGGACAGCCACCCCCCTAGCTGGTGGTAGTGGTACTTTTGTCTCTGGTGAGGGGGAGCAAGCGGCGGATGGCCAAGAGGACGAGGAGGACGAGAACGGAAAAACCCAGCAGCAGCAGCAGCAGCAGCAGCAGGAGCAGGAGCAAGAGGAGCGGAAAGGGTGGGGGGGGTCCAAAAGGGACGGCGCAGGCGGGGAAGGCAGGGTGGCGACAGAGGCGCGGAGGGCATCGGACGCAGAAAGTGTGCTCCGCGAGCGGGCCGGCACGCCATGCCGAAGCTTCGGGGCAGCGCGCCGATCTTGGGAAGAAGGCCATCGCTGCCACGGGAGCCCCAGCCTGCAAAGTCCAGAGACGTCCTGCGAATCCACACGGAGATGAAGAGCGAGAATCGGGTCGGGCGAAAGGGGGGGATAGCAAAGGGGGGGTTTGATAATCAGCTCACGTAGCTGATTTTCCCGGCGCCTCCCGGCGCCGGGAGGCGCCGATGTATCGAGGAATGGGCCCCTCGGTGAGGCCGAAACCAGCTGCATGCAGCAAATTTCGCAACCCCCCCTTTCCCAATCCCCCCCTTTCGCCCGGCCCGAGAGAACACAGGGATACATCCTGCGCGCCAGCAGGCAGAACGCGGGAGGAACCGTGCCCCGCTCGGACGGTCCTGGGGACTGAAGGGTGGACGGAGGGTGGGACGTCAGGGCGGTCGCTGCCGACAGAACATCCTCCAAGCATTCGAGGCCCTCCGCCGGCCCAAAGTGAAAGACACTCAGGGGTGCCCTCCCCCAGGATGCCCGACAACGTCCAACAAGCAAGAAAAACATGTAGGGCACCCTCCCCGAACCGACCTCGACATGATACCTCGGTCCGACTGTACGGAGCGAGCGAGACAAGGAAGTCGAGTTGAGAGGGCGAGCCGCGGCGCTTTCCCTGCAGTGCTCCGGCTACTCCTGCTCCGCGTCGCCCTCCCCCCTGCCACCACGTCCACAACCCCCCTATCCTCCCCCATGTGCTCCTCGTTGGCGCAAATGTTAAGCCTGTTTCCCCGAGGGCCTCCGCATTCTTCGATGACGGGTCCCACGCGGACCTTGAAGCAGGCTGAAAGCAAGCTAGTAAGAAGCTGGCCGCCAAGCCCCTCGTGAATCGGTGGTGCCAAGTGTTTGGACCAGCATCGGCCGTGCTCGCCACATTGCAGGGGTGGAGCTGGGCAGCGTACCATACGTCCCTCACTTTTTCTGAGGCCCTGCTAGACCTCAGTAGGCTTGCCCCGATGAACCCGAAGACCTTGGTGGCCACCAGACTGGAGGTCTTGGAACTCACGCCTTAGGCTGCGGAGAGGGGCCTCGAGTCTGTTCGGCCCGTTCTTCAACCAGTCCGCGCCACCCTCCGCCAGCGCACGAACAACCCAGAGCGTGAGCAGTCAGTCCATCAATGCGTTTGCTTGCAAATCTTTCTGGACCCTGGAGCAGGTCTGGAAGGCCGGGCGCAGCGACTTGCGCGAGGGCCAGCCCCGTCGGGCCCGCGGGCACACGGCACCATCGCCTCTGCGTGTGCCCTCGGCTTGACGCCGCTCGTGATGAGGCGGGCGAAAAACTCCCAACACGCCCTCCCGACACCGAGGGCTGCCCGATGTTCGCCCGCCCCGAAGGCTCCCCCCCCGGCAGCTACCATTGCGCCGCCGTGTGCTCTTGCGTGCTGGCAGTTTTCTGTGTTGAGGCCTGTGCGGGGCCTTCTCAAGCGGCAGGACCAAGAAGATCCTTCAGACTTGTGAGGGTGAGCCTGCCAACTCCCAGGCCAAGTGCAGGCGAGGCACGCTTCTGCTGGGCCAGCACCCCTACTGTAGCCAGCGCCTGTGGGAGGGCCATGCGGTCGCCCTCTCGCCGCAGGAGAATGCTGCGATGCATGCTCTCCCGCGGCCATGAGCTCCGCGGGTGGCGTAAGTGGTAGGTGGGTCACGCGTCGGCCTGGCACCCAAGCGCCACTCCGCGGGGCTCCGAGTGACCTCGGTGAGCTGTGTCGCGCCACTCGGAGGAGCCGCCCCCCACCCACCCACCCACCCACCCACCCACCCCCACCCACCCACCCACCCACCAACCCGCACACACACACACACCAACCCGCACACACACACACACAACACACACAACACAACCAACACACACAACACAACACAACACAACACAAAAACACAACACAACACACACAACACACACACAACACAACACAACACACACAAACACACACACACAACACAACACAACACAACACAACACAAACACAACACAACACAACACAACACAACACAACACAACACACACACACACACAACCACACACACACACACACACACCACACACACCACACCACACACACACACACACACACACACACCACACACACACACACAACACACACACACACACACACACAACACACAACACACAACACACAACACACAACACACAACACACAACACACAACACACACACACACACACAACACAAACACACAACACACAACACACAACACACACACACAACACACAACACACAACACACAACACACAACACACAACACACAACACACAACACACAACACACAACACACAACACACAACACACAACACACAACACACAACACACAACACACAACACACAACAGACAACACACAACACACAACACACACATACACACATACACACAGACACACAGACACACAGACACACAGACACACAGACACACAGACACACAGACACACAGACACACAGACACACAGATACACAGACACACAGACACACACATACATACACACAGCACACACAACACACAATACACACATCACACACACCACACACACACAACACACAACACATTACACATAGCACACAACACACAACGCACACCACACACAACACACAACACACAACACACAACACACACAACGCACACAACACACACAACACACAACACACACACACGCACACACACACACACTCACACACAATGTGCTCCTCATCCTCCTCACGCCTACATATTCTCCGCCTCCCCCCCCCCACCTTCCTCCGCCCCCTCCTCCTTCTCCTCCTCCTCCTTCTCCTGTTGCTGTCGCTGTCAACCTCGGAGTTCGCTTCTCCTCATCATCGTCGTCGTCGTCCTTCTCCTCCTCGTTATCATCCTCCTCCTCCTCCTCCTCCTCCTCGTTATCCTCCTCCTCCTCCTCCTTCTCCTCCTCAATTCCTTTTCCGCCTCCTCCAACACCTCCGCAATTCATCCGTTCTCCTCAAGTGTTCCTATTCCTCCTCCGCCTCCTTCTCCTCCTCCTCAATATTCTCCTCCTCCTCGCTCTCGCTCTCCTCCCCCTTCTCCGCCTCCTCCTCCATCTCCGCCTCCTCCGCCTCCTCCTCCGCCTCCTTCTCCCCCTCCTCCTCCTCCTCCTCCTCCACCTCCTCCTCCTCCTTCTTCTCCTCCTCCTCCTTCCGTTCCTCATCCTCCCTCCTGCTCCTCCTCCCCTCCCCCCTCCTCCTCCTCCTTCACATTCTCCTCCTCCTCCTCCACCTCCTCCACCTTCTCCTCTCCTCCTCCTCCTCCTCCTCCTCCTCCTCCTCCTCCTCCTCCTCCTCCTCTTCCTCCTGCTCCTCCCCCACCAATCCTCGCCCTCGCCCTCGCCCTCGCCCTCGTCGGCGTCGTCCTCCCGCCCACCCTCGCCCGACGGCGCCCCGCGAAGGCGCCTGTGCTGCTCGGCATTGCGCTCCTCGGCCTCCCGCGGGGGCAGCCCCCCCCTCTCAACAGAAAAATGGGCGCTCGACGGCGCGAGGAAGGAGGAGGAGGAGGAGGAGGAGGAGGAGGAGGGGGAGGCGGAGGAGGAGGAGGAGAGGAGGAGGGAGGAGGAGGAGGAGGAGGGGAGGAGGGAGGAGGAGGGGGAGGAGGGAGGAGGGAGGAGGGAGGAGGGAGGAAGGATGATGATGATGATGATGATGATGATGATGATGATGATGATGAGGAGGAGGAGGAGGAGGAGGAGGAGGAGGAGGAGGAGGAGGAGGAGGATAGGCGAGGTGACGCCACGAGCGGGTGTGCGCTCGGCGGCCTGGCTGAGAAAGGAGAGGCGAGGCCACTACGTAGCAGGGGACGGATGTGTTCGCCCCCCCACGGCAGCACTGCACTGACCTCCAGGGCGACTGCACCCTGCACCGGTGGGAACACACAGAGACATGCTTCCAGCAGCACGAGGAAGGAGAGGCGAGGCGAATAGCAGGGGACGGATGTGTTCGGCCCCAGGGCAGCACTGCACAAGCCTCCAGGGCGACTGCACCCTGCACCTGTGGGAACATACAAAAATAAATGTTTCCAGCAGCACCGGCAGGCTTCCACAGCGTGCCTGGTGCAGCGGAAGAAAGGGGCAGCCCAGAAGGGCGTTCCTGTCACACGGTGCACACCACTCCTCTGCAACTGCAACTCTGAACACCCCAAAGGGGCCCCCGCTTGAAACGGGAGGGGAGGAGCACGAGGACGAGGAGGGGGAGGGGAGAGGGGGGAAAGAAGCAGGAGGAGAGGGCGAAGATGGCCATGAGCAGGACGGGGACGAGGATTGCGACGACGACGAGCAGGAGAAGGGGGGAGCAATGAGGTGGAGAGGGGCGGGGGAAGAGAAGGCGGGGGGGGGGCGGGATACTGGGGAACGAAGAAGACGCAAAGGCGGAGGGGAGGGGAGGGCAGAAAAAGAGGCGACATAGACAAAACATGAGAGAAGAAAGAACACACACACACACACACACGGAAGCCGTAGACATGGTCTGAACTTCAACCGCGCGTGCACTTTTTCGGAGGCACTGGGATCGTCCACGACTCCTGCTCCTCCTCCTTCCATACCCCCTTCCTCCTCACCCGTCCTCCTCCGACATTCTCCTCCCCACCCTCCTCACCATTATTCCTGCATGTTTCCTGTTCCTCGTCATTATCCGCCTCTTCCTCTTTCTCTTCCGCCCCCTCGTCCTCGACGTCGTCGTTAACGTCCCGATCCTCCTCCTCCTCCTCCTCCTTCTCCTCCTCTTCCTCCCTGGGACGATGAGGAGAAAGATGGTATTCATGACGAGTAAGAGAGCGAAGAGGAAGAGGATGAGGAGGCGGGTGGAAGAGGAGGATGATGAGGGAGGAGGAAGGAGGAGCAGGAAGAAGAGGGAGGAGGAGGCAGATGAGGACGAGGAGAAGGGAGGGAAGCGGACGGAAGAGGGATGAGACGGGAAGGAGCAGGAGGAGGATGAGGAGGAGGAGGAGGAGGAGGAGGAGAAGGACCAGTGTAAACCCAAGTCGCATCAACGATGTTGCAAGAAACCCTCCCTCCAAAATCCCTCTCCAAAGGAGGCCCTACAATACATGTTTGTTGGTGCAGATGCCCCATTGGAAAACAACCGTCTGATTAACTTGAACCATGTTAGAGCACAATTCCTGGGACTGCACAACGCGATTCAACGAGACTGTTGCCTCCTGGCCATCCGAGACCGTGCCAGAACACAACTCAATGGACTCCATCGTCGCAGATCAACTTGACTGCTGCGGCCTGGCAATCCTAAAACGCGCTGGAACGCCATCCCTGGAGCTTCAACACCGCAAGTCAGCGGGACGTTTGCGCCCTGACAATCCTCAATCGCGCGAGAACAGGACTTCACCATGCGAGCACTTGTAGATGTTGCAACATTTCCCATCGAATGTGCGTGGCGCAACAGCGAGATCCACGATTAAATGAAGACCAAGACTGCAGACTTGCAACTGCTCCACACATTCAGGACGGAGATTCACGGCACTATGGCGAAACAACATGTAGAAACCCGCCGCCCTCCACCCCAGACACTGTTGCGCACTTGTCGGACGAATGTGCACGGCGCTGAGGCGAAGGCCGTATTTTGAAAACAACCCGCCCTCATTCGCAATGAAGAAACGAGTGCGCGCGGCGCTGAAGCGAAAACCATATTCTGAACACCACCCGCCGTCCATTCTTGAAATTGCTGCAACTGTTCAAAAGGAGTGTGCGCGCCGCTGCAGCGAAAAGGAAGATAAGGAGGAGGAGGCTCGAGGCTCAACGAAAATGAGGAGTTGATGAGGAAGAGGAGGAGGAGGAGGAGGAGGAGGAGGAGGAGAAGGAGGAGAAAGAGGAGGAAGAGGGAGGAGGGAGGAGGGAGGAGGGAGGAGGAAAAAGGAGAAGGATGAGGGAGGAGGGAGGAGGAAGAGGAGGAGTTTGAGAGGAAGAGGAAGGAAAAGGAGGAGGAGGAAGAGATTGGTTGGTTGCTTGGTTGGTTGGACCCTTTTTCGGGTCGCGCTTTAGACCGCGGGCACGGCCTCTTTAGCGACACTGCCGGGCAGCAGGCATCCCGAGACACCCTTGCCTGCCCCAGCCCCGGCCTTCATGGGAAGACCGGCGAAGGGAGGAAGGGCTCTGGAGGGCCCCCACGACGGACAGCCACGCAGCGAACCCCGAGAATACACCCCCGCGTGGACCCTCGGGTCGGCCGCCGAGGACGCGGATCCAAGCCTGGCTCTTGGAGGACGCTTCTGACACCCCCCACCCCACACCGCTCCCCACGGCAGGGTCCGCCTCCAAAAGCCCCAACGCACCCCAGGCGGGCCCCGGGGTCGAGAAGAGACGTCATCGAGGGGGGCCTGGCTGCACGGTTTCCCCCGGGGCCGTAGGCGACCCGAGGAGGAGGAGGAGGAGGAGGAGGAGGAGGAGGAGGAGGAGGAGGAGGAGGTGGAGGTGGAGGAGGAGGAGGAGGAGGAGGAGGAGGAGGAGGAGGAGGAGAGAAGGAGGAGAAGGCGAAGGAGGAGGAGGAGAAGGAGGAGAAGGAGGAGGAGGAGGAAGAGGAGGAGGGGGAGGGGGAGATGGAGGAGGAGGAGGAGGAGGAGGCGGAGGACGGTCGCCTGAGCCCTTCGGAGAAACCCTCCAGGCCTGGTGCGCATCAATGGGCCCCCAACGGCTCACTTAGGCGACCGCAGCCGGAGACGCGGGGGCGCGGGAGGGCCCAAGCGGGAGCCCGCAGTGCTACAGGCAAGGGGGATCAGCCCAGCCCTAGCTCGCCGCGTGGCGAAGCACGACGCAAGTGCCAGCCTGTGCGAGAAATCAAGGTCAGGGCCCTCCCTTGGGGGGCGGCGGCGGGAGCAGCAGCAGCGGCGGCGGTCACGACCGCGACGACGACCACAAAGACGACGACGACAACGACGAGCCGACGCGACTGGACGACGACGACGACAAATACGACGACTACGACGACGCGGCCGACGGCAGCGAACACGGAGGCGGAGAGCGAGGGGCGAGGAGGGGCGGGAGAAATCAAAGATGAGGGCAGGAGGGGAAGAGGAGGGACGGTCTATTTAGCCTCAGCTCGCCCAGAACCAAACCACTCCGCGTTCCACCCCTGACCTCTGCGGCCAGGAGCAGCGCTTAAGCGTAGCCCGCCTGGCCCAGCCAACAGCCTAGCAGGGCTGGCGCGCACTCCCGTGCCGAAGCGGGCAGTCGTGGCAGGCTGGATTGCGCAGCGCCGCAAAGGATGCACGACCGCCTCTGGGCCCACGACTGCCGGCCCTGCACGTGGCTCAGCGACAGGAACCCGCCGCGCAGCCTCGTGAGAGCGCGCTGCGCCACAAGCAAGTCCCACCTCAGGCCGGACCCCAAGGTCCCAGAAACGTCAGGGGACATCTGTGGCCGCAGCTCTGCGTGCAGCCGCGGGGGCGCGTGCTGCGCGTCAGCGGCAGCCCACGCAGCAAAACACCTGGCGTCCACCCGAGCGCGGATGTCCGCCCTGTAAGTCTCCAGCGGGCGTCCTCCGTTGGAGAGTAGCCACACGGGCCACCCAGGCAAGCCCCACTCGGTGATGAGGTCCAAGGAAACCTGGGCCCAGGTCTGGCCGACGTCTCCGTGCGCCAGAAGGAAGACCTCCCTTTAGAATTCCATGTCCAGGAGGGCCACACAGATGAGCGCCGGGATGCGACTTCCACGACAGCTGATTGGCCTGTTTTCCACCACCACCACCATAAGTTGGAAGGGGGAAGGAGGAGGAGGACGAGGAGGACGAAGAGGAGAAGGAGGAGGTGGAGGAGGTGGGAGGAGGAGGAGGAGGACCCCCTCCCCCTCGAACTTATCGTGGTGGGTGGTGGTGGTAGAAAACAGGCCCATCAACAGCAGTGCCCGCCCCAGACCGAGCCCAGCCCGATTCGCCCACGTCAACTCGGCGACCTCGCCAGGGCGGGAGAACCAGGAGGAGCTGCGGCCATCGCTCGCGGGACGCGTCGTGCGCGTCCCCCGCTGGTCTCGTCAACCGCCAAGGGCCATCGCACGAAGTGGAGGCCACCCTCGGTCTGCGGTTTGGAGATGGCCTCTGCGGCGGCCAGCGGAGGGTCGCACCTGGAAGCGAGGCCCGCGAGGGGCGCCATGTGGGAGGACGCTGGCGCCAAGACGCTGGCGCCAAAGGGCTGCCATGACGAGGTCCCCACGCCCCATGTTGGGAGACAACGCAAGCATGTACGGGGGGATGCCCTCTGAGCTGCAGGACCAGCAAGGGGGGAAACCTGCGCCGCCCCGGACCGCAGCCAGCCCCCCAGGAAAGACCACCGCGTGCTGCGAATCCTCGGTGCGAGGGCTGGCCGGGTGACGCAAGGCTCGCTCGGCCAGATCGTCGAGCAAGGGCCTGAGCTGCACGCCGGCTGGAGGCCAACAGCACCGGGTCATCAGCGTGGCGCGTCGCTGCAGCGCGCCTGGGGGCCGACCTGGTCCAGGTCGAGGCCTCCGGATCCGCACTCGCATCCAGGGAGGCCGTCGGCGGGAGCGGGCGCCCCAGGCACAGAGCGGTCGCCGACTCCTGGACCCACACGGAACGGGGACGGCCTGTGCGCAGCCACTGGACGGCCCGTCCACTCCGCCGGCGGGGAGGCCCCCACGCCGAATCCTATTGTTAATGACCATCACGTAAGAAATTCAACGAGGGCAACACATCGTCTGATGTTCTTTTCCTCTTCAACGACTTTCACACCCTGGGCAAGGCGAGACCGACCGCGTCAGCTCGCCCAACACGAAACGTAGCAGCGGCTCCAGCGTGCGATGCCCTCGGGGAGCGGCTCCACGAGCACGCCGCTGCAACGGACGTGCACAGAGTCCCGGTCAAAGCACGCTTCCCGGCAAGGGAAGCACGCCCCGTTCCGGAGGCCGACGTGGCCCGACAGCGAGTGCAGCAGGCCGCCCCGCCACGTCCTCGGGACGGCTTTTCGCAAGTCGCCACACGCCGCCCAGATCACTCCGCCCTGTCCTATGACTGGTTGGGGCACTTCGTGAATGAGCAGCTGCGCGTCCGCCAGGTTACGAACGTGCCCGCCCTGTCCTGGGGTCGCGGACGCGCGAACGTCGGTCTGCATGGGGGGTCAGGCTGCAGCGATCCGCGCAGGAGCCCCTGGCTGGCACTTGACCATGGTGAGCCGCGAGCTCTCGCATCCATGAGCAGTGCATGCTTTGTGGAGGGGCACGGCGCACGAGCCCCGCCAGCCCCGCGTTTCTGGAGGGGCACGGCACACGAGCCCCGCCAGCCACGCGGCCGCAGAGCGAGGGCCCTGGGCCCCGTGGCTCGCGTCAGCAGCCAAGCCACGTCCCCTGGGTGCTGAGACGGGAGTCGAAGCACAAGCCGTGGCAGCAGGAGTGGAGGGTGGAGGGAGGAGGGAGAAAGAAAAGGAGATGGAGTTAGGAAGAGGAGGAACGAGGACGAGAAGGTGGTGGAGGAAGCGGAGGGGGAGGAGGAGGAGGAGGAGGAGGAGGAGGAGGAGGAGGAGGAGGAGGAGGAGGAGGAGGAGGAGGAGCAGGAGGAAGAGGAGAAAGGAGGAGGGGGGAAGAGGAGGGGATGGAAGAGGAGGGAGGCTTGAGGCTTGAGGCGCGCGGCGCGCGGAGCGCCGCGGCGGCGGCCCCGGGCGCCTCCCCGAGCGAGGCCCGCAGCGCCTCGGCCTCGCCGCCGAGGTGCTCGGCCAAGCGGCGCTGCTCCTGCGCCTCGGCCTGCGCCTCGGGGTCGAGGGGACAAGGGACAGTCAAGGTCTGGCATCCGACGGGACCGAAGCTAGCCGCGCAGACATGGAGGGAGGCCGTGCCTCCGAGCCAGGGCAGTGCAGGTATGTCACGCACACGCCGCTGAAAAAGCGCGCACGGGCGCACCGAGCTACGCCAACACCCAGTCCGAGGCGGCGCCTACGCTACGCGTCGGCGCTACTCCAGATTGGGCGGGGGGGGGATCGCGGATGGGGTCGCGGAGGGGTCAAGGTCCGCGACCCCGCGTCGCCGCCCCTCCGCCGCTCCATTTCTCGACTCGAGGGGGGGGCCGGGGAGGAGGGGGGCGTCGGGGAGGCGGGTCGAGGGAGGGGAAGGGCTCGAGGGAGGGAGGAGGGGAGGGCTCGAGGAGGGCGTCGAAGGGAGGGCTCGAGGAGGGGAAGGGTCTCGAACAGGGTCGATGGAGGTCGAGGGGAGGGGATCCTGCGCCTCGGGGTCGATCGGGGGGTCGGAGGAGAGAAAAGGGGTCGAGGGAGGTCCGAGGAGGCGAAGGGGATCGGAGGAGGAATACGTGCGAGGAGAGAATCGAAGGGGGGGACTGGAGGTGGTCGGAGGAGGAATGTGTGCGAGGAGGCGAGGTTCGAGGAGGAGGAGGAGGAGGAGGTCGAGGAGGGGAGAGGAGAGGGTCGAGGATCGAGGTTTCGAGGTGCAGGGGGGGGGGGGCGAGGAGGAGCTCGACGACAGGGGTCGAGGAGGGGAGGGAGGGAGGACGAACAGTTATGGAAACCAGCACCCTGGCCCCGCTATCGCCGCCCTCGTCGCCACGGCTGCAGTCGCCTCGAAGTTCTGGTCAGAGTGCCCCTCGGGAGATGTCCGGCGAGTAGCGGGTGGAGGAGCGGGCCGACGAGGGGCCCAAGCAGGGGTGGTGGAGGGGGAGGAGGAGGAGGAGGAGGAGGAGGAGGAGGGGAGGAGGAGGAGGAGTGAGGGAGGAGAGGAGTGGGAGGAGGAGGAAGGAGGAAGGGGAGGAGGAGGAGGAAAGAGGAGAGGATGAGGAGTAGAAGGGTGAGGAGGAGGAGGAGGAGGAGGAGGAGGAGGAGGAGGAGGAGGAGGAGGAGGGGGTCGCGGCTCTTGGTTTTTGGGCATTGTCGTCTGCTCTCTTCGGCTTCCTGGTCTCGGGGTGGTCTTTCTCTGCCTCGCCGAAGAGCGATCCTGGAGGTGCACGGGCCGTCGCCGAACGGTCGCTGGAGAGCCAGGCTGGGGCCCGAAAGCCGCAGAGGAGGGGAGGCGAGGAGAGGCAGGGGATGAGCCAGAGGAGGTGTAAGTCGCGTCGGGGGCCGCGCGCGGCCGGCGGGGGCAGAGGCTGGGAGGGCCTCCGCCAGCTGCCGCCCGCGCTCCCGCAGCAGGCCCTCGCCGGAGCGGAGCTGCGAGCGGAGGTCCTCGCACTCCTGGGCGGGGCAGCGGCGGGGTCGGGCGGCAAGACACGTCAGAGGGCAACTGTTGGGAGGTCTTCGTCGGAAGGATGAACTGGCGGCGAGCGAGGGGGTGGATGGGAAGGAGAGGGCCTTCTCAGAAGGCGGCGGGACTTCTTAGGAGCCCGCGCCTTGAGAGACGTCTTCTGTGTCTGCGGGGAGGGCTTTAAAAACCGTTCAGAAGGCTGGTGGACGTCCGAGCCTTCTGAGAAGGCCCGCCCCTCCTCACTTCCCCCCCCCTCGCTCGCCGCCGAATGAAAGAGGATCAAGCCCCATTGGGGGGCTGTTGCGTCAGATTAGGCCGCGGATCCCGCGAGGCGGAGGCGGCGAGGCGGAGGCGGCGAGGCGGAGGCGGCGAGGCGGAGGCGGAGGCGCGAGGCGGGGCGGAGGCGCGAGGCGGAGCGGAGGCGCGAGGCGGAGCGGAGGCGCGAGGCGGAGCGGAGGCCGCGGCCACGCGCCCGCCCTCCTCGTCCCCGTGCCCGCCCCCCTCCGTGGACCTCTCGCCCCCCCCCTTCCTACAGTCAACCCGTATCACAGGGATGCGCGGTAAGGATGCAGGGGCACTGGGGGCCTTTGTCAACGTTGGTCGAACGAGGTTGGCCAGCGAAAGTCGCTAAGCATGGGCCGAAGGGTGCCCTTGGGGAGGTTGCCCATGCTTACTATGCGGGTTCACTGAAACTAACGAGCCCTCGACGATGAGGATGCTGCCTCCCTCAGTGTCCCGACGATGGCCAGGGAGAGGCGCGGCCCCATTCGCGCATGTTTTCAGTTTACGCCCACGGTGCTGCCGAGTAGGTTGCTTCAAGTGTTTTCCCCGCCCGAACGTTCTCGGTCCTTCCAAACTGGTACTGCCGCCGCGGCGCGGGCAACATGTTAGGATCGGGGCGATGCTCCCGTCGTTCAGGATGGCGCCCTCGCCCTAGCGTGGGCCACGTTCCTGGATCCGAGTCCTTCATCGTTGTCGCCGTCCTCTTGTTCTCTCTTTCCCCTCTTCCGCCTCCACTTGTCCTCTTGATCCTTCCGCTGGATCCATTCCAGATCCTGCTACTGCCGTTCGTCCTCGTCCTCATCCTTCCTCATCCTCCTGTTCGTCCTGCTTATCCTCCTGCTCACCCGCTTATGTACGCAACTGCCCTTGCCCTGTTCCGATTGCGCATAACGCGATGGGGGCTGCTTTGGAGGTCCAGGCCCGCTATATCACATCTGCGGAGAAAGAAACAATCAGCGCCATGGGAGAGGATTGGTGGGAAGGGTCGGATGTCATATATGGCGCGAGCACACCAAGCTTGGCCCTCCCCCTCTGATTGCCCCCTTCTCCCTCCCTTTCCGCCCTCCCTCTCCTCCGCTCTCCTCTTCATCATCCCCCTCCACCCTAATCCATTAGCCCCCTGCATGCTCAATCCTCGTCGTCCTGGTGGTCGTCCGTATCCTCTTCCTCCTCCTTCAGTGGGCAGTTGACAAAATTCACTGCGGAGCGTCAGCTACACACGGCAGACGCACGCATGCGCGAGATCAAGGCCATTAGAGAGCGCGGGTCCTTGCGCACGATGCTGACCTGCCAGCTCATCACCCTCCATTTCCATCGGGTCCCCCCTCCTCCCCCTCCTCCTCCTCCTCCTCCTCCTCCTCCTCCTCCTCCTCCTCGCTCCACATCCGTCTCCCCGTCCATGTGCCTGCCCTCATCGACGCTATCGCCGTCCTCCTCTTCCTCCTTGTCCTCGTCCTCTAGCCCACCTCTCTATCGGTACACTCGCGGCCACCTCATCCACCCCGCCCTGCTCCTCCTCGCCAGGCTTCTCCCCGTCCTGCCCCCCCCTCTCCCGCCTCCTCGCCGCGCTTCCCCCGCGTCCCCGGCGATCTGGCGCCGCAGACTGCCTGCCTGCCTGCCTGCCCCTCGTGCGCCGCGCGCGCACGCAGCCCGGGCGGGCCACACGGCGAGGTCCCCCGCAGGCGCCCCTTCGGGGGGCCTCCCGCTGCCCCCCTCGAGGCGCAGGCGCCGCGCGCGGCGGGGCGGACGTCCCCTGGGGGGGAGCCGCCCCCTGCCAGGCGGCTCCAGCCAGAGGCCCCTCCCCCGCCCGCAGCGTACCAAAGCCCCGTTCACCCCGCCCCCTGTGTCGCCCTCCTCCTCCTCCTCCTCCTCCTCCTCCTCCTCGTCCTCCTCGTCCTCCTCCCCTCCTGCCCTGCCCCCCTCTCCCTCTCAATCCCGGTTCCTTCCCTCCCTCCCTCACCTCCCCCTCCTGCTTCCCCGCCTCCCCCTCTGACCCCTCCCCTACATGGTATCCCTCCTCTCCCCCTCAAGACCAACCCTCCTTCTCAGCACCATCCCGCCCCCCTCGCCGCTCCTACCCCAGACCCAATTTCACCAGCCCTTAGGGGCGTGAGTGGCTTAGAAATGTTTAGGGCGCTTCCTCTTCAGCCCCACTCCTTCCCTTTCGGAGAAGAGATTGTCATTGTTAATTTTTTGATATACTCAACCTCCCCCACCCGGCCGGTGACATACACAAGACCATGACCGCCCCCCACCACCCCTGGCAAACAAACCGTACAAAGTGCACGATGCACCAACTTCTGGATCATGCGCGGACGCACTGCGATCACTGTTCATTGTTTTTGTTTGCCAGGGACAAATGGGGGCAGCATGTTGCCTGCTGTGTGCAGTGCCACCCCCTCCATCCCTTGCAACAAGCAACCCGAACTTGCCCCAACATCACGTTACATTGGAATTTGACTGGACGGCGGGGGGGGGGGGCAGCATATGGCTCGCCGTGCGCAGGGCCGCCATGCCTGTCAGAACCAACACCAACTCAACATCGCTGCTAAATCTGCATCTTGTGCGGGTACCCCGAGATCACTGCGCGTTGTTGTTTTGACACGGACAGCAGGGGTGCTGGCATATTTGCCTGCTGTGTGCAGACCCAGCAGGCATCACGATGGCCACTCCACTCCGCCGCGAGTGTTCGTTGGTTTCCGGTAGCGGTGATGGAGGACGGCATGTTTCCCGATGTGTGCGGGCGAACCTAGCATACTCTGCCCCAAACGCGGCGCACCTGACGCGGCTGGAGCATGCGGCACACTTGGCGCACGTGCCACATCTGGCGCACGAGGCGTGCCTGGCACGCTTTGGCCCCAGCAGCGCCTGGCGCGCCTGGTGTTCGTGGCGCGCCCCTGGCACGCGTGGAGCGCCTGACACACGTGGAGCGCCTCGCCCCAGTGTTGCGCACCTGGGGTCTGAACTGGTTCGCAGTAACTGCCCATCCAAAGACGAATGCAAAATATTCCGACACTCGGGTACTACTTTCTGTGTTGGAAGGGCGATCGGGAAAGAGCCAAACTGTTTGCGTCCCCGGGATGGTGTCTTGACCCTTGTCCCTGCCCCCTCCCATGGATCTGGAAAGGGGGGCCATGACCGATGGAAGCGTCCAAGATGCCTAAGCGAAAAGGCAAAAAAACGCTGACGATCCTAATGTTTCAAGCCAATGGTGGCCTCCTGGGGGGGGGTACTGAGTACCCCCCCTTCTTTGACCGAACTCCTCTAAGATGGCCCCAAGATAGAGGGCTCGGAAGCCCTTCACGTGAGAGGGCTCGGAGGCTTCTAACCACGCGCCTTGCAAGGCGGGTTGGGGTTCTGAGAAGCCCCCTGGTTTCCTGAGAGCATATTCCTCCCAAGGTCCTCCTCCTCCTCCTCCTCCTCCTCCTCCTCCTCTGCCCTCCTCCTCCTCCTCCTCCTCCTCCTTCTCCTCCTCCTCCTCCTCCTCCTCCTCGTCCTCCTTCTCCTTCTCCTTCTCCTTCTCCGCCTACTCCTCCTCCTCCTCCACCTCCTCCTCCTCCTCCTCCTCACTGGTCGCACTGAGGCAGGATACTCCGTCTCCTTGGATGACACCATCTTTCTCTCCGTCCTCCGAAGTCTCGCAGCTGAGTGCTGCATTGACATGAGTCGGTTGGGAGATCCGGCGGGGTCCCTGTCGAGTCGGGCGTCTGACCCTCTCCAAGGCCTTCCCACCCTGAGCGCGTCGTTGGGTCGAGGCGAGGTCCCCCGTCTGGATCGCAGGGTGCAGAGTCTGTCCCTTCTCCCCCGCTCCTCCCTCCTTTCCCCATCCCAGTTTCCTCCTCTTCTCCCGGTGCTGCCCCTGGCTCGTCTCTCCCCTTTCTCTCTCCTCCCTTCTCTTCATCTGCGTAGGAGGACGCGGTTTGCGGGCACCTCCGCAGCTATGCTCCGGGCGGGCCTGGTTCTCCCTGGATGGGCACTGCGGAACACGCCGTATTTCCGCGGCCCATTTGTTGCCGAGGCCGGCCCATGATGTCAACATGCCAGCCCAGTGCGCGTCCACCCATCCGTCCATCAATCCATCCCCTCCTCCTCCTCCTCCTCACCCCCCGCCTCCTCCTCCTCCTCCTCCTCCTCATCCCCCGCCTCCTCCT